>OZ025187.1:7086135-7686135 GCA_964019065.1 Catostylus mosaicus
AACCTAACCCTAACCCTAACCCTAACCCTAACCCTAACCCTAACCCTAACCCTAACCCTAACCCTAATCCTAACCCTAACCCTAACCCTAACCCTAACCCTAACCCTAACCCAAGCCCTAACCCTAGCCCTAACCCTAACCCTAACCCTAACCCTAACCCTTACCCTAACCCTAACCCTAACCCTAACCCTAACCCTAGCCCTAACCCTAACCCTAACCCTAACCATAAATCTAACCCTAACCCTTGCCATAACCCTAACCCCAGCCTTAACCCTAACCTTAACCATAACCCTGTCCCTAACCCCAACCAGATAAGTCTCACAAGAACCTACCCCAGCCCTCTTTAACAGGCCAGAACAATCCAACACCGAAAAAAAAATTATCAATAGCCACATTGAACCCGCAAAAACCATTGAAAAGCAGGCAAAACTATCTTGAACAGACCAGAGCCATCTAGAACTGGTCATAACCATCAAGCAGCATATAAATCAAGAAGGAAAATGAAAAACAATCATCAGGTCAGGCCACATTGTATCACTACCGTCGAGAATATGCCAAAAGCACTCAACACCGTAGAGAACTATCAAGAGCTATACTAAGCTTGCAAGAATCATCTAGAATTGGCCATAACCATCAAACAGTATCTAAATCAAGATAGAAACTCGAGAAGAGAAAAGATAGGCCTTACCAGAACCTAAAACTACCATCTTGAACAGACCAGAAAGATCCAACACCGAACAGAACCATCAAGAGCAATAAAAAACCTGGCTAGAGCCATCTGTAACTGGCCATAACCATCAAGCAGCATCTAAATCAAGATAGAAACTGGAGAAGATAAATTAAAGGTCTTACCAGAACCTGAAACTACCATCTTGAAGAGGCCAGAAAGATCCAACACCGAACAGAACCATCAATAGATACATTGCACCCACCTAAGCCATCAAAAAGCAGCCACAATAATCTTGAACTGGAAAAAACCATCTACAACTGTCCAGTAACATAAAGCAGCATCTAAATCAAGATAGAACCTCGTGAAGAGAAGAGATGGGTCGTACCAGAACCTACAACTACCATCTGTAACAAGCCGGAACAATCCAACACCGAACAGAACAATCAAGAGCAATAAAAAACCTGGCTAGAGCCATATGTAACTGGCCATAACCATGAAGCAGCATCTAAATCAAGATAGAAACTTGAGAAGATAAATTAAAGGTCTTACAAGAACCTAAAACTACCATCTTGAACAGGCCAGAAAGATCCAGCACCGAACAGAACCATCAATAGATACATTGCACCCACCTAAGCCATTGAGAAGCAGCCACAACAATCTTGAACTGGAAAAAACCATCTAGAACTGTCCAGGACCATCAAGCAGCATCTAAATCAAGATAGAAACTGGTGAAGAGTAAAGTTGGGTCGGACGAGAACCTACATCTACCATATGTGAAAGGCCGGAACAATCCAACACCGAACAGAACCATCAAGAGAAATATGAAACCTGACAGAACCATCCAAAAGCAACAACAACTATTTTGAACAGGCCAGAACCGTCTTGAACAGCGTAGAGAACTATCAAGAGCCATAATAAATTTGCAAAAACCATCAAAAAGCGGGAGAACTATTTTCAACGGACAGAACCATCTAGATTTGGCCATAACCATCAAGCAGCATATAAATCAAGAAAGAATTGGAATAAAAATCCGCATGTTAGGCCACAATGTACAACTACCGGCGAGAACAAGTCAAAAGAACCAAATACCGTAGAGAACTCGGAAGAGCCATACTAAATTTGCAAGTACCATCGAAAAGGAGGCAAAACTATCTAGAACTGGCTGGAGCCATCTATAACTGGCCATCACCATCAAGCAGCATCTAAATCAAGATAGAACTGGATAAGAGAAAAGATAGGTCCTACAAGAACCTACCCCAACCAGCTTCAACAGGCCAAAACAATCCAACACCGAACAAAATCATTATTAGCTACATTTAACCCGCATAAACCATTGAAAGGCAGGCACAACTATCTTGAACTGGTTAGAGCCATCTGTAACTGGCCATAACAATCAAGAAGCATCTAAGTCAATATAGAAACTTGAGAAGATAAATTAAAGGTCTTACCAGAACCTAAAACTACCATCTTGAACAGGCCAGAAAGATCCAACACCGAACAGAACCATCAATAGATACATTGCACCCACCTAAGCCATTGAGAAGCAGCCACAACAATCTTGAACTGGAAAAAACCATCAAGAACTCTCCAGAACCATCAAGCAGCATCTAAGTCAAAATAGAAACTGGTGAAGAGAAAAGATGGGTCGGACGAGAACCTACAACTACCATATGTAAAAGGCCGGAACAATCCAACACCGAACAGAACCATCAAGAGAAATATAAAACCTGACAGAACCATCCAAAAGCAACAACAACTATTTTGAACTGGCCAGAACCGTCTAGAACAGCGTGGAGAACTATCAAGAGCCATAATAAATTTGCAAAAACCATCAAAAAGCGGCAGAACTATTTTCAACTGGGCAGAACCATCTAGATTTGGCCATAACCATCAAGCAGCATATCAATCAAGATAGAATTGGAATAAAAACCACATGTAAGGCCACAATGTACAACTACCGTCGAGAACAAGTCAAAAGAACCAAATACCGTAGAGAACTTAGAAGAGCCATACTAAATTAGCAATTACCA
The DNA here is from genome assembly GCA_964019065.1 of Catostylus mosaicus. Taxonomy (NCBI): domain Eukaryota; kingdom Metazoa; phylum Cnidaria; class Scyphozoa; order Rhizostomeae; family Catostylidae; genus Catostylus; species Catostylus mosaicus. The sequence goes on from OZ025187.1 coordinate 7,088,836, forward strand.
TCGAAAAGGAGGCACAACTATCTAGAACTGGCTGGAGCTATCTATTACCGGTCATAACCATCAAGCAGCATATAAATCAAGAATGAATATGAAATACAATCCACAGGTCAGGCCACAATGTACCACTACCGTCGAGAATAAGCGAAAAGCACCCAACACCGTAGAAAACTATCAAGAGCCATACTAAATTTGCAAGAACCATCCAAAAGCAGGCAAAACTTACTTGAACTGGCTAGAGCCATCTATAACTGGCCAAAACCATCAAGCAGCATCTAAATGAAGCTACAACTGGAGAAAAAGAAAGATAGGTCGTACCAGAACCTACATCAACAATCTTGAACAGGCTAGAACAATCCAACACCGAACAGAATCATCAACAGCCACATTGAACCTACCTACGCTATTGAAAAGCAGTCACGACAAGCTTGAACTGGTAAAAAACCATCTAGAACTTTCCAGTACCATCAAGCAGCATCTAAATCAATATAGAAACTCGTGAAAGAAAAAAAAAGGATCGTACCAGAACCTACAACTTCCATATGTAACAGGCCGGAACATTCCAACACCGTACAGAACCATAAAGAGCAATATGAAACCTGACAGAACGATCCAAAAGCAACAAAAACTATGTCGAACTGGCCAGAACAATCTAGAACAGCGTAAAGAACTATCAAGAGCCATAATGAATTTGCAAAAACCATCCAAAAGCGGCAGAACTATTTTAATCTGGCCAGAACCAACTAGATTTGGCCATAACCATCAAGCAGCATATCAATCAAGATAGAATTGGAATAAAAACCACATGTAAGGCCACAATGTACAACTACCGTCGAGAACAAGTCAAAAGAACCAAATACCGTAGAGAACTTGGAAGAGCCATACTAAATTAGCAATTACCATCGAAAAGGAGGCACAACTATCTAGAACTGGCTGGAGCTATCTATTACCGGTCATAACCATCAAGCAGCATATAAATCAAGAATGAATATGAAATACAATCCACAGGTCAGGACAGAACCTACATCTACCATCTTGAACAGGCCAGAACACTCCAACACCGAACAGAATGATCAACAGCCACATTGAACCTACCTACACTGTTGAAAAGCAGGCACAACTTTCTTGAACTGGCCAGAACAATCTAGAACTGGCCATAACTATCAAGCAGCATATAAATCAAGAATCATTATGAAATACAGATCAAAACTCGAGAAGATAAAAGCTAGGTCTTACCAGAACCCAAAACTACCATCTTGAACAGGCCAGAAACATCCAACACCAAACGGAACCATCAATAGATACATTGCACCAACCAAAACGATCGAAAAGCAGTCACGACAATCTTGAACTGGTAAAAAACCATCTAGAACTGTCCAGTACCATCAAGCAGCATCTACATAAATATAGAAACTCGTGAAGGGAAAAGATGGGTCGTACCAGAACCTACAACTACCATATGTAAAAGGCCAGAACATTCCAACACCGAACAGAACCATCAAGGGAAATATAAAACCTGACAGAACCATCCAAAAGCAACAACAACTATTTTGAACTGGCCAGAACCGTCTAAAACAGCGTGGAAAACTATCAAGAGCCATAATAAATTTGCAAAAACCATCAAAAAGCGGCAGAACTATTTTCAACTGGGCAGAACCATCTAGATTTGGCCATAACCATCAAGCAGCATATAAATCAAGATAGAATTGGAATAAAAACCACATGTAAGGCCACAATGTACAACTACCGTCGAGAACAAGTCAAAAGAACCAAATACCGTAGAGAACTTAGAAGAGCCATACTAAATTAGCAATTACCATCGAAAAGGAGGCACAACTATCTAGAACTGGCTGGAGCCATCTATTACTGGTCATAACCATCAAACAGCATATAAATCAAGAATGAATATGAAATACAATCCACAGGTCAGACCACAATGTACCACTACCGTCGAGAATAAGCGAAAAGCACCCAACACCGTAGAGAACTATCAAGAGCCATACTAAATTTGCAAGAACCATCCAAAAGCAGGCAAAACTTACTTGAACTGGCTAGAAGCATCTATAACTGGCCAAAACCATCAAGCAGCATCTAAATGAAGCTACAACTGGAGAAAAAGAAAGATAGGTCGTATCAGAACCTACATCAACAATCTTGAACAGGCTAGAACAATCCAACACCGAACAGAATCATCAACAGCCACATTGAACCTACCTACGCTATTGAAAAGGAGTCACGACAAGCTTGAACTGGTAAAAAACCATCTAGAACTTTCAAGTACCATCAAGCAGCATCTAAATCAATATAGAAACTCGTGAAAGAAAAAAAAATGATCGTAGCAGAACCTTCAACTTCCATATGTAACAGGCCGGAACATTCCAACACCGTACAGAACCATAAAGAGCAATATGTAACCTGACAAAACCATTCAAAAGCAACAACAACTATTTTGAACTGGCCAGAACCGTCTAGAACAGCGTAAAGAACTATCAAGAGCAATAATGAATTTGAAAAAACCATCCAAAAGCGGCAGAACTATTTTGAACTGGCCAGAACCAACCAGAACTTGCCATAACCATCAAGCAGCATATAAATCAAGAAAGAATTGGAAAAAAATCCACAGGTCAGGCCATAATGTACAACTAACGTCGAGAACAAGTCAAAAGAACCAAACACCGTAGTGAACTCTGAAGGGCCATATCAAATTTGCAAGAACCATCGAAAGGCAGGCACAACTTACTTGAACTTGCTAGAGCCATCTATAACTGGCCATAACCATCAAACAGCATCTAAATCAAGCAACAACTGGAGAAAAAAGAGATAAGTCATACCAGATCCTACATTTACCATCTTGAACAGGCCAGAACAATCCAACACCGAACAGAATTATCAACAGCCGCATTGAACCTACCTACACTATTGAAAGGGAGGCACAACTTTCTTGAACTGGCCATAACTATCAAGCAGCATGTAAATCAAGAATGAATATGAAAAACAATCCACAGGTCAGGATAGAACCTACATCTACCATCTTGAACAGGCCAGAACACTCCAACACCGAACAGAATGATCAACAGCCACATTGAACCTACCTACACTATTGAAAAGCAGGCACAACTTTCGTGCACTGGCCAGAACAATCTAGAATTGGCCATAACTATCAAGCAGCATATAAATCAAGAATGATTATGAAATACAGATCAAAACTCGAGAAGATAAAAGCTAGGTCTTACCAGAACCCAAAACTACCATCTTGAACAGGCCAGAAACATCCAACACCAAACGGAACCATCAATAGATACATTGCACCAACCTAAACGATCGAAAAGCAGTCACGACAATCTTGAACTGGTAAGAAACCATCTAGAACTGTCCAGTACCATCAAGCAGCATCTACTTCAATATAGAAACTCGTGAAGGGAAAAGATGGGTCGTAGCAGAACCTACAACTACCATATGTAAAAGGCCAGAACATTCCAACACCGAACAGAACCATCAAGAGCAATATGAAACCTGACAGAACCATCCACAGGTCAGGACAGAACCTACATCTACCATCTTGAACAGGCCAAAACACTCCTACACCGAAGAGAATGATCAACAGCCACATTGAACCTACCTACACTATTGAAAAGCAGACACAACTTTCTTTAACTGGCCAGAACAATCTAGAACTGGCCATAACTATCAAGCAGCATATAAATCAAGAATGAATATGAAATACAGATCAAAACTCGAGAAGATAAAAGATAGGTCTTACTAGAACCCAAAACTACCATATGTGAGAGGCTGGAACATTCCAACACCGAAAAGAACCATCAAGAGCAACATGAAACCTGACAGAACTATCCAAAAGCAACAACAACTATTTTGAACTGGCCAGAACCATCTAGAACAGCGTAAAGAACTATCAAGAGCCATAATGAATTTGCAAAAACCATCCAAAAGCGGCAGAACTATTTTGAACCGGCCAGAACCAACAAGAATATGCCATAACCATCAAGCAGCATATAAATCAAGAAAGAATTGGAAAAAAATCCACAGGTGAGGCCATAATGTACAACTAACGTCGAGAACAAGTGAAAAGAACCAAACATCGTAGTGAACTCTGAAGGGCCATAGTAAAATTTGCAAGAACCATCGAAAGCAGGCACAACTTTCTTGAACTGGCTAGAGCCATCTATAACTGGCCATAACCACATCAAGCAGCACCCAAATCAAGCAACAACTGGGGAAAAAGAAAGATAGGTCGTACCAGAACCTACATCTACCATCTTGAACAGGCCAGAACAATCCAACACCGAACAGAATCATCAACAGCAACATTGAACCTACCTACACTATTGAAAAGGAGGCACAACTTTCTTGAACTGGCCATAACTATCAAGCAGCATATCAATCAAGAATTAATATAAAATACGATCCACATGTCAGGACACAATGTATCACGACCGTCGAGAATAAGCGAAAAGCAGCCAACACCGTAGAGAACTATCAAAGGCCATAATAAATTTGCAAAGTCCATTCAAAAGCAGGCACAACTATTTTTAACAGGCCAGAACCATCCAGAACTGGCCATAACCATCATGCAGCATGTAAATCAAGCTAGAACTGGAGAAGAGAAAATATAAGTCTTACAAGAACCTACCCCAACCATCTTTAACAGGCCAGAACAATCCAACACCGAAAAAAATTATCAATCGCCACATTGAACCCGCAAAAATCATTGAAAAGCAAGCAAACTATCTTGAAAAGGCCAGAGCCATCTAGAACTGGTCATAACCATCAAGCAGTATATAAATCAAGAAGGAATATAAAATACAATCATCAGGTCAGGCCACAATGTATCACGACCGTCAAGAATAAGCGAAAAGCAGCCAACACCGTAGAGAACTATCAAGAGCCATAATAAATTTGCAAAGCCATCCAAAAGCAGGCACAACTATTTTGAACCGGCCAGAACTATGTAGAACTAGCCATAACCATCATGCAGCATCTAAATCAAGCTACAACTGGAGACAAAAAAGATAGGTCTTACCAGAAGCTACATCTACAATCTTGAAAAGGCCAGAACAATCCAACACCGACCAGAATCATCAACAGCCACATGGAACCTACCTACACTATTGAAAAGCAGTCACGACAATCTTCAACAGGTAAAAAACTATCTAGAACTGTCCAGTACCATCAAGCAGCATCTAAATCAATATAGAAACTCGTGAAGGGAAAAGATGGGTCGTACTAGAACCTACAACTACCATATGTAAAAGGCCAGCACATTCCAACACCGAACAGAACCATCAAGAGAAATATAAAACCTGACAGAACCATCCAAAAGCAACAACAACTATTTTGAACTGGCCAGAACCATATAGAACAGCGTAAAGAACTATCAAGAGCCATAATGAATTTGCAAAAACCATCCAAAAGCGGCAGAACTATTTTGAACTGGCCAGAACCAACTAGAACTTGCCTAACCATCAAGCAGCATATAAATCAAGAAAGAATTGAAAAAAAATCCACAGGTCAGGCCATAATGTACAACTAACGTCGAGACCAAGTCAAAAGAGCCAAACACCGTTGTGAACTCTGAAGGGCCATATTAAATTTGCAAGAACCATCGAAAATTAGGCACAACTTACTTGAACTGGCTAGAGCCATCTATAACTGGCCATAACCATCAAGCAGCATCTAAATCAAGCTATAACTGGAGGAAAAAAAAGATAGGTCGTACCAGAACCTACATCTACAATCTTGAACAGGCCAGAACAATCCAACACCGAACAGAATCATCAACAGCCACATTGAACCTACCTACACTATTGAAAAGCAGGCACAACTTTCTTGAACTGCCCATAACTATCAAGCAGCATATAAATAATGAATTAATATGAAATACAATCCACATGTCAGGACACAATGTATCACGACCGTCGAGAATAAGCAAAAAGCAGCCAACACCGTAGAGAACGATCAAGAGCCATAATAAATTTGCAAAGACCATTCAAAAGCAGGCACAACTATTTTGAACTGGCCAGAACCATCTAGAACTGGCCATAACCATCATGCAGCATCTAAATCAAGCTAGAACTGGAGAAGAGAAAATATAAGTCTTACAAGAACCTACCCCAACCATCTTTAACAGGCCAAAACAATCCAACACCGAAAAAAAAATATCAATAGCCACATTGAACAGGCAAAAACCATTGAAAAGTAGGCACAACTATCTTGAATAGGCCAGAGCCATGTAGATCTGGTCATAACCATCAAGCAGCATCTAAATCAAGATAGAAACTTGAGAAGATAAATTAAAGGTCTTACCAGAACCTAAAACTACCATCTTGAACAGGCCAGAAAGATCCAACACCGAACAGAACCATCAATAGATACATTGCACCCACCTAAGCTATTGAGAAGCAGCCACAACAATCTTGAACTGGAAAAAACCATCTAGAACTGTCAAGGACCATCAAGCAGCATCTAAATCAAGATAGAAACTGGTGAAGAGAAAAGTTGGGTCGGACAAGAACCTACAACTACCATATGTAAAAGGCCGGAACAATCCAACACCGAACAGAACCATCAAGAGAAATATGAAACCTGACAGAACCATCCAAAAGCAACAACAACTATTTTGAACAGGCCAGAACCGTCTAGAACAGCGTAGAGAACTATCAAGAGCCATAATAAATTTGCAAAAACCATCAAAAAGCGGGAGAACTATTTTCAACGGACAGAACCATCTAGATTTGGCCATAACCATCAAGCAGCATATAAATCAAGAAAAAATTGGAATAAAAATCCGCATGTTAGGCCACAATGTACAACTACCGGCGAGAACAAGTCAAAAGAACCAAATACCGTAGAGAACTCGGAAGAGCCATACTAAATTTGCAAGTACCATCGAAAAGGAGGCAAAACTATCTAGAACTGGCTGGAGCCATCTATAACTGGCCATCACCATCAAGCAGCATCTAAATCAAGATAGAACTGGATAAGAGAAAAGATAGGTCCTACAAGAACCTACCCCAACCAGCTTCAACAGGCCAAAACAATCCAACACCGAACAAAATCATCATTAGCTAAATTTAACCCGCATAAACCATTGAAAGGCAGGCACAACTATCTTGAACTGGTTAGAGCCATCTGTAACAGGCCATAACAATCAAGAAGCATCTAAGTCAATATAGAAACTTGAGAAGATAAATTAAAGGTCTTACCAGAACCTAAAACTACCATCTTCAACAGGCCAGAAAGATCCAACACCGAACAGAACCATCAATAGATACATTGCACCCACCTAAGCCATTGAGAAGCAGCCACAACAATCTTGAACTGGAAAAAACCATCAAGAACTGTCCAGAACCATCAAACAGCATCTAAGTCAAAATAGAAACTGGTGAAGAGAAAAGATGGGTCGGACGAGAACCTACAACTAACATATGTAAAAGGCCGGAACAATCCAACACCGAACAGAACCATCAAGAGAAATATAAAACCTGACAGAACCATCCAAAAGCAACAACAACTATTTTGAACTGGCCAGAACCGTCTAGAACAGCGTGGAGAACTATCAAGAGCCATAATAAATTTGCAAAAACCATCAAAAAGCGGCAGAACTTTTTTCAACTGGGCAGAACCATCTAGATTTGGCCATAACCATCAAGCAGCATATAAATCAAGATAGAATTGGAATAAAAACCACATGTAAGGCCACAATGTACAACTACCGTCGAGAACAAGTCAAAAGAACCAAATACCGTAGAGAACTCGGAAGAGCCATACTAAATTAGCAATTACCATCGAAAAGGAGGCACAACTATCTAGAACTGGCTGGAGCCATCTATTACCGGTCATAACCATCAAGCAGCATATAAATCAAGAATGAATATGAAATACAATCCACAGGTCAGGCCACAATGTACCACTACCGTCGAGAATAAGCGAAAAGCACCCAACACCGTAGAAAACTATCAAGAGCCATACTAAATTTGCAAGAACCATCTAGAAGCAGGCAAAACTTACTTGAACTGGATAGAGCCATCTATAACTGGCCAAAACCATCAAGCAGCATCTAAATGAAGCTACAACTGGAGAAAAAGAAAGATAGGTCGTACCAGAACCTACATCAACAATCTTGAACAGGCTAGAACAATCCAACACCGAACACAATCATCAACAGCCACATTGAACCTACCTACGCTATTGAAAAGCAGTCACGACAAGCTTGAACTGGTAAAAAACCATCTAGAACTTTCCAGTACCATCAAGCAGCATCTAAATCAATATAGAAACTCGTGAAAGAAAAAAAAAGGATCGTACCAGAACCTACAACTTCCATATGTAACAGGCCGGAACATTCCAACACCGTACAGAACCATAAAGAGCAATATGAAACCTGACAGAACCATCCAAAAGCAACAAAAACTATTTCGAACTGGCCAGAACAATCTAGAACAGCGTAAAGAACTATCAAGAGCCATAATGAATTTGCAAAAACCATCCAAAAGCGGCAGAACTATTTTAATCTGGCCAGAACCAACTAGAACATGCCATAACCATCATGCAGCATCTAAATCAAGCTACAACTGGAGAAAAAGTAAGATAGGTCGTACCACAACCTACATCTACAATCTTGAACAGGCCAGAACAATCCAAAACCGAACAGAATGATCAACAGCCACATGGAACCTACCTGCAATATTGAATAGCAGTCACGACAATCTTGAACAGGTAAAAAACCATCTAGAACTGTCCAGTACCATCAAGCAGCATCTAAATCAATATAGAAACTCGTGAAGGGAAAAGATGGGTCGTACCAGAACCTAAAACTACCATATGTAAAAGGCCAGAACATTCAAACACCGAACAGAACTAACAAGAGCAATATGAAACCTGACAGAACCATCCAAAAGCAACAAAAACTATTTCGAACTGGCCAGAACCATCTAGAACAGCGTAAAGAACTATCAAGAGCCATAATAAATAAGCAAAAACCATCCAAAAGCGGCAGAACTATTTTAATCTGGCCAGAACCAACTAGAACATGCCATAACCATCAAGCAGCATATAAATCAAGAAAGAATTGGAAAAAATTCCACAGGTGAGGCCATAATGGACAATTAACGTCGAGAACAAGTGAAAAGAACCAAACATCGTAGTGAACTCTGAAGGGCCATATTAAATTTGCAAGAACCATCGAAAGCAGGCACAATTTACTTGAACTGGCTAGAGCTATCTATAACTGGCCATAACCATCAAGCAGCATCCAAGTTAAGCAACAACTGTTGAAAAAAAAAGATAGGTCGTACCAGAACCTACATCTACCATCTTGAACAGGCAAGAACAATCCAACACCGAACAGAATCATCAACAGCAACATTGAACCTACCCACACTATTAAAAAGCAGGCCCAACTTTCTTGAACTGGCCATAACTATCAAGCAGCATATAAATCAAGAATTAATATAAAATACGATCCATATGTCAGGACACAATGTATCACGACCGTCGAGAATAAGCGAAAAGCAGCCAACACCGTAGAGAACTATCAAAGGCCATAATAAATTTGCAAAGTCCATTCAAAAGCAGGCACAACTATTTTTAACAGGCCAGAACCATCCAGAACTGGCCATAACCATCATGCAGCATGTAAATCAAGCTAGAACTGGAGAAGTGAAAATATAAGTCTTACAAGAACCTACCCCAACCATCTTTAACAGGCCAGAACAATCCAACACCGAAAAAAAATTATCAATCGCCACATTGAACCCGCAAAAATCATTGAAAAGCAAGCAAACTGTCTTGAAAAGGCCAGAGCCATCTAGAACTGGTCATAACCATCAAGCAGTATATAAATCAAGAAGGAATATGAAATACAATCATCAGGTCAGGCCACAATGTATCACGACCGTCAAGAATAAGCGAAAAGCAGCCAACACCGTAGAGAACTATCAAGAGCCATAATAAATTTGCAAAGCCATCCAAAAGCAGGCACAACTATTTTGAACCGGCCAGAACTATGTAGAACTAGCCATAACCATCATGCAGCATCTAAATCAAGCTACAACTGGAGACAAAAAAGATAGGTCTTACCAGAAGCTACATCTACAATCTTGAAAAGGCCAGAACAATCCAACACCGACCAGAATCATCAACAGCCACATGGAACCTACCTACACTATTGAAAAGCAGTCACGACAATCTTCAACAGGTAAAAAACTATCTAGAACTGTCCAGTACCATCAAGCAGCATCTAAATCAATATAGAAACTCGTGAAGGGAAAAGATGGGTCGTACTAGAACCTACAACTACCATATGTAAAAGGCCAGCGCATTCCAACACCGAACAGAACCATCAAGAGAAATAGAAAACCTGACAGAACCATCCAAAAGCAACAACAACTATTTTGAACTGGCCAGAACCATATAGAACAGCGTAAAGAACTATCAAGAGCCATAATGAATTTGCAAAAACCATCCAAAAGCGGCAGAACTATTTTGAACTGGCCAGAACCAACTAGAACTTGCTTAACCATCAAGCAGCATATAAATCAAGAAAGAATTGAAAAAAAATCCACAGGTCAGGCCATAATGTACAACTAACGTCGAGACCAAGTCAAAAGAGCCAAACACCGTTGTGAACTCTGAAGGGCCATATTAAATTTGCAAGAACCATCGAAAATTAGGCACAACTTACTTGAACTGGCTAGAGCCATCTATAACTGGCCATAACCATCAAGCAGCATCTAAATCAAGCTATAACTGGAGGAAGAAAAAGATAGGTCGTACCAGAACCTACATCTACAATCTTGAACAGGCCAGAACAATCCAACACCGAACAGAATCATCAACAGCCACATTGAACCTACCTACACTATTGAAAAGCAGGCACAACTTTCTTGAACTGCCCATAACTATCAAGCAGCATATAAATAATGAATTAATATGAAATACAATCCACATGTCAGGGCACAATGTATCACGACCGTCGAGAATAAGCAAAAAGCAGCCAACACCGTAGAGAACGATCAAGAGCCATAATAAATTTGCAAAGACCATTCAAAAGCAGGCACAACTATTTTGAACTGGCCAGAACCATCTAGAACTGGCCATAACCATCATGCAGCATCTAAATCAAGCTAGAACTGGAGAAGAGAAAATATAAGTCTTACAAGAACCTACCCCAACCATCTTTAACAGGCCAAAACAATCCAACACCGAAAAAAAAATATCAATAGCCACATTGAACAGGCAAAAACCATTGAAAAGTAGGCACAACTATCTTGAATAGGCCAGAGCCATGTAGATCTGGTCATAACCATCAAGCAGCATCTAAATCAAGATAGAAACTTGAGAAGATAAATTAAAGGTCTTACCAGAACCTAAAACTACCATCTTGAACGGGCCAGAAAGATCCAACACCGAACAGAACCATCAATAGATACATTGCACCCACCTAAGCTATTGAGAAGCAGCCACAACAATCTTGAACTGGAAAAACCCATCTAGAACTGTCCAGGACCATCAAGCAGCATCTAAATCAAGATAGAAACTGGTGAAGAGAAAAGTTGGGTCGGACAAGAACCTACAACTACCATATGTAAAAGGCCGGAACAATCCAACACCGAACAGAACCATCAAGAGAAATATGAAACCTGACAGAACCATCCAAAAGCAACAACAACTATTTTGAACAGGCCAGAACCGTCTAGAACAGCGTAGAGAACTATCAAGAGCCATAATAAATTTGCAAAAACCATCAAAAAGCGGGAGAACTATTTTCAACTGGGCAGAACCATCTAGATTTGGCCATAACCATCAAGCAGCATATAAATCAAGATAGAATTGGAATAAAAACCACATGTAAGGCCACAATGTACAACTACCGTCGAGAACAAGTCAAAAGAACCAAATACCGTAGAGAACTCGGAAGAGCCATACTAAATTAGCAATTACCATCGAAAAGGAGGCACAACTATCTAGAACTGGCTGGAGCCATCTATTACCGGTCATAACCATCAAGCAGCATATAAATCAAGAATGAATATGAAAAACAATCCACAGGTCAGGCCACAATGTACCACTACCGTCGAGAATAAGCGAAAAGCACCCAACACCGTAGAAAACTATCAAGAGCCATACTAAATTTGCAAGAACCATCTAGAAGCAGGCAAAACTTACTTGAACTGGCTAGAGCCATCTATAACTGGCCAAAACCATCAAGCAGCATCTAAATGAAGCTACAACTGGAAAAAAAGAAAGATAGGTCGTACCAGAACCTACATCAACAATCTTGAACAGGCTAGAACAATCCAACACCGAACACAATCATCAACAGCCACATTGAACCTACCTACGCTATTGAAAAGCAGTCACGACAAGCTTGAACTGGTAAAAAACCATCTAGAACTTTCCAGTACCATCAAGCAGCATCTAAATCAATATAGAAACTCGTGAAAGAAAAAAAAAGGATCGTACCAGAACCTACAACTTCCATATGTAACAGGCCGGAACATTCCAACACCGTACAGAACCATAAAGAGCAATATGAAACCTGACAGAACCATCCAAAAGCAACAAAAACTATTTCGAACTGGCCAGAACAATCTAGAACAGCGTAAAGAACTATCAAGAGCCATAATGAATTTGCAAAAACCATCCAAAAGCGGCAGAACTATTTTAATCTGGCCAGAACCAACTAGAACATGCCATAACCATCATGCAGCATCTAAATCAAGCTACAACTGGAGAAAAAGTAAGATAGGTCGTACCACAACCTACATCTACAATCTTGAACAGGCCAGAACAATCCAAAACCGAACAGAATCATCAACAGCCACATGGAACCTACCTGCAATATTGAATAGCAGTCACGACAATCTTGAACAGGTAAAAAACCATCTAGAACTGTCCAGTACCATCAAGCAGCATCTAAATCAATATAGAAACTCGTGAAGGGAAAAGAAGGGTCGTACCAGAACCTAAAACTACCATATGTAAAAGGCCAGAACATTCAAACACCGAACAGAACCATCAAGAGCAATATGATACCTGACAGAACCATCCAAAAGCAACAAAAACTATTTCGAACTGGCCAGAACCATCTAGAACAGCGTAAAGAACTATCAAGAGCCATAATGAATTTGCAAAAACCATCCAAAAGCGGCAGAACTATTTTAATCTGGCCAGAACCAACTAAAACATGCCATAACCATCAAGCAGCATATAAATCAAGAAAGAATTGGAAAAAATGCCACAGGTGAGGCCATAATGGACAATTAACGTCGAGAACAAGTAAAAAGAACCAAACATCGTAGTGAACTCTGAAGGGCCATATTAAATTTGCAAGAACCATCGAAAGCAGGCACAATTTACTTGAACTGGCTAGAGCTATCTATAACTGGCCATAACCATCAAGCAGCATCCAAGTTAAGCAACAACTGTTGAAAAAAAAAGATAGGTCGTACCAGAACCTACATCTACCATCTTGAACAGGCAAGAACAATCCAAAACCGAACAGAATCATCAACAGCAACATTGAACCTACCTACACTATTAAAAAGCAGGCCCAACTTTCTTGAACTGGCCAGAATTATCTAGAACTGGCAATAACTATCAAGCAGCATGTAAATCAAGAATGAATATGAAAAACAATCCACAGGTCAGGACAGAACCTACATCTACCATCTTGAACAGGCCAGAACACTCCAACACCGAACAGAAAGATCAACAGCCACATTGAACCTACCTACACTGTTGAAAAGCAGGCACAACTTTCTTGAACTGGCCAGAACAATCTAGAACTGGCCATAACTATCAAGCAGCATATAAATCAAGAATCATTATGAAATACAGATCAAAACTCGAGAAGATAAAAGCTAGGTCTTACCAGAACCCAAAACTACCATCTTGAACAGGCCAGAAACATCCAACACCAAACGGAACCATCAATAGATACATTGCACCAACCAAAACGATCGAAAAGCAGTCACGACAATCTTGAACTGGTAAAAAACCATCTAGAACTGTCCAGTACCATAAAGCAGCATCTACATCAATATAGAAACTCGTGAAGGGAAAAGATGGGTCGTACCAGAACCTACAACTACCATATGTAAAAGGCCAGAACATTCCAACACCGAACAGAACCATCAAGGGAAATATAAAACCTGACAGAACCATCCAAAAGCAACAACAACTATTTTGAACTGGCGAGAACCGTCTAGAACAGCGTGGAGAACTATCAAGAGCCATAATAAATTTGCAAAAACCATCAAAAAGCGGCAGAACTATTTTCAACTGGGCAGAACCATCTAGATTTGGCCATAACCATCAAGCAGCATATAAATCAAGATAGAATTGGAATAAAAACCACATGTAAGGCCACAATGTACAACTACCGTCGAGAACAAGTCAAAAGAACCAAATACCGTAGAGAACTTGGAAGAGCCATACTAAATTAGCAATTACCATCGAAAAGGAGGCACAACTATCTAGAACTGGCTGGAGCCATCTATTACTGGTCATAACCATCAAGCAGCATATAAATCAAGAATGAATATGAAATACAATCCACAGGTCAGGCCACAATGTACCACTACCGTCGAGAATAAGCGAAAAGCACCCAACACCGTAGAGAACTATCAAGAGCCATACTAAATTTGCAAGAACCAATCCAAAAGCAGGCAAAACTTACTTGAACTGGCTAGAAGCATCTATAACTGCCCAAAACCATCAAGCAGCATCTAAATGAAGCTACAACTGGAGAAAAAGAAAGATAGGTCGTATCAGAACCTACATCAACAATCTTGAACAGGCTAGAACAATCCAACACCGAACAGAATCATCAACAGCCACATTGAACCTACCTACGCTATTGAAAAGCAGTCACGACAAGCTTGAACTGGTAAAAAACCATCTAGAACTTTCAAGTACCATCAAGCAGCATCTAAATCAATATAGAAACTCGTGAAAGAAAAAAAAATGATCGTACCAGAACCTTCAACTTCCATATGTAACAGGCCGGAACATTCCAACACTGTACAGAACCATAAAGAGCAATATGTAACCTGACAAAACCATTCAAAAGCAACAACAACTATTTTGAACTGGCCAGAACCGTCTAGAACAGCGTAAAGAACTATCAAGAGCAATAATGAATTTGAAAAAACCATCCAAAAGCGGCAGAACTATTTTGAACTGGCCAGAACCAACCAGAACTTGCCATAACCATCAAGCAGCATATAAATCAAGAAAGAATTGGAAAAAAATCCACAGGTCAGGCCAT
This sequence comes from Catostylus mosaicus, assembly GCA_964019065.1. NCBI lineage: Eukaryota > Metazoa > Cnidaria > Scyphozoa > Rhizostomeae > Catostylidae > Catostylus > Catostylus mosaicus. Next base: position 7,104,122 of record OZ025187.1, read on the forward strand.
AATGTACAACTAACGTCGAGAACAAGTCAAAAGAACCAAACACCGTAGTGAACTCTGAAGGGCCATATCAAATTTGCAAGAACCATCGAAAAGCAGGCACAACTTACTTGAACTTGCTAGAGCCATCTATAACTGGCCATAACCATCAAACAGCATCTAAATCAAGCAACAACTGGAGAAAAAAGAGATAAGTCATACCAGATCCTACATTTACCATCTTGAACAGGCCAGAACAATCCAACACCGAACAGAATTATCAACAGCCGCATTGAACCTACCTACACTATTGAAAGGGAGGCACAACTTTCTTGAACTGGCCATAACTATCAAGCAGCATGTAAATCAAGAATGAATATGAAAAACAATCCACAGGTCAGGATAGAACCTACATCTACCATCTTGAACAGGCCAGAACACTCCAACACCGAACAGAATGATCAACAGCCACATTGAACCTACCTACACTATTGAAAAGCAGGCACAACTTTCGTGCACTGGCCAGAACAATCTAGAATTGGCCATAACTATCAAGCAGCATATAAATCAAGAATGATTATGAAATACAGTTCAAAACTCGAGAAGATAAAAACTAGGTCGTACCAAAACCTACATCTACCATCTTGAACAGGCCAGAACAATCCAACACCGAACAGAATCATCAACAGCCACATTGAACCTACCTACACTATTGAAAAGGAGGCACAACTTTCTTGAACTGGCCAGAACAATCTAGAACTGGCCATAACTATCAAGCAGCATAAAAATCAAGAATGAATATGAAATACAATCCACAGGTCAGGACACAATGTATCACGATCGTAGAGAATAAGCTAAAAGCAGCCAACACCGTAGAGAACTTTCAAGAGCCATAATAAATTTGCAAAGACCATCCAAAAGCAGGGACAACTAATTTGAACTGGCCAGAGCCATCTAGAACTGGCCATAACCATCATGCAGCATCTAAATCAAGCTAGAACTGGAGAAGAGAAAATATAAGTCTTACAAGAACCTACCCCAACCATTTTTAACAGGCCAGAACAATCCAACACCGAAAAAAAATCATCACTAGCCACATTGAACCCGTAAAAATCATTGAAAAGCAGACAAACTATCTTGAAAAGGCCAGAGCCATCTAGAACTGGTCATAACCATCAAGCAGTATATAAATCAAGAAGGAATATGAAATACAATCATCATGTCAGGCCACAATGTATCACGACCGTCGAGAATAAGCGAAAAGTAGCCAACACCGTAGAGAACTATCAAGAGCCATAATAAATTTGCAAAGACCATCCAAAAGCAGGCACAACTATTTTGAAATGGCCAGAACCATGTAGAACTAGCCATAACCAGCATGCAGCATCTAGATCAAGCTACAACTGGAGAAAAAGAAAGATAGGTCGTACCACAACCTACATCTACAATCTTGAACAGGCCAGAACAATCCAAAACCGAACAGAATCATCAACAGCCACATGGAACCTACCTACAATATTGAAAAGCAGTCACGACAATCTTGAACAGGTAAAAAACCATCTAGAACTGTCCAGTACCATCAAGCAGCATCTAAATCAATATAGAAACTCATGAAGGGAAAAGATGTGTCGTACCAGAACCTAAAACTACCATATGTAAAAGGCCAGAACATTCAAAAACCGAACAGAACCATCAAGAGCAATATGAAACCTGACAGAACCATCCAAAAGCAACACCAACTATTTCGAACTGGCCAGAACCATCTAGAACAGCGTAAAGAACTATCAAGAGACATAATGAATTTGCAAAAACCATCCAAAAGCGGCAGAACTATTTTAATCTGGCCAGAACCAACTAGAACATGCCATAACCATCAAGCAGCATATAAATCAAGAAAGAATTGGAAAAAATTCCACAGGTGAGGCCATGATGTACAATTAACGTCGAGATTAAGTGAAAAGAACCAAACATCGTAGTGAACTCTGAAGTGCCATATTAAATTTGCAAGAACCATCGAAAGCAGGCACAATTTACTTGAACTGGCTAGAGCCATCTATAACTGGCCATAACCATCAAGCAGCATCCAAATTAAGCAACAACTGTTGAAAAAAAGAGATAGGTCGTACCAGAACCTACATCTACCATCTTGAACAGGCAAGAACAATCCAACACCGAACAGAATCATCAACAGCAACATTGAACCTACCTACAATATTGAAAAGCAGGCCCAACTTTCTTGAACTGGCCAGAATTATCTAGAACTGGCCATAACTATCAAGCAGCATGTAAATCAAGAATGAATATGAAAAACAATCCACAGGTCAGGACAGAACCTACATCTACCATCTTGAACAGGCCAGAACACTCCAACACCGAACAGAATGATCAACAGCCACATTGAACCTACCTACACTATTTCACACTTTCTTGAACTGGCCAGAACAATCTAGAACTGGCCATAACTATCAAGCAGCATATAAATCAAGAATGATTATGAAATACAGATCAAAACTCGAGAAGATAAAAGCTAGGTCTTACCAGAACCCAAAACTACCATCTTGAACAGGCCAGAAACAGCCAACACCAAACGGAACCATCAATAGATACATTGCACCAACCTAAACGATCGAAAAGCAGTCACGACAATCTTGAACTGGTAAGAAACCATCTAGAACTGTCCAATACCATCAAGCAGCATCTACTTCAATATAGAAACTCGTGAAGGGAAAAGATGGGTCGTAGCAGAACCTACAACTACCATATGTAAAAGGCCAGAACATTCCAACACCGAAAAGAACCATCAAGAGCAATATGAAACCTGACAGAACCATCCACAGGTCAGGACAGAACCTACATCTACCATCTTGAACAGGCCAGAACACTCCTACACCGAAGAGAATGATCAACAGCCACATTGAACCTACCTACACTATTGAAAAGCAGGCACAACTTTCTTTAACTGGCCAGAACAATCTAGAACTGGCCATAACTATCAAGCAGCATATAAATCAAGAATGAATATGAAATACAGATCAAAACTCGAGAAGATAAAAGATAGGTCTTACTAGAACCTAAAACTACCATATGTAAGAGGCTGGAACATTCCAACACCAAACAGAACCATCAAGAGCAACATGAAACCTGACAGAACTATCCAAAAGCAACAACAACTATTTTGAACTGGCCAGAACCATCTAGAACAGCGTAAAGAACTATCAAGAGCCATAATGAATTTGCAAAAACCATCCAAAAGCGGCAGAACTATTTTGAACCGGCCAGAACCAACAAGAATATGCCATAACCATCAAGCAGCATATAAATCAAGAAAGAATTGGAAAAAAATCCACAGGTGAGGCCATAATGTACAACTAACGTCGAGAACAAGTGAAAAGAACCAAACATCGTAGTGAACTCTGAAGGGCCATAGTAAAATTTGCAAGAACCATCGAAAGCAGGCACAACTTTCTTGAACTGGCTAGAGCCATCTATAACTGGCCATAACCATCAAGCAGCACCCAAATCAAGCAACAACTGGAGAAAAAGAAAGATAGGTCGTACCAAAACCTACATCTACCATCTTGAACAGGCCAGAACAATCCAACACCGAACAGAATGATCAACAGCAACATTGAACCTACCTACACTATTGAAAAGGAGGCACAACTTTCTTGAACTGGCCATAACTATCAAGCAGCATATAAATCAAGAATTAATATAAAATACGATCCACATGTCAGGACACAATGTATCACGACCGTCGAGAATAAGCGAAAAGCAGCCAACACCGTAGAGAACTATCAAAGGCCATAATAAATTTCCAAAGTCCATTCAAAAGCAGGCACAACTATTTTTAACAGGCCAGAACCATCCAGAACTGGCCATAACCATCATGCAGCATGTAAATCAAGCTAGAACTGGAGAAGAGAAAATATAAGTCTTACAAGAACCTACCCCAACCATCTTTAACAGGCCAGAACAATCCAACACCGAAAAAAAATTAACAATCGCCACATTGAACCCGCAAAAATCATTGAAAAGCAAGCAAACTGTCTTGAAAAGGCCAGAGCCATCTAGAACTGGTCATAACCATCAAGCAGTATATAAATCAAGAAGGAATATGAAATACAATCATCAGGTCAGGCCACAATGTATCACGACCGTCAAGAATAAGCGAAAAGCAGCCAACACCGTAGAGAACTATCAAGAGCCATAATAAATTTGCAAAGCCATCCAAAAGCAGGCACAACTATTTTGAACCGGCCAGAACTATGTAGAACTAGCCATAACCATCAAGCAGCATCTAAATCAAGATAGAACTGGATAAGAGAAAAGATAGGTCCTACAAGAACCTACCCCAACCAGCTTCAACAGGCCAAAACAATCCAACACCGAACAAAATCATCATTAGCTACATTTAACCCGCATAAACCATTGAAAGGCAGGCACAACTATCTTGAACTGGTTAGAGCCATCTGTAACAGGCCATAACAATCAAGAAGCATCTAAGTCAATATAGAAACTTGAGAAGATAAATTAAAGGTCTTACCAGAACCTAAAACTACCATCTTCAACAGGCCAGAAAGATCCAACACCGAACAGAACCATCAATAGATACATTGCACCCACCTAAGCCATTGAGAAGCAGCCACAACAATCTTGAACTGGAAAAAACCATCAAGAACTGTCCAGAACCATCAAACAGCATCTAAGTCAAAATAGAAACTGGTGAAGAGAAAAGATGGGTCGGACGAGAACCTACAACTACCATATGTAAAAGGCCGGAACAATCCAACACCGAACAGAACCATCAAGAGAAATATAAAACCTGACAGAACCATCCAAAAGCAACAACAACTATTTTGAACTGGCCAGAACCGTCTAGAACAGCGTGGAGAACTATCAAGAGCCATAATAAATTTGCAAAAACCGTCAAAAAGCGGCAGAACTTTTTTCAACTGGGCAGAACCATCTAGATTTGGCCATAACCATCAAGCAGCATATAAATCAAGATAGAATTGGAATAAAAACCACATGTAAGGCCACAATGTACAACTACCGTCGAGAACAAGTCAAAAGAACCAAATACCGTAGAGAACTCGGAAGAGCCATACTAAATTAGCAATTACCATCGAAAAGGAGGCACAACTATCTAGAACTGGCTGGAGCCATCTATTACCGGTCATAACCATCAAGCAGCATATAAATCAAGAATGAATATGAAATACAATCCACAGGTCAGGCCACAATGTACCACTACCGTCGAGAATAAGCGAAAAGCACCCAACACCGTAGAAAACTATCAAGAGCCATACTAAATTTGCAAGAACCATCCAGAAGCAGGCAAAACTTACTTGAACTGGCTAGAGCCATCTATAACTGGCCAAAACCATCAAGCAGCATCTAAATGAAGCTACAACTGGAGAAAAAGAAAGATAGGTCGTACCAGAACCTACATCAACAATCTTGAACAGGCTAGAACAATCCAACACCGAACAGAATCATCAACAGCCACATTGAACCTACCTACGCTATTGAAAAGCAGTCACGACAAGCTTGAACTGGTAAAAACCATCTAGAACTTTCCAGTACCATCAAGCAGCATCTAAATCAATATAGAAACTCGTGAAAGAAAAAAAAAGGATCGTACCAGAACCTACAACTTCCATATGTAACAGGCCGGAACATTCCAACACCGTACAGAACCATAAAGAGCAATATGAAACCTGACAGAACCATCCAAAAGCAACAAAAACTATTTCGAACTGGCCAGAACAATCTAGAACAGCGTAAAGAACTATCAAGAGCCATAATGAATTTGCAAAAACCATCCAAAAGCGGCAGAACTATTTTAATCTGGCCAGAACCAACTAGAACATGCCATAACCATCATGCAGCATCTAAATCAAGCTACAACTGGAGAAAAAGAAAGAGAGGTCGTACCACAACCTACATCTACCATCTTGAACAGGCAAGAACAATCCAACACCGAACAGAATCATCAACAGCAACATTGAACCTACCTACAATATTGAAAAGCAGGCCCAACTTTCTTGAACTGGCCAGAATTATCTAGAACTGGCCATAACTATCAAGCAGCATGTAAATCAAGAATGAATATGAAATACAATCCACAGGTCAGGACACAATGTATCACGATCGTAGAGAATAAGCGAAAAGCAGCCAACACCGTAGAGAACTTTCAAGAGCCATAATAAATTTGCAAAGACCATCCAAAAGCAGGGACAACTAATTTGAACTGGCCAGAACCATCTAGAACTGGCCATAACCATCTTGCAGCATCTAAATCAAGCTAGAACTGGAGAAGAGAAAATATAAGTCTTACAAGAACCTACCCCAACCATCTTTAACAGGCCAGAACAATCCAACACCGAAAAAAAATCCACACTAGCCACATTGAACCCGCAAAAATCATTGAAAAGCAGACAAACTATCTTGAAAAGGCAAGAGCCATCTAGAACTGGTCATAACCATCAAGCAGTATATAAATCAAGAAGGAATATGAAATACAATCATCATGTCAGGCCACAATGTATCACGACCGTCGAGAATAAGCGAAAAGCAGCCAACACCGTAGAGAACGATCAAGAGCCAAAATAAATTTGCGAAGACCATCCAAAAGCAGGCACAACTATTTTGAACTGGCCAGAACCATGTAGAACTAGCCATAACCATCATGCAGCATCTAGATCAAGCTACAACTGGAGAAAAAGAAAGATAGGTCGTACCACAACCTACATCTACAATCTTGAACAGGCCAGAACAATCCAAAACCGAACAGAATCATCAACAGCCACATGGAACCTACCTACAATATTGAAAAGCAGTCACGACAATCTTGAACAGGTAAAAAACCATCTAGAACTGTCCAGTACCATCAAGCAGCATCTAAATCAATATAGAAACTCATGAAGGGAAAAGATGTGTCGTACCAGAACCTAAAACTACCATATGTAAAAGGCCAGAACATTCAAAAACCGAACAGAACCATCAAGAGCAATATGAAACCTGACAGAACCATCCAAAAGCAACAAAAACTATTTCGAACTGGCCAGACCATCTAGAACAGCGTAAAGAACTATCAAGAGACATAATGAATTTGCAAAAACCATCCAAAAGCGGCAGAACTATTTTAATCTGGCCAGAACCAACTAGAACATGCCATAACCATCAAGCAGCATATAAATCAAGAAAGAATTGGAAAAAATTCCACAGGTGAGGCCATAATGTACAATTAACGTCGAGATTAAGTGAAAAGAACCAAACATCGTAGTGAACTTTGAAGTGCCATATTAAATTTGCAAGAACCATCGAAAGCAGGCACAATTTCCTTGAACTGGCTAGAGCCATCTATAACTGGCCATAACCATCAAGCAGCATCCAAATTAAGCAACAACTGTTGAAAAAAAAAGATAGGTCCTACCAGAACCTACATCTACCATCTTGAACAGGCAAGAACAATCCAACACCGAACAGAATCATCAACAGCAACATTGAACCTACCTACAATATTGAAAAGCAGGCCCAACTTTCTTGAACTGGCCAGAATTATCTAGAACTGGCCATAACTATCAAGCAGCATGTAAATCAAGAATGAATATGAAAAACAATCCACAGGTCAGGACAGAACCTACATCTACCATCTTGAACAGGCCAGAACACTCCAACACCGAACAGAATGATCAACAGCCACATTGAACCTACCTACACTATTGAAAAGCAGGCACAACTTTCTTGAACTGGCCAGAACAATCTAGAACTGGCCATAACTATCAAGCAGCATATAAATCAAGAATGATTATGAAATACAGATCAAAACTCGAGAAGATAAAAGCTAGGTCTTACCAGAACCCAAAACTACCATCTTGAACAGGCAAGAAACATCCAACACCAAACGGAACCATCAATAGATACATTGCACCAACCTAAACGATCGAAAAGCAGTCACGAAAATCTTGAACTGGTAAGAAACCATCTAGAACTGTCCAATACCATCAAGCAGCATCTACTTCAATATAGAAACTCGTGAAGGGAAAAGATGGGTCGTAGCAGAACCTACAACTACCATATGTAAAAGGCCAGAACATTCCAACACCGAACAGAACCATCAAGAGCAATATGAAACCTGACAGAACCATCCACAGGTCAGGACAGAACCTACATCTACCATCTTGAACAGGCCAGAACACTCCTACACCGAAGAGAATGATCAACAGCCACATTGAACCTACCTACACTATTGAAAAGCAGGCACAACTTTCTTTAACTGGCCAGAACAATCTAGAACTGGCCATAACTATCAAGCAGCATATAAATCAAGAATGAATATGAAATACAGATCAAAACTCGAGAAGATAAAAGATAGGTCTTACCAGAACCTAAAACTACCATATGTAAGAGGCTGGAACATTCCAACACCGAACAGAACCATCAAGGGCAACATGAAACCTGACAGAACTATCCAAAAGCAACAACAACTATTTTGAACTGGCCAGAACCATCTAGAACAGCGTAAAGAACTATCAAGAGCCATAATGAATTTGCAAAAACCATCCAAAAGCGGCAGAACTATTTTGAACCGGCCAGAACCAACAAGAATATGCCATAACCATCAAGCAGCATATAAATCAAGAAAGAATTGGAAAAAATCCACAGGTGAGGCCATAATGTACAACTAACGTCGAGAACAAGTGAAAAGAACCAAACATCGTAGTGAACTCTGAAGGGCCATAGTAAATTTGCAAGAACCATCGAAAGCAGGCACAACTTTCTTGAACTGGCTAGAGCCATCTATAACTGGCCATAACCATCAAGCAGCACCCAAATCAAGCAACAACTGGGGAAAAAGAAAGATAGGTCGTACCAGAACCTACATCTACCATCTTGAACAGGCCAGAACAATCCGACACCGAACAGAATCATCAACAGCAACATGGAACCTACCTACACTATTGAAAAGGAGGCACAACTTTCTTGAACTGGCCATAACTATCAAGCAGCATATCAATCAAGAATTAATATAAAATACGATCCACATGTCAGGACACAATGTATCACGACCGTCGAGAATAAGCGAAAAGCAGCCAACACCGTAGAGAACTATCAAAGGCCATAATAAATTTGCAAAGTCCATTCAAAAGCAGGCACAACTATTTTTAACAGGCCAGAACCATCCAGAACTGGCCATAACCATCATGCAGCATGTAAATCAAGCTAGAACTGGAGAAGAGAAAATATAAGTCTTACAAGAACCTACCCCAACCATCTTTAACAGGCCAGAACAATCCAACACCGAAAAAAAATTATCAATCGCCACATTGAACCCGCAAAAATCATTGAAAAGCAAGCAAACTATCTTGAAAAGGCCAGAGCCATCTAGAACTGGTCATAACCATCAAGCAGTATATAAATCAAGAAGGAATATGAAATACAATCATCAGGTCAGGCCACAATGTATCACGACCGTCAAGAATAAGCGAGAAGCAGCCAACACCGTAGAGAACTATCAAGAGCCATAATAAATTTGCAAAGCCATCCAAAAGCAGGCACAACTATTTTGAACCGGCCAGAACTATGTAGAACTAGCCATAACCATCATGCAGCATCTAAATCAAGCTACAACTGGAGACAAAAAAGATAGGTCTTACCAGAAGCTACATCTACAATCTTGAAAAGGCCAGAACAATCCAACACCGACCAGAATCATCAACAGCCACATGGAACCTACCTACACTATTGAAAAGCAGTCACGACAATCTTCAACAGGTAAAAAACTATCTAGAACTGTCCAGTACCATCAAGCAGCATCTAAATCAATATAGAAACTCGTGAAGGGAAAAGATGGGTCGTACTAGAACCTACAACTACCATATGTAAAAGGCCAGCACATTCCAACACCGAACAGAACCATCAAGAGAAATATAAAACCTGACAGAACCATCCAAAAGCAACAACAACTATTTTGAACTGGCCAGAACCATATAGAACAGCGTAAAGAACTATCAAGAGCCATAATGAATTTGCAAAAACCATCCAAAAGCGGCAGAACTATTTTGAACTGGCCAGAACCAACTAGAACTTGCCTAACCATCAAGCAGCATATAAATCAAGAAAGAATTGAAAAAAAATCCACAGGTCAGGCCATAATGTACAACTAACGTCGAGACCAAGTCAAAAGAGCCAAACACCGTTGTGAACTCTGAAGGGCCATATTAAATTTGCAAGAACCATCGAAAATTAGGCACAACTTACTTGAACTGGCTAGAGCCATCTATAACTGGCCATAACCATCAAGCAGCATCTAAATCAAGCTATAACTGGAGGAAAAAAAAGATAGGTCGTACCAGAACCTACATCTACAATCTTGAACAGGCCAGAACAATCCAACACCGAACAGAATCATCAACAGCCACATTGAACCTACCTACACTATTGAAAAGCAGGCACAACTTTCTTGAACTGCCCATAACTATCAAGCAGCATATAAATAATGAATTAATATGAAATACAATCCACATGTCAGGACACAATGTATCACGACCGTCGAGAATAAGCAAAAAGCAGCCAACACCGTAGAGAACGATCAAGAGCCATAATAAATTTGCAAAGACCATTCAAAAGCAGGCACAACTATTTTGAACTGGCCAGAACCATCTAGAACTGGCCATAACCATCATGCAGCATCTAAATCAAGCTAGAACTGGAGAAGAGAAAATATAAGTCTTACAAGAACCTACCCCAACCATCTTTAACAGGCCAAAACAATCCAACACCGAAAAAAAAATATCAATAGCCACATTGAACAGGCAAAAACCATTGAAAAGTAGGCACAACTATCTTGAATAGGCCAGAGCCATGTAGATCTGGTCATAACCATCAAGCAGCATCTAAATCAAGATAGAAACTTGAGAAGATAAATTAAAGGTCTTACCAGAACCTAAAACTACCATCTTGAACAGGCCAGAAAGATCCAACACCGAACAGAACCATCAATAGATACATTGCACCCACCTAAGCTATTGAGAAGCAGCCACAACAATCTTGAACTGGAAAAAACCATCTAGAACTGTCCAGGACCATCAAGCAGCATCTAAATCAAGATAGAAACTGGTGAAGAGAAAAGTTGGGTCGGACAAGAACCTACAACTACCATATGTAAAAGGCCGGAACAATCCAACACCGAACAGAACCATCAAGAGAAATATGAAACCTGACAGAACCATCCAAAAGCAACAACAACTATTTTGAACAGGCCAGAACCGTCTAGAACAGCGTAGAGAACTATCAAGAGCCATAATAAATTTGCAAAAACCATCAAAAAGCGGGAGAACTATTTTCAACGGACAGAACCATCTAGATTTGGCCATAACCATCAAGCAGCATATAAATCAAGAAAGAATTGGAATAAAAATCCGCATGTTAGGCCACAATGTACAACTACCGCCGAGAACAAGTCAAAAGAACCAAATACCGTAGAGAACTCGGAAGAGCCATACTAAATTTGCAAGTACCATCGAAAAGGAGGCAAAACTATCTAGAACTGGCTGGAGCCATCTATAACTGGCCATCACCATCAAGCAGCATCTAAATCAAGATAGAACTGGATAAGAGAAAAGATAGGTCCTACAAGAACCTACCCCAACCAGCTTCAACAGGCCAAAACAATCCAACACCGAACAAAATCATCATTAGCTAAATTTAACCCGCATAAACCATTGAAAGGCAGGCACAACTATCTTGAACTGGTTAGAGCCATCTGTAACAGGCCATAACAATCAAGAAGCATCTAAGTCAATATAGAAACTTGAGAAGATAAATTAAAGGTCTTACCAGAACCTAAAACTACCATCTTCAACAGGCCAGAAAGATCCAACACCGAACAGAACCATCAATAGATACATTGCACCCACCTAAGCCATTGAGAAGCAGCCACAACAATCTTGAACTGGAAAAAACCATCAAGAACTGTCCAGAACCATCAAACAGCATCTAAGTCAAAATAGAAACTGGTGAAGAGAAAAGATGGGTCGGACGAGAACCTACAACTACCATATGTAAAAGGCCGGAACAATCCAACACCGAACAGAACCATCAAGAGAAATATAAAACCTGACAGAACCATCCAAAAGCAACAACAACTATTTTGAACTGGCCAGAACCGTCTAGAACAGCGTGGAGAACTATCAAGAGCCATAATAAATTTGCAAAAACCATCAAAAAGCGGCAGAACTTTTTTCAACTGGGCAGAACCATCTAGATTTGGCCATAACCATCAAGCAGCATATAAATCAAGATAGAATTGGAATAAAAACCACATGTAAGGCCACAATGTACAACTACCGTCGAGAACAAGTCAAAAGAACCAAATACCGTAGAGAACTCGGAAGAGCCATACTAAATTAGCAATTACCATCGAAAAGGAGGCACAACTATCTAGAACTGGCTGGAGCCATCTATTACCGGTCATAACCATCAAGCAGCATATAAATCAAGAATGAATATGAAATACAATCCACAGGTCAGGCCACAATGTACCACTACCGTCGAGAATAAGCGAAAAGCACCCAACACCGTAGAAAACTATCAAGAGCCATACTAAATTTGCAAGAACCATCTAGAAGCAGGCAAAACTTACTTGAACTGGATAGAGCCATCTATAACTGGCCAAAACCATCAAGCAGCATCTAAATGAAGCTACAACTGGAGAAAAAGAAAGATAGGTCGTACCAGAACCTACATCAACAATCTTGAACAGGCTAGAACAATCCAACACCGAACACAATCATCAACAGCCACATTGAACCTACCTACGCTATTGAAAAGCAGTCACGACAAGCTTGAACTGGTAAAAAACCATCTAGAACTTTCCAGTACCATCAAGCAGCATCTAAATCAATATAGAAACTCGTGAAAGAAAAAAAAAGGATCGTACCAGAACCTACAACTTCCATATGTAACAGGCCGGAACATTCCAACACCGTACAGAACCATAAAGAGCAATATGAAACCTGACAGAACCATCCAAAAGCAACAAAAACTATTTCGAACTGGCCAGAACAATCTAGAACAGCGTAAAGAACTATCAAGAGCCATAATGAATTTGCAAAAACCATCCAAAAGCGGCAGAACTATTTTAATCTGGCCAGAACCAACTAGAACATGCCATAACCATCATGCAGCATCTAAATCAAGCTACAACTGGAGAAAAAGTAAGATAGGTCGTACCACAACCTACATCTACAATCTTGAACAGGCCAGAACAATCCAAAACCGAACAGAATCATCAACAGCCACATGGAACCTACCTGCAATATTGAATAGCAGTCACGACAATCTTGAACAGGTAAAAAACCATCTAGAACTGTCCAGTACCATCAAGCAGCATCTAAATCAATATAGAAACTCGTGAAGGGAAAAGATGGGTCGTACCAGAACCTAAAACTACCATATGTAAAAGGCCAGAACATTCAAACACCGAACAGAACTAACAAGAGCAATATGAAACCTGACAGAACCATCCAAAAGCAACAAAAACTATTTCGAACTGGCCAGAACCATCTAGAACAGCGTAAAGAACTATCAAGAGCCATAATGAATTTGCAAAAACCATCCAAAAGCGGCAGAACTATTTTAATCTGGCCAGAACCAACTAGAACATGCCATAACCATCAAGCAGCATATAAATCAAGAAAGAATTGGAAAAAATTCCACAGGTGAGGCCATAATGGACAATTAACGTCGAGAACAAGTGAAAAGAACCAAACATCGTAGTGAACTCTGAAGGGCCATATTAAATTTGCAAGAACCATCGAAAGCAGGCACAATTTACGTGAACTGGCTAGAGCTATCTATAACTGGCCATAACCATCAAGCAGCATCCAAGTTAAGCAACAACTGTTGAAAAAAAAAGATAGGTCGTACCAGAACCTACATCTACCATCTTGAACAGGCAAGAACAATCCAACACCGAACAGAATCATCAACAGCAACATTGAACCTACCTACACTATTAAAAAGCAGGCCCAACTTTCTTGAACTGGCCATAACTATCAAGCAGCATATAAATCAAGAATTAATATAAAATACGATCCATATGTCAGGACACAATGTATCACGACCGTCGAGAATAAGCGAAAAGCAGCCAACACCGTAGAGAACTATCAAAGGCCATAATAAATTTGCAAAGTCCATTCAAAAGCAGGCACAACTGTTTTTAACAGGCCAGAACCATCCAGAACTGGCCATAACCATCATGCAGCATGTAAATCAAGCTAGAACTGGAGAAGTGAAAATATAAGTCTTACAAGAACCTACCCCAACCATCTTTAACAGGCCAGAACAATCCAACACCGAAAAAAAATTATCAATCGCCACATTGAACCCGCAAAAATCATTGAAAAGCAAGCAAACTATCTTGAAAAGGCCAGAGCCATCTAGAACTGGTCATAACCATCAAGCAGTATATAAATCAAGAAGGAATATGAAATACAATCATCAGGTCAGGCCACAATGTATCACGACCGTCAAGAATAAGCGAAAAGCAGCCAACACCGTAGAGAACTATCAAGAGCCATAATAAATTTGCAAAGCCATCCAAAAGCAGGCACAACTATTTTGAACCGGCCAGAACTATGTAGAACTAGCCATAACCATCATGCAGCATCTAAATCAAGCTACAACTGGAGACAAAAAAGATAGGTCTTACCAGAAGCTACATCTACAATCTTGAAAAGGCCAGAACAATCCAACACCGACCAGAATCATCAACAGCCACATGGAACCTACCTACACTATTGAAAAGCAGTCACGACAATCTTCAACAGGTAAAAAACTATCTAGAACTGTCCAGTACCATCAAGCAGCATCTAAATCAATATAGAAACTCGTGAAGGGAAAAGATGGGTCGTACTAGAACCTACAACTACCATATGTAAAAGGCCAGCGCATTCCAACACCGAACAGAACCATCAAGAGAAATAGAAAACCTGACAGAACCATCCAAAAGCAACAACAACTATTTTGAACTGGCCAGAACCATATAGAACAGCGTAAAGAACTATCAAGAGCCATAATGAATTTGCAAAAACCATCCAAAAGCGGCAGAACTATTTTGAACTGGCCAGAACCAACTAGAACTTGCTTAACCATCAAGCAGCATATAAATCAAGAAAGAATTGAAAAAAAATCCACAGGTCAGGCCATAATGTACAACTAACGTCGAGACCAAGTCAAAAGAGCCAAACACCGTTGTGAACTCTGAAGGGCCATATTAAATTTGCAAGAACCATCGAAAATTAGGCACAACTTACTTGAACTGGCTAGAGCCATCTATAACTGGCCATAACCATCAAGCAGCATCTAAATCAAGCTATAACTGGAGGAAGAAAAAGATAGGTCGTACCAGAACCTACATCTACAATCTTGAACAGGCCAGAACAATCCAACACCGAACAGAATCATCAACAGCCACATTGAACCTACCTACACTATTGAAAAGCAGGCACAACTTTCTTGAACTGCCCATAACTATCAAGCAGCATATAAATAATGAATTAATATGAAATACAATCCACATGTCAGGGCACAATGTATCACGACCGTCGAGAATAAGCAAAAAGCAGCCAACACCGTAGAGAACGATCAAGAGCCATAATAAATTTGCAAAGACCATTCAAAAGCAGGCACAACTATTTTGAACTGGCCAGAACCATCTAGAACTGGCCATAACCATCATGCAGCATCTAAATCAAGCTAGAACTGGAGAAGAGAAAATATAAGTCTTACAAGAACCTACCCCAACCATCTTTAACAGGCCAAAACAATCCAACACCGAAAAAAAAATATCAATAGCCACATTGAACAGGCAAAAACCATTGAAAAGTAGGCACAACTATCTTGAATAGGCCAGAGCCATGTAGATCTGGTCATAACCATCAAGCAGCATCTAAATCAAGATAGAAACTTGAGAAGATAAATTAAAGGTCTTACCAGAACCTAAAACTACCATCTTGAACGGGCCAGAAAGATCCAACACCGAACAGAACCATCAATAGATACATTGCACCCACCTAAGCTATTGAGAAGCAGCCACAACAATCTTGAACTGGAAAAACCCATCTAGAACTGTCCAGGACCATCAAGCAGCATCTAAATCAAGATAGAAACTGGTGAAGAGAAAAGTTGGGTCGGACAAGAACCTACAACTACCATATGTAAAAGGCCGGAACAATCCAACACCGAACAGAACCATCAAGAGAAATATGAAACCTGACAGAACCATCCAAAAGCAACAACAACTATTTTGAACAGGCCAGAACCGTCTAGAACAGCGTAGAGAACTATCAAGAGCCATAATAAATTTGCAAAAACCATCAAAAAGCGGGAGAACTATTTTCAACTGGGCAGAACCATCTAGATTTGGCCATAACCATCAAGCAGCATATAAATCAAGATAGAATTGGAATAAAAACCACATGTAAGGCCACAATGTACAACTACCGTCGAGAACAAGTCAAAAGAACCAAATACCGTAGAGAACTCGGAAGAGCCATACTAAATTAGCAATTACCATCGAAAAGGAGGCACAACTATCTAGAACTGGCTGGAGCCATCTATTACCGGTCATAACCATCAAGCAGCATATAAATCAAGAATGAATATGAAATACAATCCACAGGTCAGGCCACAATGTACCACTACCGTCGAGAATAAGCGAAAAGCACCCAACACCGTAGAAAACTATCAAGAGCCATACTAAATTTGCAAGAACCATCCAGAAGCAGGCAAAACTTACTTGAACTGGCTAGAGCCATCTATAACTGGCCAAAACCATCAAGCAGCATCTAAATGAAGCTACAACTGGAGAAAAAGAAAGATAGGTCGTACCAGAACCTACATCAACAATCTTGAACAGGCTAGAACAATCCAACACCGAACACAATCATCAACAGCCACATTGAACCTACCTACGCTATTGAAAAGCAGTCACGACAAGCTTGAACTGGTAAAAAACCATCTAGAACTTTCCAGTACCATCAAGCAGCATCTAAATCAATATAGAAACTCGTGAAAGAAAAAAAAAGGATCGTACCAGAACCTACAACTTCCATATGTAACAGGCCGGAACATTCCAACACCGTACAGAACCATAAAGAGCAATATGAAACCTGACAGAACCATCCAAAAGCAACAAAAACTATTTCGAACTGGCCAGAACAATCTAGAACAGCGTAAAGAACTATCAAGAGCCATAATGAATTTGCAAAAACCATCCAAAAGCGGCAGAACTATTTTAATCTGGCCAGAACCAACTAGAACATGCCATAACCATCATGCAGCATCTAAATCAAGCTACAACTGGAGAAAAAGTAAGATAGGTCGTACCACAACCTACATCTACAATCTTGAACAGGCCAGAACAATCCAAAACCGAACAGAATCATCAACAGCCACATGGAACCTACCTGCAATATTGAATAGCAGTCACGACAATCTTGAACAGGTAAAAAACCATCTAGAACTGTCCAGTACCATCAAGCAGCATCTAAATCAATATAGAAACTCGTGAAGGGAAAAGAAGGGTCGTACCAGAACCTAAAACTACCATATGTAAAAGGCCAGAACATTCAAACACCGAACAGAACCATCAAGAGCAATATGATACCTGACAGAACCATCCAAAAGCAACAAAAACTATTTCGAACTGGCCAGAACCATCTAGAACAGCGTAAAGAACTATCAAGAGCCATAATGAATTTGCAAAAACCATCCAAAAGCGGCAGAACTATTTTAATCTGGCCAGAACCAACTAAAACATGCCATAACCATCAAGCAGCATATAAATCAAGAAAGAATTGGAAAAAATGCCACAGGTGAGGCCATAATGGACAATTAACGTCGAGAACAAGTGAAAAGAACCAAACATCGTAGTGAACTCTGAAGGGCCATATTAAATTTGCAAGAACCATCGAAAGCAGGCACAATTTACTTGAACTGGCTAGAGCTATCTATAACTGGCCATAACCATCAAGCAGCATCCAAGTTAAGCAACAACTGTTGAAAAAAAAAGATAGGTCGTACCAGAACCTACATCTACCATCTTGAACAGGCAAGAACAATCCAACACCGAACAGAATCATCAACAGCAACATTGAACCTACCTACACTATTAAAAAGCAGGCCCAACTTTCTTGAACTGGCCAGAATTATCTAGAACTGGCAATAACTATCAAGCAGCATGTAAATCAAGAATGAATATGAAAAACAATCCACAGGTCAGGACAGAACCTACATCTACCATCTTGAACAGGCCAGAACACTCCAACACCGAACAGAATGATCAACAGCCACATTGAACCTACCTACACTGTTGAAAAGCAGGCACAACTTTCTTGAACTGGCCAGAACAATCTAGAACTGGCCATAACTATCAAGCAGCATATAAATCAAGAATCATTATGAAATACAGATCAAAACTCGAGAAGATAAAAGCGAGGTCTTACCAGAACCCAAAACTACCATCTTGAACAGGCCAGAAACATCCAACACCAAACGGAACCATCAATAGATACATTGCACCAACCAAAACCATCGAAAAGCAGTCACGACAATCTTGAACTGGTAAAAAACCATCTAGAACTGTCCAGTACCATCAAGCAGCATCTACATCAATATAGAAACTCGTGAAGGGAAAAGATGGGTCGTACCAGAACCTACAACTACCATATGTAAAAGGCCAGAACATTCCAACACCGAACAGAACCATCAAGGGAAATATAAAACCTGACAGAACCATCCAAAAGCAACAACAACTATTTTGAACTGGCGAGAACCGTCTAGAACAGCGTGGAGAACTATCAAGAGCCATAATAAATTTGCAAAAACCATCAAAAAGCGGCAGAACTATTTTCAACTGGGCAGAACCATCTAGATTTGGCCATAACCATCAAGCAGCATATAAATCAAGATAGAATTGGAATAAAAACCACATGTAAGGCCACAATGTACAACTACCGTCGAGAACAAGTCAAAAGAACCAAATACCGTAGAGAACTTGGAAGAGCCATACTAAATTAGCAATTACCATCGAAAAGGAGGCACAACTATCTAGAACTGGCTGGAGCCATCTATTACTGGTCATAACCATCAAGCAGCATATAAATCAAGAATGAATATGAAATACAATCCACAGGTCAGGCCACAATGTACCACTACCGTCGAGAATAAGCGAAAAGCACCCAACACCGTAGAGAACTATCAAGAGCCATACTAAATTTGCAAGAACCATCCAAAAGCAGGCAAAACTTACTTGAACTGGCTAGAAGCATCTATAACTGCCCAAAACCATCAAGCAGCATCTAAATGAAGCTACAACTGGAGAAAAAGAAAGATAGGTCGTATCAGAACCTACATCAACAATCTTGAACAGGCTAGAACAATCCAACACCGAACAGAATCATCAACAGCCACATTGAACCTACCTACGCTATTGAAAAGCAGTCACGACAAGCTTGAACTGGTAAAAAACCATCTAGAACTTTCAAGTACCATCAAGCAGCATCTAAATCAATATAGAAACTCGTGAAAGAAAAAAAAATGATCGTACCAGAACCTTCAACTTCCATATGTAACAGGCCGGAACATTCCAACACTGTACAGAACCATAAAGAGCAATATGTAACCTGACAAAACCATTCAAAAGCAACAACAACTATTTTGAACTGGCCAGAACCGTCTAGAACAGCGTAAAGAACTATCAAGAGCAATAATGAATTTGAAAAAACCATCCAAAAGCGGCAGAACTATTTTGAACTGGCCAGAACCAACCAGAACTTGCCATAACCATCAAGCAGCATATAAATCAAGAAAGAATTGGAAAAAAATCCACAGGTCAGGCCATAATGTACAACTAACGTCGAGAACAAGTCAAAAGAACCAAACACCGTAGTGAACTCTGAAGGGCCATATCAAATTTGCAAGAACCATCGAAAAGCAGGCACAACTTACTTGAACTTGCTAAAGCCATCTATAACTGGCCATAACCATCAAACAGCATCTAAATCAAGCAACAACTGGAGAAAAAAGAGATAAGTCATACCAGATCCTACATTTACCATCTTGAACAGGCCAGAACAATCCAACACCGAACAGAATTATCAACAGCCGCATTGAACCTACCTACACTATTGAAAGGGAGGCACAACTTTCTTGAACTGGCCATAACTATCAAGCAGCATGTAAATCAAGAATGAATATGAAAAACAATCCACAGGTCAGGATAGAACCTACATCTACCATCTTGAACAGGCCAGAACACTCCAACACCGAACAGAATGATCAACAGCCACATTGAACCTACCTACACTATTGAAAAGCAGGCACAACTTTCGTGCACTGGCCAGAACAATCTAGAATTGGCCATAACTATCAAGCAGCATATAAATCAAGAATGATTATGAAATACAGTTCAAAACTCGAGAAGATAAAAACTAGGTCGTACCAAAACCTACATCTACCATCTTGAACAGGCCAGAACAATCCAACACCGAACAGAATCATCAACAGCCACATTGAACCTACCTACACTATTGAAAAGGAGGCACAACTTTCTTGAACTGGCCAGAACAATCTAGAACTGGCCATAACTATCAAGCAGCATAAAAATCAAGAATGAATATGAAATACAATCCACAGGTCAGGACACAATGTATCACGATCGTAGAGAATAAGCTAAAAGCAGCCAACACCGTAGAGAACTTTCAAGAGCCATAATAAATTTGCAAAGACCATCCAAAAGCAGGGACAACTAATTTGAACTGGCCAGAGCCATCTAGAACTGGCCATAACCATCATGCAGCATCTAAATCAAGCTAGAACTGGAGAAGAGAAAATATAAGTCTTACAAGAACCTACCCCAACCATTTTTAACAGGCCAGAACAATCCAACACCGAAAAAAAATCATCACTAGCCACATTGAACCCGTAAAAATCATTGAAAAGCAGACAAACTATCTTGAAAAGGCCAGAGCCATCTAGAACTGGTCATAACCATCAAGCAGTATATAAATCAAGAAGGAATATGAAATACAATCATCATGTCAGGCCACAATGTATCACGACCGTCGAGAATAAGCGAAAAGTAGCCAACACCGTAGAGAACTATCAAGAGCCATAATAAATTTGCAAAGACCATCCAAAAGCAGGCACAACTATTTTGAAATGGCCAGAACCATGTAGAACTAGCCATAACCATCATGCAGCATCTAGATCAAGCTACAACTGGAGAAAAAGAAAGATAGGTCGTACCACAACCTACATCTACAATCTTGAACAGGCCAGAACAATCCAAAACCGAACAGAATCATCAACAGCCACATGGAACCTACCTACAATATTGAAAAGCAGTCACGACAATCTTGAACAGGTAAAAAACCATCTAGAACTGTCCAGTACCATCAAGCAGCATCTAAATCAATATAGAAACTCTGAAGGGAAAAGATGTGTCGTACCAGAACCTAAAACTACCATATGTAAAAGGCCAGAACATTCAAAAACCGAACAGAACCATCAAGAGCAATATGAAACCTGACAGAACCATCCAAAAGCAACACCAACTATTTCGAACTGGCCAGAACCATCTAGAACAGCGTAAAGAACTATCAAGAGACATAATGAATTTGCAAAAACCATCCAAAAGCGGCAGAACTATTTTAATCTGGCCAGAACCAACTAGAACATGCCATAACCATCAAGCAGCATATAAATCAAGAAAGAATTGGAAAAAATTCCACAGGTGAGGCCATAATGTACAATTAACGTCGAGATTAAGTGAAAAGAACCAAACATCGTAGTGAACTCTGAAGTGCCATATTAAATTTGCAAGAACCATCGAAAGCAGGCACAATTTACTTGAACTGGCTAGAGCCATCTATAACTGGCCATAACCATCAAGCAGCATCCAAATTAAGCAACAACTGTTGAAAAAAAGAGATAGGTCGTACCAGAACCTACATCTACCATCTTGAACAGGCAAGAACAATCCAACACCGAACAGAATCATCAACAGCAACATTGAACCTACCTACAATATTGAAAAGCAGGCCCAACTTTCTTGAACTGGCCAGAATTATCTAGAACTGGCCATAACTATCAAGCAGCATGTAAATCAAGAATGAATATGAAAAACAATCCACAGGTCAGGACAGAACCTACATCTACCATCTTGAACAGGCCAGAACACTCCAACACCGAACAGAATGATCAACAGCCACATTGAACCTACCTACACTATTGAAAAGCAGGCACAACTTTCTTGAACTGGCCAGAACAATCTAGAACTGGCCATAACTATCAAGCAGCATATAAATCAAGAATGATTATGAAATACAGATCAAAACTCGAGAAGATAAAAGCTAGGTCTTACCAGAACCCAAAACTACCATCTTGAACAGGCCAGAAACAGCCAACACCAAACGGAACCATCAATAGATACATTGCACCAACCTAAACGATCGAAAAGCAGTCACGACAATCTTGAACTGGTAAGAAACCATCTAGAACTGTCCAATACCATCAAGCAGCATCTACTTCAATATAGAAACTCGTGAAGGGAAAAGATGGGTCGTAGCAGAACCTACAACTACCATATGTAAAAGGCCAGAACATTCCAACACCGAAAAGAACCATCAAGAGCAATATGAAACCTGACAGAACCATCCACAGGTCAGGACAGAACCTACATCTACCATCTTGAACAGGCCAGAACACTCCTACACCGAAGAGAATGATCAACAGCCACATTGAACCTACCTACACTATTGAAAAGCAGGCACAACTTTCTTTAACTGGCCAGAACAATCTAGAACTGGCCATAACTATCAAGCAGCATATAAATCAAGAATGAATATGAAATACAGATCAAAACTCGAGAAGATAAAAGATAGGTCTTACTAGAACCTAAAACTACCATATGTAAGAGACTGGAACATTCCAACACCAAACAGAACCATCAAGAGCAACATGAAACCTGACAGAACTATCCAAAAGCAACAACAACTATTTTGAACTGGCCAGAACCATCTAGAACAGCGTAAAGAACTATCAAGAGCCATAATGAATTTGCAAAAACCATCCAAAAGCGGCAGAACTATTTTGAACCGGCCAGAACCAACAAGAATATGCCATAACCATCAAGCAGCATATAAATCAAGAAAGAATTGGAAAAAAATCCACAGGTGAGGCCATAATGTACAACTAACGTCGAGAACAAGTGAAAAGAACCAAACATCGTAGTGAACTCTGAAGGGCCATAGTAAAATTTGCAAGAACCATCGAAAGCAGGCACAACTTTCTTGAACTGGCTAGAGCCATCTATAACTGGCCATAACCATCAAGCAGCACCCAAATCAAGCAACAACTGGAGAAAAAGAAAGATAGGTCGTACCAAAACCTACATCTACCATCTTGAACAGGCCAGAACAATCCAACACCGAACAGAATGATCAACAGCAACATTGAACCTACCTACACTATTGAAAAGGAGGCACAACTTTCTTGAACTGGCCATAACTATCAAGCAGCATATAAATCAAGAATTTATATAAAATACGATCCACATGTCAGGACACAATGTATCACGACCGTCGAGAATAAGCGAAAAGCAGCCAACACCGTAGAGAACTATCAAAGGCCATAATAAATTTGCAAAGTCCATTCAAAAGCAGGCACAACTATTTTTAACAGGCCAGAACCATCCAGAACTGGCCATAACCATCATGCAGCATGTAAATCAAGCTAGAACTGGAGAAGAGAAAATATAAGTCTTACAAGAACCTACCCCAACCATCTTTAACAGGCCAGAACAATCCAACACCGAAAAAAAATTATCAATCGCCACATTGAACCCGCAAAAATCATTGAAAAGCAAGCAAACTGTCTTGAAAAGGCCAGAGCCATCTAGAACTGGTCATAACCATCAAGCAGTATATAAATCAAGAAGGAATATGAAATACAATCATCAGGTCAGGCCACAATGTATCACGACCGTCAAGAATAAGCGAAAAGCAGCCAACACCGTAGAGAACTATCAAGAGCCATAATAAATTTGCAAAGCCATCCAAAAGCAAGCACAACTATTTTGAACCGGCCAGAACTATGTAGAACTAGCCATAACCATCATGCAGCATCTAAATCAAGCTACAACTGGAGACAAAAAAGATAGGTCTGACCAGAAGCTACATCTACAATCTTGAAAAGGCCAGAACAATCCAACACCGACCAGAATCATCAACAGCCACATGGAACCTACCTACACTATTGAAAAGCAGTCACGACAATCTTCAACAGGTAAAAAACTATCTAGAACTGTCCAGTACCATCAAGCAGCATCTAAATCAATATAGAAACTCGTGAAGGGAAAAGATGGGTCGTACTAGAACCTACAACTACCATATGTAAAAGGCCAGCACATTCCAACACCGAACAGAACCATCAAGAGAAATATAAAACCTGACAGAACCATCCAAAAGCAACAACAACTATTTTGAACTGGCCAGAACCATATAGAACAGCGTAAAGAACTATCAAGAGCCATAATGAATTTGCAAAAACCATCCAAAAGCGGCAGAACTATTTTGAACTGGCCAGAACCAACTAGAACTTGCCTAACCATCAAGCAGCATATAAATCAAGAAAGAATTGAAAAAAAATCCACAGGTCAGGCCATAATGTACAACTAACGTCGAGACCAAGTCAAAAGAGCCAAACACCGTTGTGAACTCTGAAGGGCCATATTAAATTTGCAAGAACCATCGAAAATTAGGCACAACTTACTTGAACTGGCTAGAGCCATCTATAACTGGCCATAACCATCAAGCAGCATCTAAATCAAGCTATAACTGGAGGAAAAAAAAGATAGGTCGTACCAGAACCTACATCTACAATCTTGAACAGGCCAGAACAATCCAACACCGAACAGAATCATCAACAGCCACATTGAACCTACCTACACTATTGAAAAGCAGGCACAACTTTCTTGAACTGGCCATAACTATCAAGCAGCATATAAATAATGAATTAATATGAAATACAATCTACATGTCAGGACACAATGTATCACGACCGTCGAGAATAAGCAAAAAGCAGCCAACACCGTAGAGAACTATCAAGAGCCATAATAAATTTCCAAAGACCATTCAAAAGCAGGCACAACTATTTTGAACTGGCCAGAACCATCTAGAACTGGCAATAACCATCATGCAGCATCTAAATGAAGCTAGAACTGGAGAAGAGAAAATATATGTCTTACAAGAACCTACCCCAACCATCTTTAACAGGCCAAAACAATCCAACACCGAAAAAAAAATATCAATAGCCACATTGAACAGGCAAAAACCATTGAAAAGCAGGCACAACTATCTTGAATAGGCCAGAGCCATGTAGATCTGGTCATAACCATCAAGCAGCATCTAAATCAAGATAGAAACTTGAGAAGATAAATTAAAGGTCTTACCAGAACCTAAAACTACCATCTTGAACAGGCCAGAGAGATCCAACACCGAACAGAACCATCAATAGATACATTGCACCCACCTAAGCTATTGAGAAGCAGCCAGAACAATCTTGAACTGGCCAGAACCATCTAGAACTGTCCAGGACCATCAAGCAGCATCTAAATCAAGATAGAAACTGGTGAAGAGAAATGATGGGTCGGACGAGAACCTACATCTACCATATGTGAAAGGCCGGAAAAATCCAACACCGAACAGAACCATCAAGAGAAATATGAAACCTGACATAACCATCCCAAAGCAACAAAAAACTATTTTGAACTGGCCAGAACCGTCTAGAGCAGCGTAGAGAACTATCAAGAGCCATAATAAATTTGCAAAAACCATCAAAAAGCGGCAGAACTATTTTGAACTGGACAGAACCAACTAGATTTGGGCATAACCATCAAGCAGCATATAAATCAAGAAAGAATTGGAAAAAAATCCACAGTTCAGGCGATAATATACAACTACCGTCGAGAACAAGTCAAAAAAACCAAATACCGTAGAGAACTCGGAAGAGCCATACTAAATTTGCAAGTACCATCGAAAAGGAGGCACAACTATCTAGAACTGGCTGGAGCCATCTATAACTGGCCATTACCATCAAGCAGCGTCTAAATCAAGCTACCACTGGAGAAAAAAAAGAAAGGTGGTACCAGAACCTACCCCAACCATCTTTAACAGGCCAGAACAATCCAACACCGAAAAAAAATTATAGAAACTCGAGAGGATAAAAAAATAGAATTTACCAGAACCTACAACTACCATCATCTTGAACAGGCCAGAAAGATCCGCACCAATTAGAACCATCAATAGATACATTGCATCAACCTAAACCATCAATAAGCAGCTACAACAATCTTGAACTGGAAACAACCATCTAAAATTGTCCAGTCCCATCAAGCAGCATCTTAATCAAGATAGAAACTCGTGAAGAGAAAAGATGGGTCGTAAAAGAACCTGCAACTACCATCTGTAACAGGCTTGAACAATCCAATGCCGAACAGAACTATGAAGAGCAATATAAAACCTGACAGAACCATCGAAAAGCAGTAACAACTATTTTTCACTGGCCAAAACCATCTAGAACTGGCTATAACCATCAAGCAGCATCTAAGTCAAGAAAGAAAATGAAAAAAGATCCACAGGTCAGGCCATGATGTACAACTACCGTCCAGAACAAGTCGAAACAACCAAACACCGTAGTGAAGTCTGAAGAGACATATCAAATTTGCAAAAACCATCGAAAAGCAGGCACTACTATCTTGAACTATCTAGAGCCATCTATAACTGGCCATATCAGTCAAGCAGCATCTAAATCAAGCTAGAACTGGAGAAGAGAAAAGATAGGTCTTACCAGAACCTACACCTACCATTGTGAGGAAGCCAGAACAATCCAACACCGAACAGAATCATCAAGAGCAACATAAAACCTGATAGAACAATCTAAAATCAGCAAAAACTATTTTAAAATGGCAAGAACCGTCTAGAACTGGCCATTACTATCAAGCAGCAAATTAATCAAGCTAGAACTCGAGAAGAGATAAGATGGGTCGTACCAGAACCAACAACAACCATCTGGAACAGATCAGAACATCCAAAAGCAGCCACAACTATTTGAACTGGCAAAACCAACTATAACTTGCCAAAACTATCGAGAAGCATTTGAATCAAAACCAAATTTGAAAGAAAAATCAAGAGACCGGGTAAATATGTACAATTACCGTCTAGAGCAAGCCAAAAGCACCCAACAATGTACAGAGCTATAAAGAGCAATATTAAACAAACCAAAACCATTCAAAAGCAGTCAAATCTAGCCTGAAGCGGCCAGACCAATATAAAACTGGCCATAACCATCATGTAGCATCTAAATCAAGATAGAACTGGATAAGAGAAAAGATAGGTCTTACAAGAACCTACCCCAACCAGCTTTAACAGGCCAAAACAATCCAACACCGAATAAAATCATCAATAGCCACATTGAACCCGCAAAAACCATTGAAAGGCAGGCACAATTATCTTGAACTGGCTAGAGCCACCTGTAACTGGCCATAACCATCAAGCAGCATCTAAATCAAGATAATAACTTGAGTAGAGAAATTAAAGGTCTTACCAGAACCTAAAACTACCATTTTGTACAGGCCAGAAAGATCCAACACCAAAGAGAACCATCAATAGATACATTGCACCCACCTAAACCATTGAGAAGCAGCCACAACAATGTTGAACTGGAAAAAACCATCTAGAACTGTCGAGGACCATCCAGCAGCATCCAAATCAAGATAGAAACTGGTGAAGAAAAAAGATGGGTCGTACGAGAACTTACACCTACCATATGTAAAGGGCCGGAACAATCCAACACCGAACAGAACCATCAAGAGAAATATGAAACCTGACAGAAAAATCCAAAAGCAACAAGAGCTATTTTGAACTGGCCACAACCGTCTAGAGCAGGGTAGAGAACTATCAAGAGCCATATTAAATTTGCAAAAACCATGAAAAAGCGGCAGAACTATTTTCAACTGGATAGAAACATCTAGATTTGCCCATAACCATCAAGCAGCATATAAATCAAGAAAGAATTAGAATAAAAATCCACATGTCAGGCCACAATGTACAACTACCGTCGAGATCAAGTCATAAGAACCAAATACCTTAAAGAACTCGGAAGAGCCATACTAAATTTGCAAGTGACATCGAAAAGCAAGCACAACTATCTAGAACAGGCTTGAGCCATCTATAACTGGCCATAACCATCCAGCAGCATCTAAATGAAGCTAGAACTGGAGAAAAGAAAAGATAGGTCTTACAAGAACCTACCCCAACCATCTTTAACAGGCCAGAACAATCCAACACCGAACAGAATCATCAATAGCCCCATTGAACGCGCAAAAACCATTTAATAGCAGGCACAACTTTCTTGAACTGGCTAGAGCCATCTGTAACTGGCCATAACCCTCAAGAAGCATCTAAATCAAGATAGAAACTCGAGAAGATAAATTAAAGATCTTACCAGAACCTAAAACTACTATCTTGAACAGGCCAGAAAGATCTAAAACCGAACAGAACCATCAATAGATATATTGCACCCACATAAACCATCGAGAAGCAGCCACAACAATCTTGAACTGGCAAAAAACCATCTAGAACTGTCCAGGACCATCAAGCAGCATCTAAGTCAAGATATAAACAGGTGAAGAGAAAAGAAGGGTCGCACCAGAACCTACACAGGGGCGGATCCAGACCGATGCAACCGATGCAAATGCATCGGTCATTCTCGCTAAACTGAAAATTAAAAAGCCTTAAAATTAGAGTTTGTGGCAAATTCAGATCATTTTAGGTCTATCTGGATTTGTATTGCCGTACGATGAATAGATGTTCAGTTTACTGCATCTTTTTAGGTGGGCCATTGAAATTGTCTCAAAACCCTGCAATGCTTCGGACACATGCCTTCCCTGTCAAATCTGTTCCCTTGGAGATCGTTGTTTTTGCTCCTGAGTCTCGTAACTTAGCGACGAAAGCTGCCTAAATATTGTTGAACAGATCTTATATTCTTGCGTAACCATTTTTGATAAGTGCATCGGTGTCAATCATAGCTGCTTTGACAGCTCTTTTCTTTTCAACAAAAGACAGAGAAACTGCATCGGTCCCCAGACCTCTTACAGAATAACTTTCAGCGTTTCGCACCATTAAACTGATGCAGTCCAAAGGTTACTATTAAGCAATAAAGTGTCTATTGAGCATTGTTGTTCATCGCCCGAAAAGCGCGCGAAAATAATCTTTTTCAATATGGCAGAATCGGCGTTGACCTTGCAGAAAATCCTCGAGGAAAATGATATTGTGAAGATCAAGACATTACAAAAAACAATCGAAAAAAAATTAATTGCAGCCCTACACACAATTCGCCCTCCAAAATGTAGTTTCATGACTAAAGGGATCCACGACAGGGATTTATTTAGCGAGCATCACATTCCGCATCACCAAACTACGAAATATGGCCTGGGACAATCTCAATTCAGAGAGGCCGACACCTATACAAACACTGGCTTGATACCTTTGAAGTAAGTACCCATAGACCTTTTACATGAAAATACAGCCTATATAGGCTATTATTATATGTCTCCTTTCATCAAAATTTCAAAAATGATGGGTTTAATGCACTAACCCTTTACCCTAACCCTATCCCTTATTAATCCTGTGCTAACCATAACCCTGACCCTAACCCCACCCTAAACCTTTTGGTTGGCCCCAGAATATATAGTATTTCACAGCATTTAATAATGTTGTTGCTCTTGAGAGATAAATTTGTGCATTAGGGCTATAATTTTATATTCTTAATTGCCAGTCCAAAGCAGGCACTAGTCATATTGTTAATGATACTATACTATCATTCTAGTCAACTCTATGAATTTTTTCTTTTTTCAATTTTTAGAACAACTGGAGATGGCAACTGTTTATTTAGAGCTTGCTCAAAGCTGCTATCAGGAAAGGAAGAGCTTTGGTCTTTTTTGAGGGAACTAACCAGCATTGAGCTTTTCCTCAATGCTGAATATTATTCCAAGCATCCATACATTGATGAAAATGCTTCTATCTTCAAGAAAAAAAATACAGCATTCACAGCAACAATATCAAATCAGGCTTTAGGAAATGGATATAATCGCAGTGATGACAGTTCAAAGATTGATGTTGTCCAAAGAGAGGCAATAAGGATTTCAGTACCATGTAATTATGCCTCACTTATGTGCATTTTTGCACTTAGTTCAGTAAGTGGTAGAGAAATCTATTCAGGTTATCCTGAAATACAAGGACAGGGAACAAAATACTCCAATTTTAGTAATGGAATGATAAAGCCACGTGTTTCTCATTCAAAACTGAGCACAAATTTTATCAAAGAGACAAAATTATGCATCATGTGGACAATATCTGGTTCCAACAACTTTATCCCTGGTATTTCCAGAGAGTTTCAGCCAAACCACTTTGTTCCAATAATGAATGCACCACCAACAGCATCACCACACACTGGTTATTCTAGAAAGTTTACAATAGAGAAAGAAGCTGTTGTCACTACTAAGAAAATCACTGATTTTCTGAAAGTAAAGCCAACCAGAATTGGAACAACAAGTGAGTGACTCTTAAAGTGATTTTCTACAAATACTTTTTTCTTTGTTTATGTATTTCTACAAGTCACTCCATTGGTTTAATTAAGTCACTCCATCAGTGTATTATCAAATTCAAATCATTATAGCAGATATTAAAAATTTGAATCACATCTGGTACCAGAAAGGAGTAATTTCATCTTATTGGTAGTCAGAATAAGATGAAATTTCTATAGTTGAACCTAAAGAATTGGAGGTCTTTCAAGGTTTTGCAAGATTTTTAAAGGAATTAATCCTTGTGTTTAATAATTGTGTTTTTCTTGGTCTAAGTGTAAGATTTGAGAATCTGACTTGTTATTTCCAGGCTGATTTCAATGAGAAAATTATTAGGATAATAGGCTCTTTTTAAATCTTTTTTGCTGTTAGTTGATCTGTGCCCATTATATCCCTCCTGTGATTCCTTTTGGGTGGGTGCTTCAATGGGAGAATGAGAGTGCTTATTTAAAGGTAATTGATTATTTAGTAGCAGCAAAAAACATGAGAAGGGATTCACTTGATGTTTTACTCTTGGCTGAGAAATATGTTTACTGATATACAGTTTCAAAGACGTAGTTTATTTGATGCAACATCAAACCCCAACTGCAGTTGATTGAGAAAGTGGGGGTTGATTCAGAAGAAACTTTAAGGCAGGAACTCATAGTATTTCCTCATTCAACACTGCATGTGCATAATATGGTGAATGATAATTTCACATATTATGCTATAATTTTTAACTGTTTCTTTTTAGGTTCTCAACTAAAACGTTGCCCAAAGCCATTAGAATGCCCAATTGAAAATAAGAAAATGAAGCCAGATGGAACTGATTCAAAAATTCAATTTGAAGGAATCGATATGGGAAATCTTTATCAAAGAAACAGCTTAGATGAAAATTCAAAACTACAAATACTGCAAAAGCATTGGAAGCCTGGAAAATCACATGTTTTTCCTGTAAGAGGTTCTAGGAAGTTTAATATAAAATGGCTTGATAGATGGTCTTGGCTTAGCTACTCCAAAGAAGTTGATGGAGCCTTTTGTGTCCCCTGTGTTCTGTTTGGACATCAATGTGGTCACAATGGGTCAAAGCTGACCAAGCTGTATAAAGAGCCTTTAACAAACTGGCAAAGTGCAGTGACCAGATTTGAAGAGCATGATAAAAAGTCCAACTTCCACAAAGAATCTATGGCAAAAGCAATCCACTTCAAGAGTATCATGACAAGAAAAACTCAAGGAATCGATAAACAGTACAATAAGATAATAAATGAAAGAATACAGAATAACAGAAAAATTCTCAATTCCATTGTTGAAACTGTTGTTCTCTGCGGAAGACAAAATCTTGCGCTCCGTGGCCACCGTGACGACTCAAAATATTTCGATAATCCTAACTGTGGAAACTTTTAAGCCCTTTTGAATTTTCGTATAAGCAGTGGTGATGCTATTCTAAAAAATCACTTTGACAGTTCAGTAAAAAATGCGACATACAGGTCAAAGTCAACTCAGAACAAACTGATACAAATATGCGGTGACCAGATCACTCAAACAATAAGAGAAGAAATCAACAAAAATACTTTTTATTCAATTCTTGCAGATGAAGCTTCTGATTGCAGCAGAAAAGAACAACTTGCTCTCATAATAAGGTATATCGACAGGGAAAACAGAATAAACGAAAGATTCTTGAGCTTTTTACATTGCGATGATGGGCTCTCTGGAGATAAGCTGGCTGAAAAGATTCTAAGTTCTCTTAAGAACATTGGCTTACCCTTAGAGAACTGCCGTGGTCAGGGATATGACGGTGCAGCAGCAATGTCTAGTTTGCGCAAAGGCGTGGTTGGTAATATTCTCAATCAAAATCCGAAAGCAATCTACTCGCATTGTGCAAGTCATCGTTTAAATCTTTGTGTTGCACGCTGTTGTGATATCCCTTCAGTGTCAAGAGCCATTGATCATGCAAAGTCGATTGCAAATTTCTTCAATAACTCTCCTATTCGGGCTAGCTTCTTGAGCAAGAGATTTAGCGAGAAGGGCTTAAAGTAAACGAAGCTCGATAACCCCTCCTTAACACGATGGATTGCAAGGATTGCTTCTCTGGATGGCTTCCTTGATGGTCATCAGATAATAGTTGATGTGCTGGAGGAAATGAAATACAACCTGGACAAAAGGTGGAACTCCCCCACCCCTGGAGAGGCAGAGGCACTTCACAATATTTCCACTTCCTTTCAATTTATCGTTGTTGTCAATGTCGTCACTGGCCTCCTGGACTACACAATGCCATTAACAAGACGTCTCCAAGAAAAAAGAATCGATGTCATGAAATCGTTTGACCAGATAGACCTCCCTAAGAAAATGTTAGCCAGTCTTCGTGAAGAAGTGGACAAAACCCACCATAAATTGTACGAAAAAGCTCTAGCCATGGCAAAAGAAGTGGATACTGCTGAAAAAGTTCCAAGACTATGCAAGAAGCAGACAAACCGTGAAAATGTAGAAGCTGACTCTCCATCGGAGTACTACAGGCGTGCACTGACAATACCATTTTTAGACCATCTAATCACAGAGGTGAACCAACGTTTTTCAATGGAAAATTGTACTGTTCTAAATGGCTTTTACATCGTTCCAAGCGTTTTCTTGTCATGTTCTGGCGTTTCCTGGAAAGTGAAGTTCATGAAATTCGTAAAAATCTATGAAAGCGATCTTCGATATCCAAGACAAATGAGTACGGAGATTGATCTATGGGAAAAATTTTGGAAAGAGAACTATTCATCGCCTATCCCTTCGAGCATCTCCGAATCATTAGCAGTAATTGATCAAGTCGCTTTCCCAAACATATTAACGATGCTAAGAATCCTTGGTGTAAGCCCTGTGACATCTTGTGAATGTGAAAGATCGATTTCTGCCTTACGTAGGCTAAAGACGTGGTTGAGAAGCACGATGGGAGAAGACAGACTTAACGGCCTTGCATTGATGCATATAAATAACGATGTAAAAGTAGAAACTGACAAGGTTGTGGATATTTTTGCCCGAGAAAACAAAACGAGAATGAGACTTGCAGATATCATTAATGAAGATTGAGAGAGATATATATTTTCACTTAAAATTTGTCAGTGTTGCCTTACGTCCCTCCTTGCTTCTCGTGTTAAGTTTCTACGCGCTCATTATCTGTATAAAGGAATTGTTGACTAAGCCCTTATCGGCCATTCCATTTAATCGAAACCCTTTTTTGTAGTTCAAACAACTTAAAATGATCCATGTCATGCAAAATTTGCATGTACAAAGCGTCCTCTCGTAGACCTTAAAACCAATTTTATCTAAAAAGGCGTTGCCCATGTTTTATGAGAGTTTTAAGGGCGTGGTCACAAAAATTTTTCTAGAGGCTACGCCCCCAAACCCCCCCTTTCGCATCAGTCATTCAAAAGTCTGGATCCGCCCCTGACCTACAACTACCATATGTAAAAGGCCGGAACAATCCAACACCGAACAGAACCATCAAGAGCAATATGAAACCTGACAGAACAATTCAAAAGCAGCAACAACTATTTTGAACTGGCCAGAACCGTCTAGAACAGCGTAGAAAACTATCAAGAGCCATAATAAATTTGCAAAAACCATGAAATAGCAGCAGAACTATCTTGAACTGGACCGAACCATCTAGATTTGGCCATAACCATCAAGCAGCATATAAATCAAGCTACAACTGGAGAAAAAAAAGATAGGACGTACCAGAACCTACATCTACAATCTTGAACAGGCAAGAACAATCCAACACCGAGCAGAATCATCAACAGCCACATTGAACCTACCTACAGTATTGAAAAGCAGACACAACTTTCTTGAACTGGCCAGAAGAATCTAGAACTGGCCATAACTATCAAGCAGCATATAAATCAGGAATGAACATGAAATACAATCCACAGGTCAAGACACAATGTATCACGACCATCGAGAATAAGCGAAAAGCAGCCAACACCGTAGAGAATTATCAAGAGCCATAATAAATTTGCAAAGACCATCCAAAAGCAGGCAAAACTATCTTGAACTGGCTAGAGCCATCTGTAACTGGCCATAACAATCAAACCGCATCTAAATCAAGATAGAAACTTGGGAAGATAAATTAAAGGTCTTACCAGAACCTAAAACTACCATCTTGAACAGGCCAGAAAGATCCAACACCGAACAGAACCATCAATAGATACATGGCACCCACCTAAGCCATTGAGAAGAAGCCACAACAATCTTGAACAGGAAATAACCATCTAGAACTGACCAGGACCATCAAGCAGCATATAAATCAAGATAGCAACTGATGAAGAGAAAATATGGGTCGTACGAGAACCTACAACTACCAGATGTAAAAGGCCGGAGCAATCCAACGCCGAAGAGAACAATCAAGAGAAATATGAAACCTGACAGAAAAATCCAAAAGCAGCAAGAGCTATTTTGAACTGGCCAGAACCGTCTAGAGCAGGGTAGAGAACTATCAAGAGCCATATTAAATTTGCAAAAACCATCAAAAAGCTGCAGAACTATTTTCAACTGGAGAGAAACATCTAGATTTGGCCATAACCATCAAGCAGCATATAAATCAAGAAAGAATTGGAATAAAAATCCACATGTCAGGCCACAATGTACAACTACCGTCGAGAACAAGTCAAGAGAACCAAATACTGTAGAGAACTCTGAAGAGCCATACTAAATTTGAAAGTACCATCGAAGAGGAGGCACAACTATTTTGAACTGGCTGGAGGCATCTATAACTGGCGATAACCCTCAAGCAGCATCTAAATCAAGCTAGAACAAGAGAAGAGAAAAGATAGGCCTTACCAGAACATAAAACTACAAGCTTGAACAGGCCTGAACAATCCAACACCGAACAGAATCATCAATAGCCACATTGAACATGCCTCAACCATTGAAAAGCAGGCACAACAATCTTGAACTGGCCAGAACCATCTAGAACTGGCCATAACCATCAAGCAGCATCTAAATCAAGATGGAAACTTGAGAAGAGAAAAGATAGGTCGTACCAGAACCTACAACTACCATCTAAAATGGGCTGGATCCATCCAACACCGAACACAACCATCAACAGCAATATAAAACCTGACAGAACCATCCAAAAGCATCAAAAACAATTTTGAACTGGCCAGAACCGTCTAGTGCAGGGTAGAGAACTATCAAGAGCCATATTAAATTTGCACAAACCATGAAAAAGCGGCAGAACTATTTTCAACTGGACAGAAACATCTAGATTTGGCCATAACCATCAAGCAGCATATAAATCAAGAAAGAATTCGAATAAAAATCCACATGTCAGGCCACAATGTACAACTACCGTCGAGATCAAGTCATAAGAACCAAATACCTTAGAGAACTCGGAAGAGCCATACTAAATTTGCAAGTGACATCGAAAAACAAGCACAACTATCTAGAACTGGCTTGAGCCATCTATAACTGGCCATAACCATCAAGCAGCATCTAAATGAGGCTAGAACTGGAGAAGAGAAAAGATAGGTCTTACAAGAACCTACCCCAACCATCTTTAACAGGCCAGAACAATCCAACACCGAACAGAATCATCAATAGCCACATTGAACCGGCAAAAACCATTGAAAAGCAGGCACAACTATCTTGAACTGGCCAAAACGTTCTAGAACTGGCCATAACCGTCAAGCAGCATATAAATCAAGAATGAATATGAAGAAAAATCCATAGGTCAGGCCATAATGTACCACTACCGTCAAGAACAAGTCAAAAGGACCAAACATCGTAGAGAACTATCAAGAGCCACACTAAATTTGCAAGAACCATCCAAAAGCAGGCAAAACTATTTTGAACTGGCTGGAGCCATCTATAACTGGCAATAACCATCAAGCAGCATCTAAATGAGGCTAGAACTGGAGAAGAGAAAAGATAGGTCTTACAAGAACCTACCCCAACCATCTTGAACAGGCCAGAACAATCCAACACCGAACAGAATCATCAATAGCCACATTGAACCGGCAAAAACCATTGAAAAGCAGGCACAACTATCTTGAACTGGCCAAAACGTTCTAGAACTGGCCATAAGCGTCAAGCAGCATATAAATCAAGAATGAATATGAAGAAAAATCCATAGGTCAGGCCATAATGTACCACTACCGTCAAGAACAAGTCAAAAGGACCAAACATCGTAGAGAACTATCAAGAGCCATACTAAATTTGCAAGAACCATCCAAAAGCAGGCAAAACTATTTTGAACTGGCTGGAGCCATCTATAACTGGCAATAACCATCAAGCAGCATCTAAATCAAGATAGAACTGGATAAGAGAAAAGATAGGTCTTACCAGAACCTAAAACTACCATCTTGAACAGGCCAGAAAGATCCAACACCAAACAGAACAATCAATAGATAATTTGCACCTACATAAACCATCGAGAAGCAGCCACAACAATCTTGAACTGGCAAAACACCATCTAGAACTGTCCAGGACCATCAAGCAGCATCTAAATAAAGATATAAAAGGGGGAAGGGAAAAGATGGGTCGTACGAGAACCTACAATTACCATATGTAAAAGGCCGGAAGAATCCAACACCGAACAGAACCATCAAGAGCAATATGAAACCTGACAGAACAATCCAAAAGCAGCAAGAGCTATTTTGAACTGGCCAGAATCGTCTAGAGCAGGGTAGAGAACTATCAAGAGCCATATTAAATTTGCAAAAACCATGAAAAAGCGGCAGAACTATTTTCAACTGGACAGAAACATCTAGATTTGTCGATAAGCATCAAGCAGCATATAAATCAAGAAAGAATTGGAATAAAAATCCACATATCAGGCCACAATGTACAACTACCGTCGAGATCAAGTGATAAGAACCAAATACCTTAGAGAACTCGGAAGAGCCATACTAAATTTGCAAGTGACATCAAAAAGCAAGCACAACTATCTAGAACAGGCTTGAGGCATCTATAACTGGCCATAACCATCAAGTAGCATTTAAATGAAACTAGAACTGGAGAAGAGAAAAGATAGGTCTTACAAGAACCTACCCCAACCATCTTTAACAGGCCAGAACAATCCAACACCGAACAGAATCATCAATAGCCCCATTGAACGCGCAAAAACCATTGAAAAGCAGGCACAACTATCTTGAACTGGCCAGAACGTTCTAGAATTGGCCATAACCCTCAAGAAGCATCTAAATCAAGATAGAAACTCGAGAAGATAAATTAAAGGCCTTACCCAAACCTAAAACTACCATCTTGAACAGGCCAGAAAGATCCAACACCGAACAGAACCATCAATAGATACATTGCACCCACATAAACCATCGAGAAGCAGCCACCACATTCTTGAACTGGCAAAAAACCATCTAGAACTGTTCAGGACCATCAAGCAGCATCTAAGTCAAGATATAAACAGGTGAAGAGAATAGAAGGGTCGTACCAGAATCTACAACTATCATATGTAAAAGGACGGAGCAATCCACCACCGAACAGAACCATCAAGAGCAATATGAAACCTGACAGAACAATCCAAAAGCAGCAAGAGCTATTTTGAACTGGCCAGAATCGTCGAGAGCAGGGTAGAGAACTATCAAGAGCCATATTAATTTTGCAAAAACCATGAAAAAGCGGCAGAACTATTTTCAACAGGACAGAAACAGCTAGATTTGTCCATAACCATCAAGCAGCATATAAATCAAGAAAGAATTGGAAGAAATATCCACATGTCAGGCCACAATGTACAACTACCGTCGAGATCAAGTGATAAGAACCAAATACCTTAGAGAACTCGGAAGAGCCGTACTAAATTTGCAAGTGACATCAAAAAACAAGCACAACTAACTAGAACAGGCTTGAGCCATCTATAACTGGCCATAACCATCAAGCAGCATCTAAATGAGGCTAGAACTGGAGAAGAGAAAAGATAGGTCTTACAAGAACCTACCCCAACCATCTTTAACAGGCCAGAACAATCCAACACCGAACAGAATCATCAATAGCCACATTGAACCGGCAAAAACCATTGAAAAGCAGGCACAACTATCTTGAACTGGCCAAAACGTTCTAGAACTGGCCATAACCGTCAAGCAGCATATAAATCAAGAATGAATATGAAGAAAAATCCATAGGTCAGGCCATAATGTACCACTACCGTCAAGAACAAGTCAAAAGGACCAAACATCGTAGAGAACTATCAAGAGCCACACTAAATTTGCAAGAACCATCCAAAAGCAGGCAAAACTATTTTGAACTGGCTGGAGCCATCTATAACTGGCAATAACCATCAAGCAGCATCTAAATGAGGCTAGAACTGGAGAAGAGAAAAGATAGGTCTTACAAGAACCTACCCCAACCATCTTTAACAGGCCAGAACAATCCAACACCGAACAGAATCATCAATAGCCACATTGAACCGGCAAAAACCATTGAAAAGCAGGCACAACTATCTTGAACTGGCCAAAACGTTCTAGAACTGGCCATAACCGTCAAGCAGCATATAAATCAAGAATGAATATGAAGAAAAATCCATAGGTCAGGCCATAATGTACCACTACCGTCAAGAACAAGTCAAAAGGACCAAACATCGTAGAGAACTATCAAGAGCCACACTAAATTTGCAAGAACCATCCAAAAGCAGGCAAAACTATTTTGAACTGGCTGGAGCCATCTATAACTGGCAATAACCATCAAGCAGCATCTAAATCAAGATAGAACTGGATAAGAGAAAAGATAGGTCTTACCAGAACCTAAAACTACCATCTTGAACAGGCCAGAAAGATCCAACACCAAGCAGAACAATCAATAGATACATTGCACCCACATAAACCATCGAGAAGCAGCCACAACAATCTTGAACTGGCAAAACACCATCTAGAACTGTCCAGGACCATCAAGCAGCATCTAAATAAAGATATAAAAGGGGGAAGGGAAAAGATGGGTCGTACGAGAACCTACAATTACCATATGTAAAAGGCCGGAAGAATCCAACACCGAACAAAACCATCAAGAGCAATATGAAACCTGACAGAACAATCCAAAAGCAGCAAGAGCTATTTTGAACTGGCCAGAATCGTCTAGAGCAGGGTAGAGAACTATCAAGAGCCATATTAAATTTGCAAAAACCATGAAAAAGCGGCAGAACTATTTTCAACTGGACAGAAACATCTAGATTTGTCGATAAGCATCAAGCAGCATATAAATCAAGAAAGAATTGGAATAAAAATCCACATGTCAGGCCACAATGTACAACTACCGTCGAGATCAAGTGATAAGAACCAAATACCTTAGAGAACTCGGAAGAGCCATACTAAATTTGCAAGTGACATCGAAAAGCAAGCACAACTATCTAGAACAGGCTTGAGCCATCTATAACTGGCCATAACCATCAAGTAGCATTTAAATGAAACTAGAACTGGAGAAGAGAAAAGATAGGTCTTACAAGAACCTACCCCAACCATCTTTAACAGGCCAGAACAATCCAACACCGAACAGAATCATCAATAGCCCCATTGAACGCACAAAAACCATTGAAAAGCAGGCACAACTATCTTGAACTGGCCAAAACGTTCTAAAACTGGCCATAAGCGTCAAGCAGCATATAAATCAAGAATGAATATGAAGAAAAATCCATAGGTCAGGCCATAATGTACCACTACCGTCAAGAACAAGTCAAAAGGACCAAACATCGTAGAGAACTATCAAGAGCCATACTAAATTTGCAAGAACCATCCAAAAGCAGGCAAAACTATTTTGAACTGGCTGGAGCCATCTATAACTGGCAATAACCATCAAGCAGCATCTAAATCAAGATAGAACTGGATAAGAGAAAAGATAGGTCTTACCAGAACCTAAAACTACCATCTTGAACAGGCCAGAAAGATCCAACACCAAGCAGAACAATCAATAGATACATTGCACCCACATAAACCATCGAGAAGCAGCCACAACAATCTTGAACTGGCAAAACACCATCTAGAACTGTCCAGGACCATCAAGCAGCATCTAAATAAAGATATAAAAGGGGGAAGGGAAAAGATGGGTTGTACGAGAACCTACAATTACCATATGTAAAAGGCCGGAAGAATCCAACACCGAACAGAACCATCAAGAGCAATATGAAACCTGACAGAACAATCCAAAAGCAGCAAGAGCTATTTTGAACTGGCAAGAATCGTCTAGAGCAGGGTAGAGAACTATCAAGAGCCATATTAAATTTGCAAAAACCATCAAAAAGCTGCAGAACTATTTTCAACTGGAGAGAAACATCTAGATTTGGCCATAACCATCAAGCAGCATATAAATCAAGAAAGAATTGGAATAAAAATCCACATGTCAGGCCACAATGTACAACTACCGTCGAGAACAAGTCAAGAGAACCAAATACTGTAGAGAACTCTGAAGAGCCATACTAAATTTGAAAGTACCATCGAGCAGGAGGCACAACTATTTTGAACTGGCTGGAGGCATCTATAACTGGCGATAACCCTCAAGCAGCATCTAAATCAAGCTAGAACAAGAGAAGAGAAAAGATAGGCCTTACCAGAACATAAAACTACAAGCTTGAACAGGCCAGAACAATCCAACACCGAACAGAATCATCAATAGCCACATTGAACATGCCTCAACCATTGAAAAGCAGGCACAACAATCTTGAACTGGCCAGAACCATCTAGAACTGGCCATAACCATCAAGCAGCATCTAAATCAAGATGGAAACTTGAGAAGAGAAAAGATAGGTCGTACTAGAACCTACAACTACCATCTTAAATAGGCTGGAACCATCCAACACCGAACACAACCATCAACAGCAATATAAAACCTGACAGAACCATCCAAAAGCAGCAAGAGCTAGTTTGAACTGGCCAGAATCGTCTAGAGCAGGGTAGAGAACTATCAAGAGCCATATTAAATTTGCAAAAACCATGAAAAAGCGGCAGAACTATTTTCAACTGGACAGAAACATCTAGATTTGTCGATAAGCATCAAGCAGCATATAAATCAAGAAAGAATTGGAATAAAAATCCACATGTCAGGCCACAATGTACAACTACCGTCGAGATCAAGTGATAAGAACCAAATACCTTAGAGAACTCGGAAGAGCCATACTAAATTTGCAAGTGACATCGAAAAGCAAGCACAACTATCTAGAACAGGCTTGAGCCATCTATAACTGGCCATAACCATCAAGTAGCATTTAAATGAAACTAGAACTGGAGAAGAGAAAAGATAGGTCTTACAAGAACCTACCCCAACCATCTTTAACAGGCCAGAACAATCCAACACCGAACAGAATCATCAATAGCCCCATTGAACGCACAAAAACCATTGAAAAGCAGGCACAACTATCTTGAACTGGCCAAAACGTTCTAGAACTGGCCATAAGCGTCAAGCAGCATATAAATCAAGAATGAATATGAAGAAAAATCCATAGGTCAGGCCATAATGTACCACTACCGTCAAGAACAAGTCAAAAGGACCAAACATCGTAGAGAACTATCAAGAGCCATACTAAATTTGCAAGAACCATCCAAAAGCAGGCAAAACTATTTTGAACTGACTGGAGCCATCTATAACTGGCAATAACCATCAAGCAGCATCTATATCAAGATAGAACTGGATAAGAGAAAAGATAGGTCTTACCAGAACCTAAAACTACCATCTTGAACAGGCCAGAAAGATCCAACACCAAACAGAACAATCAATAGATAAATTGCACCCACAGAAACCATCGAGAAGCAGCCACAACAATCTTGAACTGGCAAAACACCATCTAGAACTGTCCAGGACCATCAAGCAGCATCTAAACAAAGATATAAAAGGGGGAAGGGAAAAGATGGGTCGTACGAGAACCTACAATTACCATATGTAAAAGGCCGGAAGAATCCAACACCGAACAGAACCATCAAGAGCAATATGAAACCTGACAGAACAATCCAAAAGCAGCAAGAGCTATTTTGAACTGGCCAGAATCGTCTAGAGCAGGGTAGAGAACTATCAAGAGCCATATTAAATTTGCAAAAACCATGAAAAAGCGGCAGAACTATTTTCAACTGGACAGAAACATCTAGATTTGTCGATAAGCATCAAGCAGCATATAACTCAAGAAAGAATTGGAATAAAAATCCACATATCAGGCCACAATGTACAACTACCGTCGAGATCAAGTGATAAGAACCAAATACCTTAGAGAACTCGGAAGAGCCATACTAAATTTGCAAGTGACATCGAAAAGCAAGCACAACTATTTAGAACAGGCTTGAACCATCTATAACTGGCCATAACCATCAAGTAGCATTTAAATGAAACTAGAACTGGAGAAGAGAAAAGATAGGTCTTACAAGAACCTACCCCAACCATCTTTAACAGGCCAGAACAATCCAACACCGAACAGAATCATCAATAGCCCCATTGAACGCGCAAAAACCATTGAAAAGCAGGCACAACTATCTTGAACTGGCCAGAACGTTCTAGAATTGGCCATAACCCTCAAGAAGCATCTAACTCAAGATAGAAACTCGAGAAGATAAATTAAAGGCCTTACCCAAACCTAAAACTACCATCTTGAAGAGGCCAGAAAGATCCAACACCAAACAGAACCATCAATAGATACATTGCACCCACATAAACCATCGAGAAGCAGCCACCACATTCTTGAACTGGCAAAAAACCATCTAGAACTGTTCAGGACCATCAAGCAGCATCTAAGTCAAGATATAAACAGGTGAAGAGAATAGAAGGGTCGTACCAGAATCTACAACTATCATATGTAAAAGGACGGAGCAATCCACCACCGAACAGAACCATCAAGAGCAATATGAAACCTGACAGAACAATCCAAAAGCAGCAAGAGCTATTTTGAACTGGCCAGAATCGTCGAGAGCAGGGTAGAGAACTATCAAGAGCCATATTAATTTTGCAAAAACCATGAAAAAGCGGCAGAACTATTTTCAACAGGACAGAAACATCTAGATTTGTCCATAACCATCAAGCAGCATATAAATCAAGAAAGAATTGGAAGAAAAATCCACATGTCAGGCCACAATGTACAACTACCGTCGAGATCAAGTGATAAGAACCAAATACCTTAGAGAACTCGGAAGAGCCGTACTAAATTTGCAAGTGACATCAAAAAACAAGCACAACTAACTAGAACAGGCTTGAGCCATCTATAACTGGCCATAACCATCAAGCAGCATCTAAATGAGGCTAGAACTGGAGAAGAGAAAAGATAGGTCTTACAAGAACCTACCCCAACCATCTTTAACAGGCCAGAACAATCCAACACCGAACAGAATCATCAATAGCCACATTGAACCGGCAAGAACCATTGAAAAGCAGGCACAACTATCTTGAACTGGCCAAAACGTTCTAGAACTGGCCATAACCGTCAAGCAGCATATAAATCAAGAATGAATATGAAGAGAAATCCATAGGTCAGGCCATAATGTAC
Organism: Catostylus mosaicus; assembly: GCA_964019065.1. Taxonomy (NCBI): domain Eukaryota; kingdom Metazoa; phylum Cnidaria; class Scyphozoa; order Rhizostomeae; family Catostylidae; genus Catostylus; species Catostylus mosaicus. Next base: position 7,148,227 of record OZ025187.1, read on the forward strand.
CACTACCGTCAAGAACAAGTCAAAAGGACCAAACATCGTAGAGAACTATCAAGAGCCACACTAAATTTGCAAGAACCATCCAAAAGCAGGCAAAACTATTTTGAACTGGCTGGAGCCATCTATAACTGGCAATAACCATCAAGCAGCATCTAAATCAAGATAGAACTGGAGAAGAGAAAAGATAGGTCTTACAAGAACCTACCCCAACCATCTTTAACAGGCCAGAACAATCCAACACCAAACAGAATCATCAATAGCCCATTGAACCGGCAAAAACCATTGAAAAGCAGGCACCACTATCTTGAACTGGCCAAAACTTTCTAGAACTGGCCATAACCGTCAAGCAGCATATAAATCAAGAATGAATATGAAGAAAAATCCATAGGTCAGGCCATAATGTACCACTACCGTTTAGAACAAGTCAAAAGGACCAAACATCGTAGAGAACTATCAAGAGCCATACTAAAGTTGCAAGAACCATCCAAAAGCAGGCACAACTATTTTGAACTGGCTGGAGCCATCTATAACTGGCAATAACCATCAAGCAGCATCTAAATCAAGATAGAACTGGATAAGAGAAAAGATAGGTCTTACCAGAACCTAAAACTACCATCTTGAACAGGCCAGAAAGATCCAACACCAAGCAGAACAATCAATAGATACATTGCACCCACATAAACCATCGAGAAGCAGCCACAACAATCTTGAACTGGTAAAACACCATCTAGAACTGTCCAGGACCATCAAGCAGCATCTAAATAAAGATATAAAAGGGGGAAGGGAAAAGATGGGTCGTACGAGAACCTACAATTACCATATGTAAAAGGCCGGAAGAATCCAACACCGAACAGAACCATCAAGAGCAATATGAAACCTGACAGAACAATCCAAAAGCATCAAGAGCTATTTTGAACTGGCCAGAATCGTCTAGAGCAGGGTAGAGAACTATCAAGAGCCATATTAAATTTGCAAAAACCATGAAAAAGCGGCAGAACTATTTTCAACTGGACAGAAACATCTAGATTTGTCGATAAGCATCAAGCAGCATATAAATCAAGAAAGAATTCGAATAAAAATCCACATGTCAGGCCACAATGTACAACTACCGTCGAGATCAAGTGATAAGAACCAAATACCTTAGAGAACTCGGAAGAGCCATACTAAATTTGCAAGTGACATCGAAAAGCAAGCACAACTATCTAGAACAGGCTTGAGCCATCTATAACTGGCCATAACCATCAAGTAGCATTTAAATGAAACTAGAACTGGAGAAGAGAAAAGATAGGTCTTACAAGAACCTACCCCAACCATCTTTAACAGGCCAGAACAATCCAACACCGAACAGAATCATCAATAGCCACATTGAACGCACAAAAACCATTGAAAAGCAGGCACAACTATCTTGAACTGGCCAAAACGTTCTAGAACTGGCCATAACCGTCAAGCAGCATATAAATCAAGAATGAATATGAAGAAAAATCCATAGGTCAGGCCATAATGTACCACTACCGTCAAGAACAAGTCAAAAGGACCAAACATCGTAGAGAACTATCAAGAGCCACACTAAATTTGCAAGAACCATCCAAAAGCAGGCAAAACTATTTTGAACTGGCTGGAGCCATCTATAACTGGCAATAACCATCAAGCAGCATCTAAATCAAGATAGAACGGGATAAGAGAAAAGATAGGTCTTACCAGAACCTAAAACTAACATCTTGAACAGGCCAGAAAGATCCAACACCAAACAGAACAATCAATAGATACATTGCACCCACATAAACCATCGAGAAGCAGCCACAACAATCTTGAACTGGCAAAACACCATCTAGAACTGTCCAGGACCATCAAGCAGCATCTAAATAAAGATATAAAAGGGGGAAGGGAAAAGATGGGTCGTACGAGAACCTACAATTACCATATGTAAAAGGCCGGAAGAATCCAACACCGAACAGAACCATCAAGAGCAATATGAAACCTGACAGAACAATCCAAAAGCAGCAAGAGCTATTTTGAACTGGCCAAAATCGTCGAGAGCAGGGTAGAGAACTATCAAGAGCCATATTAAATTTGCAAAAACCATGAAAAAGCGGCAGAACTATTTTCAACTGGACAGAAACATCTAGATTTGTCGATAAGCATCAAGCAGCATATAAATCAAGAAAGAATTGGAATAAAAATCCACATGTCAGGCCACAATGTACAACTACCGTCGAGATCAAGTGATAAGAACCAAATACCTTAGAGAACTCGGAAGAGCCATACTAAATTTGCAAGTGACATCGAAAAGCAAGCACAACTATCTAGAACAGGCTTGAGCCATCTATAACTGGCCATAACCATCAAGTAGCATTTAAATGAAACTAGAACTGGAGAAGAGAAAAGATAGGTCTTACAAGAACCTACCCCAACCATCTTTAACAGGCCAGAACAATCCAACACCGAACAGAATCATCAATAGCCACATTGAACGCACAAAAACCATTGAAAAGCAGGCACAACTATCTTGAACTGGCCAAAACGTTCTAGAACTGGCCATAACCGTCAAGCAGCATATAAATCAAGAATGAATATGAAGAAAAATCCATAGGTCAGGCCATAATGTACCACTACCGTCAAGAACAAGTCAAAAGGACCAAACATCGTAGAGAACTATCAAGAGCCACACTAAATTTGCAAGAACCATCCAAAAGCAGGCAAAACTATTTTGAACTGGCTGGAGCCATCTATAACTGGCAATAACCATCAAGCAGCATCTAAATCAAGATAGAACGGGATAAGAGAAAAGATAGGTCTTACCAGAACCTAAAACTAACATCTTGAACAGGCCAGAAAGATCCAACACCAAACAGAACAATCAATAGATACATTGCACCCACATAAACCATCGAGAAGCAGCCACAACAATCTTGAACTGGCAAAACACCATCTAGAACTGTCCAGGAACCATCAAGCAGCATCTAAATAAAGATATAAAAGGGGGAAGGGAAAAGATGGGTCGTACGAGAACCTACAATTACCATATGTAAAAGGCCGGAAGAATCCAACACCGAACAGAACCATCAAGAGCAATATGAAACCTGACAGAACAATCCAAAGCAGCAAGAGCTATTTTGAACTGGCCAGAATCGTCGAGAGCAGGGTAGAGAACTATCAAGAGCCATATTAATTTTGCAAAAACCATGAAAAAGCGGCAGAACTATTTTCAACAGGACAGAAACATCTAGATTTGTCCATAACCATCAAGCAGCATATAAATAAAGAAAGAATTGGAAGAAAAATCCACATGTCAGGCCACAATGTACAACTACCGTCGAGATCAAGTGATAAGAACCAAATACCTTAGAGAACTCGGAAGAGCCGTACTAAATTTGCAAGTGATATCAAAAAACAAGCACAACTATCTAGAACAGGCTTGAGCCATCTATAACTGGCCATAACCATCAAGCAGCATCTAAATGAGGCTAGAACTGGAGAAGAGAAAAGATAGGTCTTACAAGAACCTACCCCAACCATCTTTAACAGGCCAGAACAATCCAACACCGAACAGAATCATCAATAGCCACATTGAACCGGCAAAAACCATTGAAGAGCAGGCACAACTATCTTGAACTGGCCAAAACGTTCTAGAACTGGCCATAACCGTCAAGCAGCATATAAATCAAGAATGAATATGAAGAAAAATCCATAGGTCAGGCCATAATGTACCACTACCGTCGAGAAAAAGTCAAAAGGACCAAACATCGTAGAGAACTATCAAGAGCCATACTAAAGTTGCAAGAACCATCCAAAAGCAGGCACAACTATTTTGAACTGGCTGGAGCCATCTATAACTGGCAATAACCATCAAGCAGCATCTACATCAAGATAGAACTGGATAAGAAAAAAGATAAGTCTTACCAGAACCTAAAACTACCATCTTGAACAGGCCAGAAAGATCCAACACCGAACAGAACCATCAATAGATACATTGCACCCACATAAACCATCGAGAAGCAGCCACAACAATCTTGAACAGGCAAAACACTATCTAGAACTGTCCAGGACCGTCAAGCAGCATCTAAATCAAGATATAAAAAGGGGCAGAGAAAAGATGGGTCGTACGAGAACCTACAACTACCATATGTAAAAGGCCGGAACAATCCAACACCGAACAGAACCATCAACAGCAATATGAAACCTGACAGAACAATCCAAAAGCAGCAAGAGCTATTCTGAACTGGCCAGAATCGTTTAGAGCAGGGTAGAGAGCTATCAAGAGCCATATTAAATTTGCAAAAACCATGAAAAAGCGGCAGAACTATTTTCAACTGGACAGAACCATCTACATTTGGCCATAACCATCAAGCAACATATAAATCAAGAAAGAATTGGAATAAAAATCCACATGTCAGGCCGCAATGTACAACTACCGTCGAGAACAAGTCAAGAGAACCAAATACCGTAGAGAACTCTGAAGAGCCATACTAAATTTGAGAGTACCATCGAAAAGGAGGCACAACTATCTTGAACTGGCTGGAGCCATCTATAACTGGCGATAACCCTCAAGCATCATCTAAATCAAGCTTCCACTAGAGAAAGAAATAGATAGGTCATACCACAACCTACATCTACCATCTTGAACAAGCCAGAACAATCCAACACCGAACAGAATCATCAACAGCCACATTGGACCTACTTACACTATTGGAAAGCAGTCACTACTTTCTGGAACTGGCCAGAACAATCTAGAACTGGCCATAACTATCAAGCAGCATATAAATCAAGAATGAATATGAAATACAATCCACAGGTCAGGCCACAATATATCACTACCGTTGAGAATAAGCAAAAAGCACCCAATACCGTAGAGAACTATCAAGAGCCATAATAAACTTGAAATAACCATCAATAAGCAGGCACAGCCATTTTGAACTGGCCAGAACCATCTAGAACTGGCCATAAGCATGAAGCAGCATAAACATCAAGAAATAATTGGAAAAAAAAAATCCACAGGTCTGGCCAGTGTGTACAACTACCATCGAGAACAAGTCAAAAGAACCAAACACCGTCATGAACTCTGAAGGGCCATATTAAATTTGCAAGAACAACATAAAGCAGGCACAACTGACTTGAACTGGCTAGAGCCATCTATAACTGGCCATAACCATCAAGCAGCATCTAAATCAAGGAACAATTGGAGAAAAAAAAGATAGATCGTACCAGAACCTACATCTACGATCATTAACAGGCCAGAACAATCCAACACCGAACAAAATCATCAATAGCCTCATTGAACCAGCAAAGACCATAGAAAAGAAGGCAAAACTATCTTGAACAGGCCAGAGTCATCTAGAACTGGCCATAACCATTAAGCAGCATATAACTCAAGAAGGAATATGAAATAAAATCCACAGGTCAGGCCACAATGTATCACTACCGTCGAGAATAAGCCAAAAGCACCCAACACCGTAGAGAACTATCAAGAGCCATCATAAATTTGCAATAACCATCCAAGAGCAGGCACAACTATCTTGAACTGGCTAGTGCCATGTGTGACTGGCCATAACCATCAAACAGCATCTAAATACAGATCAAAACTCAAGAAGATAAAAGATAGGTCTTACCAGAACCTAAAACTACAATCTTGAACAGGCCAGAACGATCCAACACCGAAAAGAACCATCAATAGATACATTGCACCCAACTAAACTATCGAAAAGCAGCCACAACAATCTTGAACTGGAAAAAACCATCTAGAACTGTCTAGTACCATCAAGGACCATCTAAATCAAAATAGATACACGTGAAGAAAAAAGATAGGTCGTACCAGAACCTACAACTACCATCTGAAATAGGCTGGAACAATCCAACACCGAACAGAACCATCAACAGCAATATGAAACCTGACAGAACAATCCAAAAGCAGCAAAAACTATTTTGAACTGGCCAGAACCGTCTAGAACAGCGTAGACAACTATGAAAAGCCATAATAAATTTTCAAAAAGCATCAAAAAGCGGCAGACCTATTTTGAACTGGACAGAACCATCTAGACTTGGCCATAACCATCAAGCAGCATATAAATCAAGAAAGAATTGGAATAAAAATCCACATGTCAGGCCAAAATGTACAACTACCGTCGAGAACAAGTCAAGAGAACCAAATACCGTAGAGAACTCGGAAGAGCCATACTTAATTCGAAAGTACCATCGAAAAAGAGGCACAACTATCTTGAACTGGCTAGAGCCATCTATAACTGGTCATAACCATCAAGCAGCATCTAAATGAAGCTAGAACTGGAGAAGAGAAAAGATAGGTCTTACAAGAACCTACCCCAACCATCTTTAACAGGCCAGAACAATCCAACCCCGAACAAAATCATCAATAGCCACATTGAACCCCGCAAAAACCATTGAAAAGCACACACAACTATCTTGAACTGGCTACAGCCATCTGTAACTGGCCATAACCCTCAGGCAGCATCTAAATCAAGATAAAAATTTGAGAAGATAAATTAAAGGTCTTACTAGAACCTAAAGCTACCATCTTGAAAAGGCCAGAAAGATCCAACACCGAACAGAACCATCAATAGATACATTGCACCCACATAAACCATCGAGAAGCAGCCACAACAATCTTGAACTGGCAAAAAACCATCTAGAACTGTCCAGGACCATCAAGCAGCATCTAAATCAAGATATAAACAGGTGAAGAGAAAAGATGGGTCGTACCAGAACCTACAACTACCATATGTAAAAGGCCGGAACAATCCAACACCGAACAGAACCATCAACAGCAATATGAAACCTGACAGAACAATCCAAAAGCAGCAACAACTATTTTAAACTGGCCAGAACCGTCTAGAGCAGCGTAGACAACTATCAAGAGCCATAATAAATTTTCAAAAACCATCAAAAAGCGGCAGACCTATTTTGAACTGGACAGAACCATCTAGATTTGGCCATAAACATCAAGCAGCATATAAATCAAGAAAGAATTGGAATAAAAATCCACATGTCAGGCCGCAATGTACAACTACCGTCGAGAACAAGTCAAGAAAACCAAATACCGTAGAGAACTCTGAAGAGCCATACTAAATTTGAAAGTACCATCGAAAAGGAGGCACAACTATTTAGAACTGGCTGGAGCCATCTATAACTGGCGATAACCCTCAAGCAGCATCTAAATCAAGCTAGAACTGGAGAAGAGAAAAGATAGGTCTTACAAGAACCTACCCTAACCATCTTTAACAGGCCAAAACAATCCAACACCGAACAGAATCATCAATAGCCACATTAAACCCGCCAAAACCATCTAAAAGCAGGCACAACCATTTACTTGAACTGGCTAGAGCCATCTATAACTGGCCATAACCACCAACCAGCGTCTAAATCAAGCTTCCACTAGAGAAAGAAATAGATAGGTCGTACCACAACCTACATCTACCATCTTTAACAAGCCAGAACAATCCAACACCGAACAGAATCATCAACAGCCACATTGGACCTACTTACACTATTGAAAAGCAGTCACTACTTTCTGGAAATGGCCAGAACAATCTAGAACTGGCCATAACTATCAAGCGGCATATAAATCAAGAGTGATTATGAAATACAATCCACAGGTCAGGCCACAATGTATCACTACCGTTGAGAATAAGCAAAAAGCACCCAACACCGTAGAGAACTATCAAGAGCCATAATAAACTTGCAATAACCATCTAAAAGCAGTCGCAGCCATTTTGAACTGGCCAGAACCATCTAGAACTGGCCATAAGCATGAAGCAGGATAAACATCAAGAAATAATTGGAAAAAAAAATCCACAGGTCTGGCCAGTGTGTACAACTACCATCGAGAACAAGTCAAAAGAACCAAACACCGTCATGAACTCTGAAAGGCCATATTAAATTTGCAAGAACAACATAAAGCAGGCACAACTGACTTGAACTGGCTAGAGCCATCTATAACTGGCCATAACCATCAAGCAGCATCTAAAGCAAGGAACAATTGGAGAAAAAAAGATAGGTCGTACCAGAACCTACAACTACCATCTGAAATAGGCTGGAACAATCCAACACCGAACAGAACCATCAACAGCAATATGAAACCTGACAGAACAATCCAAAAGCAGCAACAACTATTTTGAACTGGCCAGAACCGTCTAGAACAGCGTAGACAACTATCAAGAGCCATAATAAATTTTCAAAAACCATCAAAAAGCGGCAGACCTATTTTGAACTGGACAGAACCATCTAGATTTGGCCATAACCATCAAGCAGCATATAGATCAAGAAAGAATTGGAATAAAAATTCACATGTCAGGCCACAAGGTACAACTACCGTCGAGAACAAGTCAAGAGAACCAAATACCGTAGAGAACTCTGAAGAGCCATACTAAATTTGAAAGTACCATCGAAAAGGAGGCAAAACTGTTTAGAACTGGCTGGAGCCATCTATAACTGGCGATAACCCTCAAGCAGCATCTAAATCAAGCTAGAACTGGAGAAGAGAAAAGATAGGTCTTACAAGAACCTACCCCAACCATCTTTAACGGGCCAAAACAATCCAACACCGAACAGAATCATCAATAGCCACGTTAAACCCGCCAAAACCATCGAAAAGCAGGCACAACCATTTACTTGAACTGGCTAGAGTCACCTATAACTGGCAATTACCATCAACCAGCGTCTAAATCAAGCTTCCACTAGAGAAAGAAATAGATAGGTCGTACCACAACCTACATCTACCATCTTGAAAAAGCCAGAACAATCCAACACCGAACAGAATCATCAACAGCCACATTGGACCTACTTACACTATTGAAAAGCAGTCACTACTTTCTGGAACTGGCCAGAACAATCTAGAACTGGCCATAACTATCAAGCAGCATATAAATCAAGAATGAATATGAAATACAATCCACAGGTCAGGCCACAATGTATCACTACCGTTGAGAATAAGCAAAAAGCACCCAATACCGTAGAGAACTATCAAGAGCCATAATAAACTTGCAATAACCATCTAAAAGCAGGCACAGCCATTTTGAACTGGCCAGAACCATCTAGAACTGGCCATAAGCATGAAGCAGCATAAACATCCAGAAATAATTGGAAAAAAAAATCCACAGGTCTGGCCAGTGTGTACAACTACCATCGAGAACAAGTCAAAAGAACCAAACACCGTCATGAACTCTGAAGGGCCATATTAAATTTGCAAGAACAACATAAAGCAGGCACAACTGACTTGAACTGGCTAGAGCCATCTATAACTGGCCATAACCATCAAGCAGCATCTAAAGCAAGGAACAATTGGAGAAAAAAAGATAGGTCGTACCAGAACCTACAACTACCATCTGAAATAGGCTGGAACAATCCAACACCGAACAGAACCATCAACAGCAATATGAAACCTGACAGAACAATCCAAAAGCGGCAGACCTATTTTGAACTGGACAGAACCATCTAGATTTGGCCATAACCATCAAGCAGCATATAGATCAAGAAAGAATTGGAATAAAAATTCACATGTCAGGCCACAAGGTACAACTACCGTCGAGAACAAGTCAAGAGAACCAAATACCGTAGAGAACTCTGAAGAGCCATACTAAATTTGAAAGTACCATCGAAAAGGAGGCACAACTGTTTAGAACTGGCTGGAGCCATCTATAACTGGCGATAACCCTCAAGCAGCATCTAAATCAAGCTAGAACTGGAGAAGAGAAAAGATAGGTCTTACAAGAACCTACCCCAACCATCTTTAACGGGCCAAAACAATCCAACACCGAACAGAATCATCAATAGCCACGTTAAACCCGCCAAAACCATCGAAAAGCAGGCACAACCATTTACTTGAACTGGCTAGAGTCACCTATAACTGGCAATTACCATCAACCAGCGTCTAAATCAAGCTTCCACTAGAGAAAGAAATAGATAGGTCGTACCACAACCTACATCTACCATCTTGAAAAAGCCAGAACAATCCAACACCGAACAGAATCATCAACAGCCACATTGGACCTACTTACACTATTGAAAAGCAGTCACTACTTTCTGGAACTGGCCAGAACAATCTAGAACTGGCCATAACTATCAAGCAGCATATAAATCAAGAATGAATATGAAATACAATCCACAGGTCAGGCCACAATGTATCACTACCGTTGAGAATAAGCAAAAAGCACCCAATACCGTAGAGAACTAGCAAGAGCCATAATAAACTTGCAATAACCATCTAAAAGCAGGCACAGCCATTTTGAACTGGCCAGAACCATCTAGAACTGGCCATAAGCATGAAGCAGCATAAACATCCAGAAATAATTGGAAAAAAAAAATCCACAAGGTCTGGCCAGTGTGTACAACTACCATCGAGAACAAGTCAAAAGAACCAAACACCGTCATGAACTCTGAAGGGCCATATTAAATTTGCAAGAACAACATGAAGCAGGCACAACTGACTTGAACTGGCTAGAGCCATCTATAACTGGCCATAACCATCAAGCAGCATCTAAATCAAGGAACAATTGGAGAAAAAAAAGATAGATCGTACCAGAACCTACATCTACGATCTTTAACAGGCCAGAAGAATCCAACACCGAACAAAATCATCAATAGCCTCATTGAACCAGCAAAGACCATAGAAAAGAAGGCACAACTATCTTGAACAGGCCAGAGTCATCTAGAACTGGCCATAACCATCAAGCAGCATATAACTCAAGAAGGAATATGAAATACAATCCACAGGTCAGGCCACAATGTATCACTACCGTCGAGAATAAGCCAAAAGCACCCAACACCGTAGAGAACTATCAAGAGCCATCATAAATTTGCAAAAACCATCCAAGAGCAGGCACAACTATCTTGAACTGGCTAGTGCCATCTGTGACTGGCCATAACCATCAAACGGCATCTAAATACAGATCAAAACTCAAGAAGATAAAAGATAGGTCTTACCAGAACCTAAAACTACAATCTTGAACAGGCGAGAAAGATCCAACACCGAAAAGAACCATCAATAGATACATTGCACCCAACTAAACTATCGAAAAGCAGCCACAACAATCTTGAACTGGAAAAAACCATCTAGAACTGTCTAGTACCATCAAGGACCATCTAAATCAAAATAGATACACGTGAAGAGAAAAGATGGGTCCTACCAGAACCTACAACTACCATCTATAAAAGGCCGGAACAATCCCACACCGAACAGAGCCATCAAGAGCAATATAAAACCTGACAGAACCATCCAAGAGCAGGAACAACTATTTTGAACTGGTCAGAACCATCTAGATTTGGCCATAAACATCAAGCAGCATATAAATCAAGAAATAATTGGAATAAAAATCCACAGGTCAGGCCACTATGTGCCACTAGCATCGAGTACGAGCCAAAAGCACCCAATACCGTAAAGAACTATCAAGAGCGATATTAAATTTGCAAAAACCATCCAAAGCAGGCACAACTATCTTGAACTGGCTAGAGCCATCTGTAACTGGTCATAACCCTCAGGCAGCATCTAAATTAAGATAGAATTTTGAGAAGATAAATTAAAGGTCTTACTAGAACCTAAAGCTACCATCTTGAAAAGGCCAGAAAGATCCAACACCGAACAGAACCATCAATAGATACATTGCACCCACATAAACCATCGAGAAGCAGCCACAACAATCTTGAACTGGCAAAAAAACCATCTAGAACTGTCCAGGACCATCAAGCAGCATCTAAATCAAGATATAAACAGTTGAAAAGATAAGATGGGTCGTACCAGAACCTACAACTACCATATGTAAAAGGCCGGAACAATCCAACACCGAACAGAACCATCAAGAGCAATATGAAACCTGACAGAAAAATCCAAAAGCAGCAACAACTATTTTGAACTGGCCAGAACCGTCTAGAGCAGCGTAGACAACTATCATGAGCCATAATAAATTTTCAAAAACCATCAAAAAGCGGCAGCCCTATTTTGAACTGGACAGAACCATCTAGTTTTGGCCATAACCATCAAGCAGCATATAAATCAAGAAAGAAATGGAATAAAAATCCACATGTCAGGCCGCAATGTACAACTACCGTCGAGAACAAGTCAAGAGAACCAAATACCGTAGAGAACTCTGAAGAGCCATACTAAATTTGAAAGTACCATCGAAAAGGAGGGACAACTATTGAGAACTGGCTGGAGCCATCTATAAGTGGCGATAACCCTCAAGCAGCATTTAAATCAAGCTAGAACTGGAGAAGAGAAAAGATAGGTCTTACAAGAACCTACCCCAACCATCTTTAACAGGCCAAAACAATCCAACACCGAACAGAATCATCAATAGCCACATTAAACCCGCCAAAACCATCTAAAAGCAGGCGCAACCATTTACTTGAACTGGCTAGAGCCATCTATAACTGGCCATAACCACCAACCAGCGTCCAAATCAAGCTTCCACTAGAGAAAGAAATAGATAGGTCGTACCACAACCTACATCTACCATCTTGAACAAGCCAGAACAATCCAACACCGAACAGAATCATCAACAGCCACATTGGACCTACTTACACTATTGAAAAGCAGTCACTACTTTCTGGAACTGGCCAGAACAATCTAGAACTGGCCATAACTATCAAGCAGCATATAAATCAATAATGAATATGAAATATAATCCACAGGTCAGGCCACAATGTATCACTACCGTTGAGTATAAGCAAAAAGCACCCAACACCGTAGAGAACTATCAAGAGCCATAATAAACTTGCAATAACCATCTAAAAGCAGGCGCAGCCATTTTGAACTGGCCAGAACCATCTAGAACTGGCCATAAGCATGAAGCAGCATAAACATCAAGAAATAATTGGAAAAAAAAATCCACAGGTCTGGCCAGTGTGTACAACTACCATCGAGAACAAGTCAAAAGAACCAAACACCGTCATGAATTCTGAAGGGCCATACTAAATTTGCAAGAACAACATAAAGCAGGCACAACTGACTTGAACTGGCTAGAGCCATCTATAACTGGCCATAACCATCAAGCAGCATCTAAAGCTAGGAACAATTGGAGAAAAAAAAGATAGATCGTACCAGAACCTACATCTACGATCTTTAACAGGCCAGAACAATCCAACACCGAACAAAATCATCAATAGCCTCATTGAACCAGTAAAGACCATAGAAAAGAAGGTACAACTATCTTGAACAGGCCAGAGTCATCTAGAACAGGCCATAGTCATCAAGCAGCATCTAAATCAAGCTAGAACAAGAGAAGAGAAAAGATAGGCCTTACCAGAACATAAAACTACAAGCTTGAACAGGCCAGAACAATCCAACACCGAACAGAATCATCAATAGCCACATTGAACATGCTTCAACCATTGAAAAGCAGGCACAACAATCTTGAACTGGCCAGAACCATCTAGAACTGGCCATAACCATCCAGCAGCATCTAAATCAAGATGGAAACTTGAGAAGAGAAAAGATAGGTCGTACCAGAACCTACAACTACCATCTGAAATAGGCTGGAACAATCCAACACCGAACATAACCATCAACAGCAATATGAAACCTGACAGAACAATCCAAAAGCAGCAACAACTATTTTGAACTGGCCAGAACCGTCTAGAACAGCGTAGACAACTATCAAGAGCCATGATAAATTTTCAAAAACCATCAAAAAGCGGCAGACCTATTTTGAACTGGACAGAACCATCTAGATTTGGCCATAACCATCAAGCAGCATATAAATGAAGAAAGAATTGGAATAAAAATTCACATGTCAGGCCACAATGTACAACTACCGTCGAGAACAAGTCAAGAGAACCAAATACCGTAGAGAACTCTGAAGAGCCATACTAAATTTGAAAGTACAATCGAAAAGGAGGCACAACTATTTAGAATTGGCTGGAGCCATCTATAACTGGCGATAACCCTCAAGCAGCATCTAAATCAAGCTAGAACTGGAGAAGAGAAAAGATAGGTCTTACAAGAACCTACCCCAACCATCTTTAACAGGCCAAAACAATCCAACACCGAACAGAATCATCAATAGCCACATTCAACCCGCCAAAACCATCGAAAAGCAGGAACAACCATTTACTTGAACTGGCTAGAGCCATCTATAACTGGCCATAACCATCAACCAGCGTCTAAATCAAGCTTCCACTAGAGAAAGAAATAGATAGGTCGTACCACAACCTACATCTACCATCTTGAACAAGCCAGAACAATCCAACACCGAACAGAATCATCAACAGCCACATTGGACCTACTTACACTATTGAAAAGCAGTCACTACTTTCTGGAACTGGCCAGAACAATCTAGAACTGGCCATAACTATCAAGCAGCATATAAATCAAGAATGAATATGAAATACAATCCACAGGTCAGGCCACAATGTATCACTACCGTTGAGAATAAGCAAAAAGCACCCAATACCGTAGAGAACTATCAAGAGCCATAATAAACTTGCAATAACCATCTAAAAGCAGGCACAGCCATTTTGAACTGGCCAGAACCATCTAGAACTGGCCATAAGCATGAAGCAGCATAAACATCAAGAAATAATTGGAAAAAAAAATCCACAGGTCTGGCCAGTGTGTACAACTACCTTCGAGAACAAGTCAAAAGAACCAAACACCGTCATGAACTCTGAAGGGCCATATTAAATTTGCAAGAACAACATAAAGCAGGCACAACTGACTTGAACTGGCTACAGCCATCTATAACTGGCCATAACCATCAAGCAGCATCTAAATCAAGGAACAATTGGAGAAAAAAAAGATAGATCGTACCAGAACCTACATCTACGATCTTTAACAGGCCAGAAGAATCCAACACCGAACAAAATCATCAATAGCCTCATTGAACCAGCAAAGACCATAGAAAAGAAGGCACAACTATCTTGAACAGGCCAGAGTCATCTAGAACTGGCCATAACCATCAAGCAGCATATAACTCAAGAAGGAATATGAAATACAATCCACAGGTCAGGCCACAATGTATCACTACCGTCGAGAATAAGCCAAAAGCACCCAACACCGTAGAGAACTATCAAGTGCCATCATAAATTTGCAAAAACCATCCAAGAGCAGGCACAACTATCTTGAACTGGCTAGTGCCATCTGTGACTGGCCATAACCATCAAACAGCATCTAAATACAGATCAAAACTCAAGAAGATAAAAGATAGGTCTTACCAGAACCTAAAACTACAATCTTGAACAGGCCAGAAAGATCCAACACCGAAAAGAGCCATCAATAGATACATTGCACCCAACTAAACTATCGAAAAGCAGCCACAACAATCTTGAACTGGAAAAAACCATCTAGAACTGTCTAGTACCATCAAGGACCATCTAAATCAAAATAGATACACGTGAAGAGAAAAGATGGGTCCTACCAGAACCTACAACTACCATCTATAAAAGGCCGGAACAATCCAACACCGAACAGAGCCATCAAGAGCAATATAAAACCTGACAGAACCATCCAAAAGCAGCAACAACTATTTTGAACTGGTCAAAACCATCTAGATTTGGCCATAAACATCAAGCAGCATATAAATCAAGAAATAATTGGAATAAAAATCCACATGTCAGGCCACTATGTGCCATTAGCATCGAGTACGAGCCAAAAGCACCCAATACCGTAGAGAACTATCAAGAGCGTTATTAAATTTGCAAAAACCATCCAAAGCAGGCACAACTATCTTGAACTGGCTAGAGGCATCTATAACGGGCCATAATCATCAAGCAGCATCTAAATCAAGCTAGAACAAGAGAAGAGAAAAGATAGGCCTTAACAGAACATAAAACTACAAGCTTGAACAGGCCAGAACAATCCAACACCGAACAGAATCATCAATAGCCACATTGAACATGCCTCAACCATTGAAAAGCAGGCACAACAATCTTGAACTGGCCAGAACCATCTAGAACTGGCCATAACCATCAAGCAGCATCTAAATCAAGATGGAAACTTGAAAAGAGAAAAGATAGGTCGTACCAGAACCTACAACTACCATCTGAAATAGGCTGGAACAATCCAACACCGAACAGAACCATCAACAGCAATAAAAAACCTAACAAAACCATCCAAAAGCATCAAAAACTACTTTGAACTGGCCAGAACCGTCTAGAACAGCGTAGACAACTATCAAGAGCCATATTAAATTTGCAAAAACCATGAAAAAGCGGCAGAACTATTTTCAACTGGACAGAAACATCTAGATTTGGCCATAACCATCAAGCAGCATATAAATCAAGAAAGAATTGGAATAAAAATCCACATGTCAGGCCACAATGTACAACTACCGTCGAGATCAAGTGATAAGAACCAAATACCTTAGAGAACTCGGAAGAGCCATACTAAATTTGCAAGTGACATCGAAAAACAAGCACAACTATCTTGAACAGGCCAAAGCCATCTAGAACTGGCAATAACCATCAAGCAGCATATAAATAAAGAAGGAATATGAAAAAAATCCACAGGTCGGGCCATAATGTTCCACTACCGTCGAGAATAAGCCAAAAGCACCCAACACCGTAGAGAACTATCAAGATCCATATTAAATTTGCAAAAACTGTCCAAAAGCAGGCACAACTATCTTGAACTGGCTAGAGCCATATTTAACTTGCCATAACGATCAAGCAACATCTAAATGAAGATAGAAACTCGAGAAGATAAAAGATAGGTTTTATCGGAATCTACAACTACCATCTTGAACAGGCCAGAACGATCCAATACCGAACAGAACTATTAATAGATACATTGCACCCACCTAATCCATCGAAAATAGAAACTCGTGAAGTGAAAAGATGGGTCGTACCAGAACCTACAACTACCATGTGAAACAGGCCGGTACAATCCAACACAAAGCAGAACGACCAAGAGCAATCTTAAACCTGACAGAATCATCTAAAAGCAGCAACAACTATTTTGAAGTGGCCAGAACCGTCTAGAACAGCGTAGAGAACCGTCATGAGCCATAATTAATTTCCAAAAACAATCAAAAAGCAGCGACAACTATCTTGAACTTAAAAAAACCATCTAGAACCTACCAGAACCTACAACTACCATCTGCAACAGGCCGGAACAGGCCAACACCGAACAGAACCATCAAGATAATTTTTTTTTTTTATATATTCCAATAAAATACTACAATACATATTTACGGTCTACACTACTTACAATAATTACTTTACAATACTACTAGGACGAACACCCCAGGGGAGCAAAAGGCCATGTCTACCTCAAGGGGATCAACATAGATAAAAGACAAAATAAAAATAACTTTAATAACTTAAACGAAAGAACTAGAAACAACACTAGGGATAATAAGAACAATTCGATACTTAGGTCTGCTTGATATTAGACGTCAGATGAAACTGGTAAATGAAACTAATGAAGAAAACTTCTCATGGAGTTTCTTATAGTATGTAAACATGAACCACCGTTCAATCTGACGTCCAATATGAGACAAACCCACAAACGAAAAGAGACAAACAAAAACGGACGGGGACTTTTTGCTTACGTGATATACAATTTCTGTTAGAAATAACTTTACTCAAATCGACCAGTTTTGTGGATGAACTGTTAAGTCAAGTTGAGAATAGTTTTATTGAGGTCGTAAGAAAAATTTTCATCGCCATACAGTAAGAGCTGAGTTAGGACCTTGTTTGATAGATTACTATGTCCATATGGTCGCAATACATCAAAGACTCCAGCGAGAAGATCTCGTCGTTGAGCATCAAAAGAAGGGCAAAGCAACAAAAAGTGCTCCACATCCTCAATCCCATCATTCGAAGGGCACATTGGGTTAACAGTATCCGCAAAATTGTGTTTGAATTTGTGGAAGTTTAATTTGCTTAAACCAACTCTAATTTGAGTAAGAAAAGACAAATCTATAGGGTCATGAATTCCGAAGACAGGGTTTGCAGTGGGGCGGATGATTGACAAAATCTTCTTCTTAAAAATAGCGACAGGCGGTGGAAGTCTGAGTTCTGGTTCAATATCTTTCCATTAACGTAGACAGTAAGGATAAAAGCTAGAGTTGAATTTTTCTGTCCTTGCCATTATTCGCCCTACGACATCCCGCTTACGAAGAGAGTAATGAGTCGATGAAGGTGAAGAATTGGAACCATTGTATAATCAGGGGCTAGATTATTTATGATCTTGTATTACAAGGTAAGTCGTCTGCTCTACCTACGGGAACTTAGTGATTCCCAGCCAAGCTCTTCATACAGCTCTTGTCGCGAAGTTCCTTTACATGTACCAGTTATAGCTAGTGCAGCAGAATATTGAACAGACTCTATCTTTTCCATTAAATCCGGGAGAAAGGTATTCTGACTAAGTTCGCATATTTTAGCTGGGATATGGTATATTACATCCCCGTAATCCAGATGAGGTCTCACATAAAGCTTATAAAGTTCATTTAAGGTATGCCTGGTAAGATATTTGGAGAGATATTTCATGAGGCCGATACCTTTTCTTGTTTTAGAAATAGCTGATTTGATGTGAGCAGAAAATGAGAGTTTTGAGTCTAGGATAATTCCAAGATGTTTATGTTCATTTACTTTTTCCACTGGAACATCATTTAAAAAGACCACCGGATGATCAATTTCAATTCTTTTCATTGAAAATATTAATTCAACTGCTTGCTTTTGCGGGTCAGGATTAAATGACATTCTCCAATCATTTTCCCACTGCCTTATCAACTCCAAATCATGGTTCATGTCGCTGGCCGCTGTAGTAGAGTCCTGCACTATCGTAAAGAGTGACGTAGCATCAGCAAAGAGCTTTACATTGCACTTCAAGCCTGCAGTAAGATCATTTATATAAATAAGAAAAAAAAGGGGACCCAGAATAGAGCCCTTGGGCACACCCGCCGAAATATCTCCCCAATTTGAGCTCTGACCATTCAAAACAGTTCGCTGTTTCCGACCTTTAAGGAAACTTTGGATAAGAGATAGAAATTGACCCGAAACACCACAGCGTTTTAGTTTATAAACGAGGCCTTCATGCCACAACCTATCAAATGCTTTCGAAATATCAAGATATACAGAACCAGCGTCGAGAGGTGGATTACAGTCAAATGCTTCATAGATTGTATGTGTTATGGAAATTAATTGGTTGACTGACGAGTCACCGGGACAAAAACCTGATTGATTTGGGTTCAGTAGTTCATTAGAAACAAGATGTGAGTATAAAGAATCGTACATGAGTTTTTCGAGTATTTTGCCAAAATTTGGGAGAAGAGAGATTAGACGATAGTTTCCATTAACGTTTTTATCATTTTTCTTATGAACTGGTAATACATTTGCATATTTCCATGTTTCTGGAAATAAACCGCGCCTCAGACAGTTTGTGAAAATTATTTTTAATGGAGTAATTAATGCAGCATCGCTTAACTTTATCATTCTTACAGATATTTCATCCCAGCCATGAGCTTTATTAGGATTTAGGTATCTTATGATATTCAATATCTTTTCATCAGAGATAGAAAACTCATTTATCAAAGCAACAGTTACTGGCATGTCATGTGGGATTGCACTACTTGTGTCAATTGTCGTGCACTGCAGTATAAAATAGTCATTAAATAGCTGTGCCTTTTCCGTAAAATCAGTTACAAATAATCCATTTTCTAGAAGGGGTGGTATTATAGGAATCTTCACTTTGTTCAGAACAGTGTTAATCAATGTCCAATATGTTTTGCTACTGGTTTCAGGATTAGCCAAAGTTTGCGCTACTTTCAAAAAGTAATTTCGTTTTGCATCTTCGATCAATTTTGAACCATCAGACACCATCTTTAGTATTTCCTCCCTCTTGTCATATGGCTGACCCTTCCTCACAAAGTTTCTGTAGGCATGATTCTTTTTCCTAAGATAGTTTTTAACGGTTTTTTTTATCCACGGTGCTTGGCGAGGCCTAATAGTTTTAATCTGGTTGGGAATGAAGTTAGAATAAATGTTCAAGAGGACATCGTTGAGTACTTTTACCTGCTCATTGGGGCATGCAATTTTGTTTAAATGATCTTGCCAATTAAACATATCGATACTTTTCATAATGTTGACAAAATCTGCCTTGTTATAATGCCAAATCCTACGAGTATAGGGAGGTTGTGCTACATTCGTAACAGATAATTTCCCATAAATGATTTGATGATGACACTGCTCGTGTTATGAGGGATGAACAACAGATTCAATGATGAGGTTTGGCTGATCAGTAAAAATCAGGTCGATGCAGGACTTAGAATCACCCATAAAGTGCGTTGGTTCAGCAATCAGCTGATGAAGACCCATGTCAGACGTTATTGGCTCAAAACGTTTTCCATCGTTATTTTCAATATCATATTCCCACCACTGAGTTGATCTACAGTTGAAATCGCCAGCATAAATTTTGGATAGCATTAATTCAAAGTTTATCGCAAAGTTATCAAGTTCATCTTGGTCCTGACTTGGACTTCTATAAATTAAGACAGAAAAATACTTTTTCATGTTTGATTGAAGCTCACATACAACGCACTCAGGAAGGGTTACTAGGTCAAAGCGTTCTGTGGTAGGAAGGGAATCCTTCACGTAGAGCCCAACGCCCACTCTCTTCACATTATGTGGATGGTTGTTCTTTAAAAACGAGTAGCCCTCAAGTGTCAGTCTATCATTGTCAATGGTGCTGTCCAAGTGCGTTTCTGCAATGCCGATTAGATCGTATTTATACACCGAGTTGTTATGCCTCCATAAGGGAAACCTTAAAAAATCATACGCAGTTATGCTTTTTAATTTCCAAGTGCAGAAATTAAGTGTTTCTGGGCCGGGGTTTATTTCGACATCGCCACTGAGCAGAATTGTCCTGAAAACCAGCCACTGTGTATGCAGGGTGTAAAAGGTAACGCATCCAGTGTAAAAATACGCATACCAAAAAATGCAGTGCATGACAGTCAAACGCTAATATCGAACGAAACTGGTGATACCGGGAGGAGCCCTCTTGACAAGTTCAAAAGTCACATAAATCACTGTCCTCGCAAAGTAATGCATGCGGGCGAACAAGAGCAAAAAACATAACTGTGGTATCAATGAGTGCACTATAAGAAACTGTGTTATTAATGCCAATGGGAGAACAAAAATTGAGGTAACAATGAAGCACCAACAAAAACAGTGCAATTTAAAGACCTGGAAAAGAATCGAAAATGGGTTTATAGTTTTGCTTAGAGGACGCAAACTTTGCAGGGAAGCACGAAAACACCCTATTGTTGACCGCCATTGATCGAATTCAACCGGCATCATCGCAGGGAAATCCTCTCGCTGGTCCTTGGAAGCAAGAAGGCAAGCTGTAACCACGATAACCACGTCCTAAGGGAAACAGAAAGCGACAAACTGGACAGGAGTATGAACTAGTAAAACGAAACACAATGAGATTGAGGATAATACAGATTTTAACACAAGTGCAAAAAAGGAAAAGAATACAGTTAGAAATAGGTGAGAAGGGAACGTAACAGATGAATCGCATGGCAGTACTATGGCGTTTCACATCACGCAGGAAGTTCAGCTAGGATTACAAAGAAAAAGGCTGCTCGCGTTTTGAAGTAACTTTGGAGCTTTACACAGTTTTATTCACTAAGGCACTTAGAACCTTTGGGATTCCCATGCGAAAAAGAAACTCGGGAGAGCGTAAACAAGAACAGGTAGGTTTAATAGATGTTTTAAAGGCAGCTACAAAGTAGGTATTTTAGATGTTATAAGGACAACTTACTTGATAAACACGGTTTTCATTTTCTTTTATTATTAGAGTTATAGACGGAACAAATTTATTAAATTGCAATACCCCAATGTCCTACAAGTTTTTCCCGCGAATAGCTACACCAATTTCTTTAAAAACCTCCTTAACTTTGTTCAGGCACTCATCAGCAGACTCAGATTTGTTATTTATCCTTGGAAGTGGGATTCCATTTATTCGTAGACAGAGTCGCCTATTGTATTGCTCTTGGTTGTTGGCTTTCCTATTCAAGACTTCCACGTGCTTTTCCAAAATTGCCACTTTCGACTCTAAAATAGAAATTTTCTCGTCTTGCCGCGCGATTGTGGCTGACAAAGATTTTAAACAGTCCTTAGTTGCCATGTTGGATGCGATAGCGTCGAATTTTGCATCAAGGTAACTTTTGAGAGCCTCATTGACCATTTCTGGCTCCTTCCCTTTCGTGCGACCAGTCATGATGTGCCTAAAAGCTCTTCAGTTGTTCGCAAAAACTTTTAAAGCTTTCAACGATTGAATTTGTCTTTATGAAAATCTAAAACTACCATTTTGAACAGGCCAGAAAAATCCAACACCAAACATAACCATTAAGAGAAATATAAAACCTGACAGAAGCAGCAATAACTATTTTGAACTGGCCAGAACTATCTAAAACTGGCCATAACTATGAAGCAGCAATTAAATCAAGCTAGAACTCGAAAAGAGAATTGATAGATCGTACCAGAACCTACAACAACAATCTGAAACAGGCTAGAGGATGCAAAAGCAGCCACAACTATTTGAACTGGTAAGAACCAACTATAACTTTCCAAAATCATCCAGCAGCATTTGACGCAAGAAAGAATATGAAGAAAAATTCACAGGTCAGGCCATAATGTACAACTACCGTCGAGAACAAGTCAAAAGAACCAAACATCGTAGAGAACTCTAAAGAGCCATACTAAATTTGCAAGTACCATCGAAAAGGAGGCACAACTATCTAGAACTGGCTAGAGCCATCTATAACTGGCCATAACCATCAAGCAGGATTCAAATCAAGCCAGAACTGTAGAAGAGAAAATATGGGTCTTACCACAACCTACCCCTAACAGTGTTAACTAAAAAACATTGATTTTCTCGAAAAAAGTAGATTAAACTGACACAAAAATTTTTAAAACCGGCGTAAAGTAAAGAAGTGCAATTAAACCATGCCTTTTTTTCCAATGTATAACTGCTAATTTTTCAGAAAAAACATATTATTTGCAATCACACTAACTTGGCTTAAAGCAGTGCTTACTAAAAAACATTGATTTTCTCAAAAACAGTCGATTAAACTCACAAACAATGCATTAAGCCGACGTAAAGTACAAAGTTGCAATGAAATCAAGCCATTTTTCTAATGACTAACTGCTAGTGTTTCGCAAAAAAGATATTATTTGCAATCAAACTAGCTTGGCCTAAAACAGTGTTTACTAAAAAACATTGATTTTCTCAAAAACAGTACATTAAACTGATACAAGAATGTCTGGTAAAACCGGCGTTTAGTATAGAATTGCAATAAAACCAAGCCTTTTTTCCAATGTATAACTACTAGTTTTTCAGAAAAAAACATATTAGTTGCAATTACACTAACTGGGCCTAAAACAGTGTTTACTAAAAAAACATGGATTTTCTCAAAAACAGTCGATTCAACTCACAAAAAAAATCCTCTAAACCGACGAAAAATACAGAATTGCAATAAAGCCATGCTTTTTTTCCAATGTATAACTGCTAGTTTTTTAGAAAAAACAATTTATTTGCAATATCACTAACTGGGCCTAAGACAGTGTTTACTAAAAAAACATTGAATTTCCCCAAAACAGTAGATTAAACTCACACAAAAATGCTCTAAACCGACATCCAGTATAGAATTGCAATGAAACAAAGCCATTTTTCCAGAGACTAACTGCTAGTTTTTCAGAAAAAACAATTTATTTGCAATCTAACTAACTTGGCCTGAAACAGTGTTTACTAAAAATCATTGATTTTCTGCAAAACAGTCGATTAAACTCGTATAAAAATGCTTGAAACCGACGTAAAGTACAGAATTGCAAAAAAACCATGTCTTTTTTCCAATGTATTACTGCTAGTGTTTCAGAAAATAAAATGTTATTTGCAGTCACACCAACTTGGCTTAAATCAACTAGTTTACTAAAAAAACATTGATTTTCTCAAAAACAGTCGATTAAACTCACACAAAAATGCTTTAAACCGACGTTAAGTACAGAATTGCAATGAAACAAAGCCATTTTTCCAATGACTAACTGCTAGTTTTTCAGAAAAAACAATTTATTTGCAATCTTACTAACTTGGCCTGAAACAGTGTTTATTAAAAATCATTGATTTTTTGAAAAACAGTCGATTAAACTCGTATAAAATTGTTTTAACCCGACGTAAAGTACAGAATTGCAAAAAAACCATGTCTTTTTTCCAATGTATTACTACTAGTTTTTCAGAAAAAAAAATGTTATTTGCAATGACACCAACTTGGCTTAAACCAACTAGTTTACTAAAAAAACATTGATTTTCTCAAAAAAAGTCGATAAAACTCACACAAAAATGCTTTAAACCGACGTTAAGTACAAAATTGCAATGAAACAAAGCCATTTTTACAATGACTAACTGCTGGTTTTTCAGAAAAACCAATTTATTTGCAATATCACTAACTTGGCCTGAAACAGTGTTTACTAAAAATTATTGATTTTCTGAAAAACAGTCGATTAAACTCGTATCAAAATGCTTTAAACCGACGTAAAGTACAGAATTGCAATGAAGCCATGCCTTTTTTCCAATATATTACTACTAGTTTTTCAGAAAAAAAAATGTTATTTGCAATCATACCAACTCGGCTTAAACCAACTAGTTTACTAAAGAAACATTGATTTTCTCAAAAACAGTCGATTAAACTCACACAAAAATGCTTTAAACCGACGTTAAGTACAGAATTGCAATGAAAGAAAGCCATTTTTCCAATGACTAACTGCTAGTGTTTCGCAAAAAGGATATTATTTGCAATCAAACTAGCTTGGCCTAAAACAGTGTTTACTAAAAAACATTGATTTTCTCAAAAACAGTACATTAAACTGATACAAGAATGTCTGGTAAAACCGGCGTTTAGTATAGAATTGCAATAAAACCAAGCCTTTTTTCCAATGTATAACTACTATTTTTTCAGAAAAAAACATATTAGTTGCAATTACACTAACTGGGCCTAAAACAGTGTTTACTAAAAAAACATGGATTTTCTCAAAAACAGTCGATTCAACTCACAAAAAAAATCCTCTAAACCGACGAAAAATACAGAATTGCAATAAAGCCATGCTTTTTTTCCAATGTATAACTGCTAGTTTTTTAGAAAAAACAATTTATTTGCAATATCACTAACTGGGCCTAAGACAGTGTTTACTAAAAAAACATTGAATTTCCCCAAAACAGTCGATTAAACTCACACAAAAATGCTCTAAACCGACATAGAGTATAGAATTGCAATGAAACAAAGCCATTTTTCCAGTGACTAACTGCTAGATTCTCAGAAAAAACAATTTATTTGCAATCTCACTAACTTGGCCTGAAACAGTGTTTACTAAAAATCATTGATTTTCTGCAAAACAGTCGATTAAACTCGTATAAAAATGCTTGAAACCGACGTAAAGTACAGAATTGCAATGAAACCAAGCCATTTTTCCATTGCCTAACTGCTAGTTTTTGAGAAAAAACAGTTTATTTGCAATCGCACTAACTTGGCCTAGAACAGTGTTTACTAAAGAAACATTGATTTTCTCAAAAACAGTCGATTAAACTCACACAAAAATGCTTTAAACCGACGTTAAGTACAGAATTGCAATGAAAGAAAGCCATTTTTCCAATGACTAACTGCTAGTTTTTCAGAGAAAACAATTTATTTGGAATCGCACTAACTTGGCCTAGAACAGTGTTTTCTAAACAAAAATTGATTTTCTCAAAAACAGACAATTAAACTCTCATAAAATTACTTTAAACCGACGTAAAGTACAGAATTGCAATGAAACCAAGCCATTTTTCCATTGCCTAACTGCTAGTTTTTCAGAAAAAACAATTTATTTGCAATGTAACCAACTTGGCCTAAAACAGTGTTTATTAAACAAACATGGATTTTCTCAAAAACAGTCGAGTAAACTCAGAAAAAAAATCCTCCAAACCGACGTAAAGTACAGAATTGCAATGAAACAAAGCCATTTTTCCAATGATAAACTGCTAGTTTTTCAGAAAAAGAAAATTTATTTGCAATCTCACTAACTGGGCCGAGAACAGCGTTTACTAAAAAACCATTGATTTTCTCAAAAACAGTCGATTAAACTTACATAAAAATGCTTGAAACCGACGTAATGTACAGAATTGCAAAAAAACCATGCCATTTTTCCAATGACTAACTGCTAGTTTTTCAGAAAAAACAATTTATTTGCAATCTCACTAACTTGGCCTGAAACAGTGTTTACTAAAAATGATTGATTTTCTGAAAATCAGTTGATTAAACTCGTATAAAAATGCTTTAAACCGACGTAAAGTACAGAATTGCAATGCAGCCATGCCTTTTTTCCAATATATTACTACTAGTTTTTCAGAAAAAAAAATATTATTTGCAATCACACCAACTTGGCTTAAACCAACTAGTTTACTACAAAAACATTGATTTTCTCAAAAACAGTCGATAAAACTCACACAAAAATGCTTTAAACCGACGTTAAGTACAGAATTGCAATAAAACAAAGCCATTTTTCCAATGACTAACTGCTGGCTTTTCAGAAAAACGAATTTTTTGCAATCTCACTAACTTGGCCTGAAACAGTGTTCACTAAAAATTATTGATTTTCTGAAAAACAGTCGATTAAACTCGTATAAAAATGCTTTAAACCGACGTAAAGTACAGAATTGCAATGAAGCCATGCCTTTTTTCCAATATATTACTGCTAGCTTTTCAGAAAAAAAAATGTTATTTGCAATCACTCCAACTTGGCTTAAACCAACTAGTTTACTAAAGAAACAGTGATTTTCTCAAAAACAGTCCATTAAACTCACACAAAAATGCTTTAAACCGACGTTAAGTACAGAATTGCAATGAAAGAAAGCCATTTTTCCAATGACTAACTATTAGTTTTTCAGAGAAAACAATTTATTTGCAATCGCACTAACTTGGCCTAGAACAGTGTTTACTAAACAAAAATTGATTTTCTCAAAAACAGTCGATTAAACTCTCACAAAATTACTTTAAACCGACGTAAAGTACAGAATTGCTATAAAACCAAGCCATTTTTCCATTGACAAATTGCTAGTTTTTCAGAAAAAACAATTTATTTGCAATGTCACCAACTTGGCCTAAAACAGTGCTTATTAAAAAAACATTGATTTTCTCAAAAACAGTCGATTAAACTCACACAAAAATGCTTTAAACCGACGTTAAGAACAGAATTGCAATGAAACAAAGCCATTTTTCCAGTCACTAACTGCTAGTTTTTCAGAAAAAACAATTTATTTGCAAACTCACTAACTTGGCCTGAAACAGTGTTTATTAAAAATCATTGATTTTCTGCAAAACAGTCGATTAAACTCGTATAAAATTGCGTTAAACCGACGTAAAGTACAGAATTGCAATGAAGCCATGCCTTTTTTCCAATGTATTACTGCTAGTTTTTCAGAAAAAAAAAATTTATGTGCAATCTCACTAACTGGGCCGAGAACAGCGTTTACTAAAAAACCATTGATTTTCTCAAAAACAGTCGATTAAACTTACATAAAAATGCTTAAAACCGACGTAATGTACAGAATTGCAAAAAAACCATGCCATTTTTCCAATGGCTAACTGCTAGTTTTTCAGAGAAAACAATTTATTTGCAATCTCACTAACTTGGCCTGAAACAGTGTTTACTAAAAATCATTGATTTTCTGAAAAACAGTCGATTAAACTCGTATAAAAATGCTTTAAACCGACGTAAAGTACAGAATTGCAATGTAACATTGCCTTCTTTTCAATGTATAACTGCTAGTTTTAGAGAAAAAACAGTTTATTTGCAATTGCACTAACTTGGCCTAGAACAGTGTTTACTAAAAAAACATTGATTTTCTCAAAAACAGTCGATTAAACTCTCACAAAATTACTTTAAACCGACGTAAAGTACAGAATTGCAATGAAACCAAGCCATTTTTCCATTGACTATTTGCTAGTTCTTCAGAAAAAACAATTTATTTGCAATCTCACCAACTTGGCCTAAAATAGTGTTTACTAAAAAAACATTGATTTTCTCAAAAACTGTCGATTAAACTGACACAAGAATGTTTAAAACCGGCGTAAAGAATAGAAGTGCAATGAAACCAAGCCTATTTTCCAATGTATAACTGCTAGTTCTTCAAAAAAAACCTATTAGTTGCAATCACAGTAAATGGGTCTAAAACAGTGTTTTTTAAAAAAGCATGGATTTTCTCAAAAACTGTCGATGAAACTCACACAAAAATGCTCTAAACCGACGTAATGTACAGAATTGCAAAAAAACCATGCCATTTTTCCAATGGCTAACTGCTAGTTTTTCAGAGAAAACAATTTATTTGCAATCTCACTAACTTGGCCTGAAACAGTGTTTACTAAAAATGAGTGATTTTCTGAAAAACAGTCGATTAAACTCGTATAAAAATGCTTTAAACCGACGTAAAGTACAGAATTGCAAAAAAACCATGTCTTTTTTCCAATGTATTACTGCTAGTTTTTCAGAAAAAAAAATGTTGGTTGCAATCACACCAACTTGGCTTAAACCAACTAGTTTACTAAAAAAACATTGATTATCTCAAAAACAGTCGATTAAACTCACACAAAAATGCTTTAAACCGACGTTAAGTACAGAATTGCAATGAAACAAAGCCTTTTTTCCAATGACTAACTGCTAGTTTTTCAGAAAAAACAATTTATTTGCAATCTCTCTAACTAGGCCTGAAACAGTGTTTACTAAAAATCATTGATTTTCTGAAAAACAGTAGATTAAACTCGAATAAAAATGCTTTAAACCGACGTAGAGTACAAAATTGCAATGTAACATTGCCATCTTTCCAATGTATAACTGCTAGTTTTTGAGAAAAAACAGTTTATTTGCAATCGCACTAACTTGGCCTAGAACAGTGTTTACTAAAAAAACATTGATTTTCTCAAAAACAGTCGATTAAACTCTCACAAAATTACTTTAAACCGACGTTAAGTACAGAATTGCAATGAAACCAAGCCATTTTTCCATTGACTATTTGCTAGTTTTTCAGAAAAAACAATTTATTTGCAATCTCACCAACTTGGCCTAAAACAGTGTTTATTAAAAAAACATGGTTTTTCTCAAAAACGGTCGATTAAACTCACAAAAAAATCCTCCAAAACGACCTAAAGTACAGAATTGCAATGAAGCAATGCCTTTTTTCCAATGTATAACTGCTAGTGTTTCAGAAAAAAAAATTTTATTTGCAATCTCACTAACTGGGCCGAGAACAGGGTTTACTAAAAAAACATTGATTTTCTCAAAAACAGTCGATTAAACTTACATTAAAATGCTTGAAACCGACGTAATGTACAAAATTGCAAAAAAACCATGCCTTTTTTCCAATGTATAACTGCTAGTGTTTCAGAAAAAAAAATTTTATTTGCAATCTCACTAACTGGGCCGAGAACAGGGTTTACTAAAAAAACATTGATTTTCTCAAAAACAGTCGATTAAACTTACATAAAAATGCTTGAAACCGACGTAATGTACAAAATTGCAAAAAAACCATGCCTTTTTTCCAATGACTGACCGCTAGTTTTTCATTAAAAACAATTTATTTGCAATCTCACTAACTTGACATAAATCAGTGTTTACTAAAAAAACATTGATTTTCGCAAAAAAAGTATATTAAACTGACAAGAATGTTTATAACCGGCGTAAAGTATAGAATTGCAATAAAACCAAGCTTTTTTTTCCGATGTATAACTGCTAATTTCTCAGAAAAAACATATTAGTTGCAATCACACTAACTGGTCCTAAATTTGTTTTTACTAAAAGAACATGAATTCTCTCAAAAACAGTCGATTAAACTCACACAAAAATGCTCGAAACCGACGTAATGTACAGAAGTGCAATGAAACCAAGCCTATTTTCCAATGTATAACTGCTAGTTCTTCAAAAAAAACCTATTAGTTGCAATCACAGTAAATGGGTCTAAAACAGTGTTTTTTAAAAAAGCATGGATTTTCTCAAAAACTGTCGATGAAACTCACACAAAAATGCTCTAAACCGACGTAATGTACAGAATTGCAAAAAAACCATGCCATTTTTCCAATGGCTAACTGCTAGTTTTTCAGAGAAAACAATTTATTTGCAATCTTACTAACTTGGCCTGAAACAGTGTTTACTAAAAATCATTGATTTTCTGAAAAACAGTCGATTAAACTCGTATAAAAATGCTTTAAACCGACGTAAAGTACAGAATTGCAATGTAACATTGCCTTCTTTTCAATGTATAACTGCTAGTTTTAGAGAAAAAACAGTTTATTTGCAATTGCACTAACTTGGCCTAGAACAGTGTTTACTAAAAAAACATTGATTTTCTCAAAAACATTCGATTAAACTCTCACAAAATTACTTTAAACCGACGTAAAGTACAGAATTGCAATGAAACCAAGCCATTTTTCCATTGACTATTTGCTAGTTCTTCAGAAAAAACAATTTATTTGCAATCTCACCAACTTGGCCTAAAACAGTGTTTATTAAAAAAACATGGATTTTCTCAAAAACGGTTGATTAAACTCACAAAAAAATCCTCCAAAACGACCTAAAGTACAGAATTGCAATGAAGCAATGCCTTTTTTCCAATGTATAACTGCTAGTGTTTCAGAAAAAAAAATTTTATTTGCAATCTCACTAACTGGGCCGAGAACAGCGTTTACTAAAAAAACATTGATTTTCTCAAAAACAGTCGATTAAACTTACATAAAAATGCTTGAAACCGACGTAATGTACAGAATTGCAAAAAAACCATGCCTTTTTTCCAATGACTGACCGCTAGTTTTTCATTAAAAACAATTTATTTGCAATGTCACTAACTTGACATGAATCAGTGTTTACTAAAAAAACATTGATTTTCGCAAAAAAAGTATATTAAACTGACAAGAATGTTTATAACCGGCGTAAAGTATAGAATTGCAATAAAACCAAGCTTTTTTTTCCGATGTATAACTGCTAATTTTTCAGAAAAAACATATTAGTTGCAATCACACTAACTGGTCCTAAATCTGTTTTTACTAAAAGAACATGGATTCTCTCAAAAACAGTCGATTAAACTCACACAAAAATGTTTAAAACCGAGGTAAAGTACAGAATTGCAATGAAACTAAGCCATTTTCCAAAGAATAACTGCTAGTTTTTCAGAAAAAACAATTTATTTGCAATCACACCAACTTGGCCTAAAATATTGTTTACTAAAAAAACATTGATTTTCTCAAAAACTATCGATTAAACTGACACAAGAATGTTTAAAACCGGCGTAAAGAATAGAAGTGCAATGAAACCAAGCCTATTTTCCAATGTATAAC
This sequence comes from Catostylus mosaicus, assembly GCA_964019065.1. Classification (NCBI taxonomy): domain Eukaryota; kingdom Metazoa; phylum Cnidaria; class Scyphozoa; order Rhizostomeae; family Catostylidae; genus Catostylus; species Catostylus mosaicus. The sequence continues at coordinate 7,179,519 of OZ025187.1, forward strand.
TGCTAGTTCTTCAAAAAAAACCTATTAGTTGCAATCACAGTAAATGGGTCTAAAACAGTGTTTTTTAAAAAAGCATGGATTTTCTCAAAAACTGTCGATGAAACTCACACAAAAATGCTCTAAACCGACGTAATGTACAGAATTGCAAAAAAACCATGCCTTTTTTCCAATGACTGACCGCTACTTTTTCATTAAAAACAATTTATTTGCAATGTCACTAACTTGACATAAATCAGTGTTTTCTAAAAAAACATTGATTTTCGCAAAAAAAGTATATTAAACTGACAAGAATGTTTATAACCGGCGTAAAGTATAGAATTGCAATAAAACCAAGCTTTTTTTTCCGATGTATAACTGCTAATTTTTCAGAAAAAACATATTAGTTGCAATCACACTAACTGGTCCTAAATCTGTTTTTACTAAAAGAACATGGATTCTCTCAAAAACAGTCGATTAAACTCACACAAAAATGCTTAAAACCGAGGTAAAGTACAGAATTGCAATGAAACTAAGCCATTTTCCAATGAATAACTGCTAGTTTTTCAGAAAAAACAATTTATTTGCAATCACACCAACTTGGCCTAAAATAGTGTTTACTAAAAAAACATTGATTTTCTCAAAAACTGTCGATTAAACTGACACAAGAATGTTTAAAACCGGCGTAAAGAATAGAAGTGCAATGAAACCAAGCCTATTTTCCAATGTATAACTGCTAGTTCTTCAAAAAAAGCCTATTAGTTGCAATCACAGTAAATGGGTCTAAAACAGTGTTTTTTAAAAAAGCATGGATTTTCTCAAAAACTGTCGATGAAACTCACACAAAAATGCTCTAAACCGACGTAATGTACAGAATTGCAAAAAAACCATGCCATTTTTCCAATGGCTAACTGCTAGTTTTTCAGAGAAAACAATTTATTTGCAATCTCACTAACTTGGCCTGAAACAGTGTTTACTAAAAATGAGTGATTTTCTGAAAAACAGTCTATTAAACTCGTATAAAAATGCTTTAAACCGACGTAAAGTACAGAATTGCAAAAAAACCATGTCTTTTTTCCAATGTATTACTGCTAGTTTTTCAGAAAAAAAAATGTTGGTTGCAATCACACCAACTTGGCTTAAACCAACTAGTTTACTAAAAGAACATGAATTCTCTCAAAAACAGTCGATTAAACTCACACAAAAATGCTCGAAACCGACGTAATGTACAGAAGTGCAATGAAACCAAGCCTATTTTCCAATGTATAACTGCTAGTTCTTCAAAAAAAACCTATTAGTTGCAATCACAGTAAATGGGTCTAAAACAGTGTTTTTTAAAAAAGCATGGATTTTCTCAAAAACTGTCGATGAAACTCACACAAAAATGCTCTAAACCGACGTAATGTACAGAATTGCAAAAAAACCATGCCATTTTTCCAATGGCTAACTGCTAGTTTTTCAGAAAAAACAATTTATTTGCAATCTCACTAACTTGGCCTGAAACAGTGTTTACTAAAAATGAGTGATTTTCTGAAAAACAGTCTATTAAACTTGTATAAAAATGCTTTAAACCGACGTAAAGTACAGAATTGCAAAAAAACCATGTCTTTTTTCCAATGTATTACTGCTAGTTTTTCAGAAAAAAAAATGTTGGTTGCAATCACACCAACTTGGCTTAAACCAACTAGTTTACTAAAAGAACATGAATTCTCTCAAAAACAGTCGATTAAACTCACACAAAAATGCTCGAAACCGACGTAATGTACAGAAGTGCAATGAAACCAAGCCTATTTTCCAATGTATAACTGCTAGTTCTTCAAAAAAAACCTATTAGTTGCAATCACAGTAAATGGGTCTAAAACAGTGTTTTTTAAAAAAGCATGGATTTTCTCAAAAACTGTCGATGAAACTCACACAAAAATGCTCTAAACCGACGTAATGTACAGAATTGCAAAAAAACCATGCCATTTTTCCAATGGCTAACTGCTAGTTTTTCAGAGAAAACAATTTATTTGCAATCTCATTAACTTGGCCTGAAACAGTGTTTACTAAAAATCATTGATTTTCTGAAAAACAGTCGATTAAACTCGTATAAAAATGCTTTAAACCGACGTAAAGTACAGAATTGCAATGTAACATTGCCTTCTTTTCAATGTATAACTGCTAGTTTTAGAGAAAAAACAGTTTATTTGCAATTGCACTAACTTGGCCTAGAACAGTGTTTACTAAAAAAACATTGATTTTCTCAAAAACAGTCGATTAAACTCTCACAAAATTACTTTAAACCGACGTAAAGTACAGAATTGCAATGAAACCAAGCCATTTTTCCATTGACTATTTGCTAGTTCTTCAGAAAAAACAATTTATTTGCAATCTCACCAACTTGGCCTAAAACAGTGTTTATTAAAAAAACATGGATTTTCTCAAAAACGGTTGATTAAACTCACAAAAAAATCCTCCAAAACGACCTAAAGTACAGAATTGCAATGAAGCAATGCCTTTTTTCCAATGTATAACTGCTAGTGTTTCAGAAAAAAAAATTTTATTTGCAATCTCACTAACTGGGCCGAGAACAGCGTTTACTAAAAAAACATTGATTTTCTCAAAAACAGTCGATTAAACTTACATAAAAATGCTTGAAACCGACGTAATGTACAGAATTGCAAAAAAACCATGCCTTTTTTCCAATGACTGACCGCTAGTTTTTCATTAAAAACAATTTATTTGCAATGTCACTAACTTGACATGAATCAGTGTTTACTAAAAAAACATTGATTTTCGCAAAAAAAGTATATTAAACTGACAAGAATGTTTATAACCGGCGTAAAGTATAGAATTGCAATAAAACCAAGCTTTTTTTTCCGATGTATAACTGCTAATTTTTCAGAAAAAACATATTAGTTGCAATCACACTAACTGGTCCTAAATCTGTTTTTACTAAAAGAACATGGATTCTCTCAAAAACAGTCGATTAAACTCACACAAAAATGTTTAAAACCGAGGTAAAGCACAGAATTGCAACGAAACTAAGCCATTTTCCAAAGAATAACTGCTAGTTTTTCAGAAAAAACAATTTATTTGCAATCACACCAACTTAGCCTAAAATAGTGTTTACCCAAAAAAACATTGATTTTCTCAAAAACTATCGATTAAACTGACACAAGAATGTTTAAAACCGGCGTAAAGAATAGAAGTGCAATGAAACCAAGCCTATTTTCCAATGTATAACTGCTAGTTCTTCAAAAAAAACCTATTAGTTGCAATCACAGTAAATGGGTCTAAAACAGTGTTTTTTAAAAAAGCATGGATTTTCTCAAAAACTGTCGATGAAACTCACACAAAAATGCTCTAAACCGACGTAATGTACAGAATTGCAAAAAAACCATGCCTTTTTTCCAATGACTGACCGCTACTTTTTCATTAAAAACAATTTATTTGCAATGTCACTAACTTGACATAAATCAGTGTTTTCTAAAAAAACATTGATTTTCGCAAAAAAAGTATATTAAACTGACAAGAATGTTTATAACCGGCGTAAAGTATAGAATTGCAATAAAACCAAGCTTTTTTTTCCGATGTATAACTGCTAATTTTTCAGAAAAAACATATTAGTTGCAATCACACTAACTAGTCCTAAATCTGTTTTTACTAAAAGAACATGGATTCTCTCAAAAACAGTCGATTAAACTCACACAAAAATGCTTAAAACCGAGGTAAAGTACAGAATTGCAATGAAACTAAGCCATTTTCCAATGAATAACTGCTAGTTTTTCAGAAAAAACAATTTATTTGCAATCACACCAACTTGGCCTAAAATAGTGTTTACTAAAAAAACATTGATTTTCTCAAAAACTGTCGATTAAACTGACACAAGAATGTTTAAAACCGGCGTAAAGAATAGAAGTGCAATGAAACCAAGCCTATTTTCCAATGTATAACTGCTAGTTCTTCAAAAAAAGCCTATTAGTTGCAATCACAGTAAATGGGTCTAAAACAGTGTTTTTTAAAAAAGCATGGATTTTCTCAAAAACTGTCGATGAAACTCACACAAAAATGCTCTAAACCGATGTAATGTACAGAATTGCAAAAAAACCATGCCATTTTTCCAATTGCTAACTGCTAGTTTTTCAGAGAAAACAATTTATTTGCAATCTCACTGACTTGGCCTGAAACAGTGTTTACTAAAAATGAGTGATTTTCTGAAAAACAGTCTATTAAACTCGTATAAAAATGCTTTAAACCGACGTAAAGTACAGAATTGCAAAAAAACCATGTCTTTTTTCCAATGTATTACTGCTAGTTTTTCAGAAAAAAAAATGTTGGTTGCAATCACACCAACTTGGCTTAAACCAACTAGTTTACTAAAAAAACATTGATTATCTCAAAAACAGTCGATTAAACTCACACAAAAATGCTTTAAACCGACGTTAAGTACAGAATTGCAATGAAACAAAGCCTTTTTTCCAATGACTAACTGCTAGTTTTTCAGAAAAAACAATTTATTTGCAATCTCTCTAACTTGGCCTGAAACAGTGTTTACTAAAAATCATTGATTTTCTGAAAAACAGTAGATTAAACTCGAATAAAAATGCTTTAAACCGACGTAGAGTACAAAATTGCAATGTAACATTGCCATCTTTCCAATGTATAACTGCTAGTTTTTGAGAAAAAACAGTTTATTTGCAATCGCACTAACTTGGCCAAGAACAGTGTTTACTAAAAAAACATTGATTTTCTCAAAAACAGTCGATTAAACTCTCACAAAAATACTTTAAACCGACGTAAAGTACAGAATTGCAATGAAACCAAGCCATTTTTCCATTGACTATTTGCTAGTTTTTCAGAAAAAACAATTTATTTGCAATCTCACCAACTTGGCCTAAAACAATGTTTATTAAAAAAACATGGATTTTCTCAAAAACGGTCGATTAAACTCACAAAAAAATCCTCCAAAACGACCTAAAGTACAGATTTGCAATGAAGCAATGCCTTTTTTCCAATGTATAACTGCTAGTGTTTCAGAAAAAAAAATTTTATTTGCAATCTCACTAACTGGGCCGAGAACAGGGTTTACTAAAAAAACATTGATTTTCTCAAAAACAGTCGATTAAACTTACATAAAAATGCTTGAAACCGACGTAATGTACAAAATTGCAAAAAAACCATGCCTTTTTTCCAATGTACAACTGCTAGTGTTTCAGAAAAAAAAATTTTATTTGCAATCTCACTAACTGGGCCGAGAACAGGGTTTACTAAAAAAACATTGATTTTCTCAAAAACAGTCGATTAAACTTACATAAAAATGCTTGAAACCGACGTAATGTACAGAATTGCAAAAAAACCATGCCTTTTTTCCAATGACTGACCGCTAGTTTTTCATTAAAAACAATTTATTTGCAATCTCACTAACTTGACATAAATCAGTGTTTACTAAAAAAACATTGATTTTCGCAAAAAAAGTATATTAAACTGACAAGAATGTTTATAACCGGCGTAAAGTATAGAATTGCAATAAAACCAAGCTTTTTTTCCGATGTATAACTGCTAATTTCTCAGAAAAAACATATTAGTTGCAATCACACTAACTGGTCCTAAATTTGTTTTTACTAAAAGAACATGAATTCTCTCAAAAACAGTCGATTAAACTCACACAAAAATGCTCGAAACCGACGTAATGTACAGAAGTGCAATGAAACCAAGCCTATTTTCCAATGTATAACTGCTAGTTCTTCAAAAAAAACCTATTAGTTGCAATCACAGTAAATGGGTCTAAAACAGTGTTTTTTAAAAAAGCATGGATTTTCTCAAAAACTGTCGATGAAACTCACACAAAAATGCTCTAAACCGACGTAATGTACAGAATTGCAAAAAAAACATGCCATTTTTCCAATGGCTAACTGCTAGTTTTTCAGAGAAAACAATTTATTTGCAATCTCACTAACTTGGCCTGAAACAGTGTTTACTAAAAATCATTGATTTTCTGAAAAACAGTCGATTAAACTCGTATAAAAATGCTTTAAACCGACGTAAAGTACAGAATTGCAAAAAAACCATGTCTTTTTTCCAATATATTACTGCTAGCTTTTCAGAAAAAAAAATGTTAGTTGCAATCACACCAACTTGGCTTAAACCAACTAGTTTACTAAAAAAACATTGATTATCTCAAAAACAGTCGATTAAACTCACACAAAAATGCTTTAAACCGACGTTAAGTACAGAATTGCAATGAAACAAAGCCTTTTTTCCAATGACTAACTGCTAGTTTTTCAGAAAAAACAATTTATTTGCAATCTCTCTAACTTGGTCTGAAACAGTGTTTACTAAAAATCATTGATTTTCTGAAAAACAGTAGATTAAACTCGAATAAAAATGCTTTAAACCGACGTAGAGTACAAAATTGCAATGTAACAAAGCCTTTTTTCCAATGACTAACTGCTAGTTTTTCAGAAAAAACAATTTATTTGCAATCGCACTAACTTGGCCTAAAACAGTGTTTACTAAAAAAACATGGATTTTCTCAAAAACGGTCGATTAAACTCACAAAAAAATCCTCCAAAACGACCTAAAGTACAGAATTGCAATGAAGCAATGCCTTTTTTCCAATGTATAACTGCTAGTGTTTCAGAAAAAAAAATTTTATTTGCAATCTCACTAACTGGGCCGAGAACAGCGTTTACTAAAGAAACATTGATTTTCTCAAAAACAGTCGATTAAACTTACATAAAAATGCTTGAAACCGACGTAATGTACAAAATTGCAAAAAAACCATGCCTTTTTTCCAATGACTGACCGCTAGTTTTTCATTAAAAACAATTTATTTGCAATCTCACTAACTTGACATAAATCAGTGTTTACTAAAAAAACATTGATTTTCGCAAAAAAAGTCTTTTAAACTGACAAGAATGTTTATAACCGGCGTAAAGTATAGAATTGCAATAAAACCAAGCTTTTTTTTCCGATGTATAACTGCTAATTTTTCAGAAAAAACATATTAGTTGCAATCACATTAACTGGTCCTAAATCTGTTTTTACTAAAAGAACATGGATTCTCTCAAAAACGGTCGATTAAACTCACACAAAAATGCTTAAAACCGAGGTAAAGTACAGAATTGCAATGAAACTAAGCCATTTTCTAATGAATAACTGCTAGATTTTCAGAAAAAACAATTTATTTGCAATCACACCAACTTGGCCTAAAATAGTGTTTACTAAAAAAACATTGATTTTCTCAAAAACTGTCGATTAAACTGACACAAGAATGTTTAAAACCGGCGTAAAGAATAGAAGTGCAATGAAACCAAGCCTATTTTCCAATGTATAACTGCTAGTTCTTCAAAAAAAACCTATTAGTTGCAATCACAGTAAATGGGTCTAAAACAGTGTTTTTTAAAAAAGCATGGATTTTCTCAAAAACTGTCGATGAAACTCACACAAAAATGCTCTAAACCGACGTAATGTACAGAATTGCAAAAAAACCATGCCATTTTTCCAATGGCTAACTGCTAGTTTTTCAGAGAAAACAATTTATTTGCAATCTCACTAACTTGGCCTGAAACAGTGTTTACTAAAAATCATTGATTTTCTGAAAAACAGTCGATTAAACTCGTATAAAAATGCTTTAAACCGACGTAAAGTACAGAATTGCAAAAAAACCATGTCTTTTTTCCAATGTATTACTGCTAGGTTTTCAGAAAAAAAAAATGTTAGTTGCAATCACACCAACTTGGCTTAAACCAACTAGTTTACTAAAAAAAATTGATTATCTCAAAAACAGTCGATTAAACTCACACAAAAATGCTTTAAACCGATGTTAAGTACAGAATTGCAATGAAACAAAGCCTTTTTTCCAATGAATAACTGCTAGTTTTTCAGAAAAAACAATTTATTTGCAATCTCTCTAACAAGGCCTGAAACAGTGTTTACTAAAAATCATTGATTTTCTGAAAAACAGTAGATTAAACTCGAATAAAAATGCTTTAAACCGACGTAGAGTACAAAATTGCAATGTAACATTGCCTTCTTTCCAATGTATAACTGCTAGTTTTTGAGAAAAAGCAGTTTATTTGCAATCGCACTAACTTGGCCTAGAACAGTGTTTACTAAAAAAACATTGATTTTCTCAAAAACAGTCGATTAAACTCTCACAAAATTACTTTAAACCGACGTAAAGTACAGAATTGCAATGAAACCAAGCCATTTTTCCATTGACTATTTGCTAGTTTTTCAGAAAAAACAATTTATTTGCAATCACACCAACTTGGCTTAAACCAACTAGTTTACTAAAAAGACATTGATTGTCTCAAAAACAGTCGATTAAACTCACACAAAAATGCTTTAAACCGACGTTAAGTACAGAATTGCAATGAAAGAAAGCCATTTTTCCAGTGACTAACTGCTAGTTTTTCAGAAAAAACAATTTATTTGCAATCTCACTCACTTGGCCTGAAACAGTGTTTATTAAAAATCATTGATTTTCTGCAAAACAGTCGAATAAACTCGTATAAAATTGCTTTAAACCGACGTAAAGTACAGAATTGCAAAAAAACCATGTCTTTTTTCCAATGTATTACTGCTAGTTTTTCAGAAAAAGAATTGTTATTTGCAATCACACCAACTTGGCTTAAACCAACTAGTTTACTAAAAAAACATTGATTTTCTCCAAAACAGACGATAAAACTCACACAAAAATGCTTTAAACCGACGTTAAGTACAGAATTGCAATGAAACAAAGCCATTTTTCCAATGACTAACTGCTAGTTTTTCAGAAAAAACAATTTATTTGCAATCTCACTAACTTGTCATGATACAGTGTTTACTAAAAATCATTGATTTTCTGAAAAACAGTCGATTAAACTCGTATAAAAATGCTTTAAACCGACGTGAAGGACAGAATTGCAAAAAAACCAAGTCTTTTCTCCAATGTATTACTGCTAGCTTTTAAGAAAAAAAAATATTATTTGCAATCACACCAACTGGGCTTAAACCATCTAGTTTACTAAAAAACATTGATTTTCTCAAAAACAGTCGATTAAACTCACACAAAAATGCTTTAAACCGACGTTAAGTACAGAATTGCAATGAAACAAAGCCATTTTTCCAATAACTAACTGCTGGTTTTTCAGAAAAACCAATTTATTTGCAATCGGACTAACTTGGCCTGAAATGTGTTTACTAAAAATTATTGATTTTCTGAAAAACAGTCGATTAAACTCGTATAAAAATGCTTTAAACCGACGTAAAGTACAGAATTGCAATGAAGCCATGCTTTTTTTCCAATATATTACTACTAGTTTTTCAGAAAAAAAAATGTTATTTGCAATCACACCAACTTGGCTTAAACCAACTAGTTTACTAAAAAAAATTGATTATCTCAAAAACAGTCGATTAAACTCACACAAAAATGCTTTAAACCGATGTTAAGTACAGAATTGCAATGAAACAAAGCCTTTTTTCCAATGACTAACTGCTAGTTTTTCAGAAAAAACAATTTATTTGCAATCTCTCTAACTAGGCCTGAAACAGTGTTTACTAAAAATCATTGATTTTCTGAAAAACAGTAGATTAAACTCGAATAAAAATGCTTTAAACCGACGTAGAGTACAAAATTGCAATGTAACATTGCCTTCTTTCCAATGTATAACTGCTAGTTTTTGAGAAAAAACAGTTTATTTGCAATCGCACTAACTTGGCCTAGAACAGTGTTTACTAAAAAAACATTGATTTTCTCAAAAACAGTCGATTAAACTCTCACAAAATTACTTTAAACCGACGTAAAGTACAGAATTGCAATGAAACCAAGCCATTTTTCCATTGACTATTTGCTAGTTTTTCAGAAAAAACAATTTATTTGCAATCACACCAACTTGGCTTAAACCAACTAGTTTACTAAAAAGACATTGATTGTCTCAAAAACAGTCGATTAAACTCACACAAAAATGCTTTAAACCGACGTTAAGTAAAGAATTGCAATGAAAGAAAGCCATTTTTCCAGTGACTAACTGCTAGTTTTTCAGAAAAAACAATTTATTTGCAATCTCACTCACTTGGCCTGAAACAGTGTTTATTAAAAATCATTGATTTTCTGCAAAACAGTCGAATAAACTCGTATAAAATTTCTTTAAACCGACGTAAAGTACAGAATTGCAAAAAAACCATGTCTTTTTTCCAATGTATTACTGCTAGTTTTTCAGAAAAAAAAATGTTATTTGCAATCACACCAACTTGGCTTAAACCAACTAGTTTACTAAAAAAACATTGATTTTCTCAAAAACAGACGATAAAACTCACACAAAAATGCTTTAAACCGACGTTAAGTACAGAATTGCAATGAAACAAAGCCATTTTTCCAATGACTAACTGCTAGTTTTTCAGAAAAAACAATTTATTTGCAATCTCACTAACTTGTCCTGATACAGTGTTTACTAAAAATCATTGATTTTCTGAAAAACAGTCGATTAAACTCGTATAAAAATGCTTTAAACCGACGTGAAGGACAGAATTGCAAAAAACCGTGTCTTTTTTCCAACGTATTACTGCTAGCTTTTAAGAAAAAAAAATGTTATTTGCACTTACACCAACTGGGCTTAAACCATCTAGTTTACTAAAAAACATTGGTTTTCTCAAAAACAGTCGATTAAACTCACACAAAAATGCTTCAAACCGACGTTAAGTACAGAATTGCAATGAAACAAAGCCTTTTTTCCAATGAGTAACTGCTGGTTTTTCAGAAAAACCAATTTATTTGCAATCTGACTAACTTGGCCTGAAACAGTGTTTACTAAAAATCATTGATTTTCTGAAAAACAGTCGATTAAACTCGTATAAAAATGCTTTAAACCGACGTAAAGTACAGAATTGCAAAACAACCATGTCTTTTTTCCAATGTATTACTACTAGTATTTCAGAAAAAAAAATGTTATTTGCAATCACACCAACTTGGCTTACACCAACTAGTTTACTAAAAATCATTGATTTTCTGAAAAACAGTAGATTAAACTCGAATAAAAATGCTTTAAACCGACGTAGAGTACAAAATTGCAATGTAACATTGCCTTCTTTCCAATGTATAACTGCTAGTTTTTGAGAAAAAACAGTTTATTTGCAATCACACCAACTTGGCTTAAACCAACTAGTTTACTAAAAAGACATTGATTGTCTCAAAAACAGTCGATTAAACTCACACAAAAATGCTTTAAACCGACGTTAAGTACAGAATTGCAATGAAAGAAAGCCATTTTTCCAGTGACTAACTGCTAGTTTTTCAGAAAAAACAATTTATTTGCAATCTCACTCACTTGGCCTGAGACAGTGTTTATTAAAAATCATTGATTTTCTGCAAAACAGTCGAATAAACTCGTATAAAATTGCTTTAAACCGACGTAAAGTACAGAATTGCAAAAAAACCATGTCTTTTTTCCAATGTATTACTGCTAGTTTTTCAGAAAAAAAAATGTTATTTGCAATGACACCAACTTGGCTTAAACCAACTAGTTTACTAAAGAAACATTGATTTTCTCAAAAACAGTCGATTAAACTCACAAAAAAAATCCTCTAAACCAACGTAAAGTACAGAATTGCAATGAAGCCATGCCTTTTTTCCAATGTATAACTGGTAGTTTTTCAGAAAAAAAAAATTCATGTGCAATCTCACTAACTGTGCCGAGAACAGCGTTTACTAAAAAACCATTGATTTTCTCAAAAACAGTCGATTAAACTTACATTAAAATGCTTGAAACCGACGTAATGTACAGAATTGCAAAAAAACCATGCCATTTTTCCACTGGCTAACTGCTAGTTTTTCAGAGAAAACAATTTATTTGCAATGTCACTAACTTGGCCTGAAACAGTGTTTACTAAAAATCATTGATTTTCTGAAAAACAGACGATTAAACTCGTATAAAAATGCTTGAAACCGACGTAATGTACAGAATTGCAAAAAACCATGCCTTTTTTCCAATGTATTACTGCTAGTTTTTCAGAGAGAACCTATTATTTGCAATCTCACTAACTTGGCCTGAAACAGTGTTTATTAAAAATCATTGATTTTCTGCAAAACAGTCGATTAAACTCGTATAGAATTGCTTTAAACCGACGCAAAGTACAGAATTACAAAAAAACCATGTCTTTATTCCAATGTATTACTGCTAGTTTTTCAGAAAAGAAATGTTATTTGCAATCACACCAACTTGGCTTAAACCAACTAGTTTACTAAAAAAACATTGATTTTCTCAAAAACAGTCGATAAAACTCACACAAAAATGCTTTAAACCGATGTTAAGTACAGAATTGCAATGAAACAAAGCCATTTTTCCAATGACTAACTGCTGGTTTTTCAGAAAAACCAATTTATTTGCAATCTCACTAACTTGGCCTGAAACAGTGTTTACTAAAAATTATTGATTTTCTGAAAAACAGTCGATTAAACTCGTATAAAAATGCTTTAAACCGACGTAAAGTACAGAATTGCAATGAAGCCATGCCTTTTTTCCAATATATTACTACCAGTTTTTCAGAAAAAAAAATGTTATTTGCAATCACACCAAATTGGCTTAAACCAACTAGTTTACTAAAGAAACTTTGATTTTCTCAAAAACAGTCGATTAAACTCACACAAAAATGCTTTAAACCGACGTTAAGTACAGAATTGCAATGAAAGAAAGGCATTTTTTCAATGACTAACTGCTAGTTTTTCAGAGAAAACAATTTATTTGCAATCGCACTAACTTGGCCTAGAACAGTGTTTACTAAACAAAAATTGATTTTCTCAAAAACAGTCGATTAAACTCTCACAAAATTACTTTAAACCGACGTAAAGTACAGAATTGCAATGAAACCAAGCCATTTTTCCATTGACAAATTGCTAGTTTTTCAGAAAAAACAATTTATTTGCAATGCCACCAACTTGGCCTAAAACAGTGTTTATTAAAAAAACATTGATTTTCTCAAAAACAGTCGATTAAACTCACACAAAAATACTTTAAATCGACGTAAAGTACAGAATTGCAATGAAACAAAGCCATTTTTCCAGTGACTAACTGCTAGTTTTTCAGAAAAAACAATTTATTTGCAATCTCACTAACTTGGCCTGAAACAGTGTTTACTAAAAATCTTTGATTTTCTGCAAAACAGTCGATTAAACTCGTATAAAATTGCTTTAAACCGACGTAAAGTACAGAATTGCAATGAAGCCATGCCTTTTTTCCAATATATTACTACTAGCTTTTAAGAAAAAAAAATGTTATTTGCACTTACACCAACTGGGCTTAAACCATCTAGTTTACTAAAAAACATTGGTTTTCTCAAAAACAGTCGATTAAACTCACACAAAAATGCTTCAAACCGACGTTAAGTACAGAATTGCAATGAAACAAAGCCTTTTTTCCAATGAGTAACTGCTGGTTTTTCAGAAAAACCAATTTATTTGCAATCTGACTAACTTGGCCTGAAACAGTGTTTACTAAAAATCATTGATTTTCTGAAAAACAGTCGATTAAACTCGTATAAAAATGCTTTAAACCGACGTAAAGTACAGAATTGCAAAACAACCATGTCTTTTTTCCAATGTATTACTACTAGTATTTCAGAAAAAAAAATGTTATTTGCAATCACACCAACTTGGCTTACACCAACTAGTTTACTAAAAATCATTGATTTTCTGAAAAACAGTAGATTAAACTCGAATAAAAATGCTTTAAACCGACGTAGAGTACAAAATTGCAATGTAACATTGCCTTCTTTCCAATGTATAACTGCTAGTTTTTGAGAAAAAACAGTTTATTTGCAATCACACCAACTTGGCTTAAACCAACTAGTTTACTAAAAAGACATTGATTGTCTCAAAAACAGTCGATTAAACTCACACAAAAATGCTTTAAACCGACGTTAAGTACAGAATTGCAATGAAAGAAAGCCATTTTTCCAGTGACTAACTGCTAGTTTTTCAGAAAAAACAATTTATTTGCAATCTCACTCACTTGGCCTGAGACAGTGTTTATTAAAAATCATTGATTTTCTGCAAAACAGTCGAATAAACTCGTATAAAATTGCTTTAAACCGACGTAAAGTACAGAATTGCAAAAAAACCATGTCTTTTTTCCAATGTATTACTGCTAGTTTTTCAGAAAAAAAAATGTTATTTGCAATGACACCAACTTGGCTTAAACCAACTAGTTTACTAAAGAAACATTGATTTTCTCAAAAACAGTCGATTAAACTCACAAAAAAAATCCTCTAAACCAACGTAAAGTACAGAATTGCAATGAAGCCATGCCTTTTTTCCAATGTATAACTGGTAGTTTTTCAGAAAAAAAAAATTCATGTGCAATCTCACTAACTGTGCCGAGAACAGCGTTTACTAAAAAACCATTGATTTTCTCAAAAACAGTCGATTAAACTTACATTAAAATGCTTGAAACCGACGTAATGTACAGAATTGCAAAAAAACCATGCCATTTTTCCACTGGCTAACTGCTAGTTTTTCAGAGAAAACAATTTATTTGCAATGTCACTAACTTGGCCTGAAACAGTGTTTACTAAAAATCATTGATTTTCTGAAAAACAGACGATTAAACTCGTATAAAAATGCTTGAAACCGACGTAATGTACAGAATTGCAAAAAACCATGCCTTTTTTCCAATGTATTACTGCTAGTTTTTCAGAGAGAACCTATTATTTGCAATCTCACTAACTTGGCCTGAAACAGTGTTTATTAAAAATCATTGATTTTCTGCAAAACAGTCGATTAAACTCGTATAGAATTGCTTTAAACCGACGCAAAGTACAGAATTACAAAAAAACCATGTCTTTATTCCAATGTATTACTGCTAGTTTTTCAGAAAAGAAATGTTATTTGCAATCACACCAACTTGGCTTAAACCAACTAGTTTACTAAAAAAACATTGATTTTCTCAAAAACAGTCGATAAAACTCACACAAAAATGCTTTAAACCGATGTTAAGTACAGAATTGCAATGAAACAAAGCCATTTTTCCAATGACTAACTGCTGGTTTTTCAGAAAAACCAATTTATTTGCAATCTCACTAACTTGGCCTGAAACAGTGTTTACTAAAAATTATTGATTTTCTGAAAAACAGTCGATTAAACTCGTATAAAAATGCTTTAAACCGACGTAAAGTACAGAATTGCAATGAAGCCATGCCTTTTTTCCAATATATTACTACCAGTTTTTCAGAAAAAAAAATGTTATTTGCAATCACACCAAATTGGCTTAAACCAACTAGTTTACTAAAGAAACTTTGATTTTCTCAAAAACAGTCGATTAAACTCACACAAAAATGCTTTAAACCGACGTTAAGTACAGAATTGCAATGAAAGAAAGGCATTTTTTCAATGACTAACTGCTAGTTTTTCAGAGAAAACAATTTATTTGCAATCGCACTAACTTGGCCTAGAACAGTGTTTACTAAACAAAAATTGATTTTCTCAAAAACAGTCGATTAAACTCTCACAAAATTACTTTAAACCGACGTAAAGTACAGAATTGCAATGAAACCAAGCCATTTTTCCATTGACAAATTGCTAGTTTTTCAGAAAAAACAATTTATTTGCAATGCCACCAACTTGGCCTAAAACAGTGTTTATTAAAAAAACATTGATTTTCTCAAAAACAGTCGATTAAACTCACACAAAAATACTTTAAATCGACGTAAAGTACAGAATTGCAATGAAACAAAGCCATTTTTCCAGTGACTAACTGCTAGTTTTTCAGAAAAAACAATTTATTTGCAATCTCACTAACTTGGCCTGAAACAGTGTTTACTAAAAATCTTTGATTTTCTGCAAAACAGTCGATTAAACTCGTATAAAATTGCTTTAAACCGACGTAAAGTACAGAATTGCAATGAAGCCATGCCTTTTTTCCAATATATTACTACTAGTTTTTCAGAAAAAAAAATGTTATTTGCAATCACACCAACTTGGCTTAAACCAACTAGTTTACTAAAAAAACATTGATTTTCTCAAAAACAGTCGATAAAACTCACACAAAAATGCTTTAAACCGATGTTAAGTACAGAATTGCAATGAAACAAAGCCATTTTTCCAATGACTAACTGCTGGTTTTTCAGAAAAACCAATTTATTTGCAATCTCACTAACTTGGCCTGAAACAGTGTTTACTAAAAATTATTGATTTTCTGAAAAACAGTCGATTAAACTCGTATAAAAATGCTTTAAACCGACGTAAAGTACAGAATTGCAATGAAGCCATGCCTTTTTTCCAATATATTACTACTAGTTTTTCAGAAAAAAAAATGTTATTTGCAATCACACCAAATTGGCTTAAACCAACTAGTTTACTAAAGAAACTTTGATTTTCTCAAAAACAGTCGATTAAACTCACACAAAAATGCTTTAAACCGACGTTAAGTACAGAATTGCAATGAAAGAAAGGCATTTTTTCAATGACTAACTGCTAGTTTTTCAGAGAAAACAATTTATTTGCAATCGCACTAACTTGGCCAAGAACAGTGTTTACTAAACAAAAATTGATTTTCTCAAAAACAGTCGATTAAACTCTCACAAAAATGCTTTAAACCGACGTTTAGTACAAAATTGCAATGAAACAAAGCCATTTTTCCAATGACTAACTGCTGGTTTTTCAGAAAAACCGATTTATTTGCAATCTCACTAACTTGGCCTGAAACAGTGTTTACTAAAAATTATTGATTTTCTGAAAAACAGTCGATTAAACTCGTATAAAAATGCTTTAAACCGACGTAAAGTACAGAATTGCAATGAAGCCATGCCTTTTTTCCAATATATTACTACTAGTTTTTCAGAAAAAAAAATGTTATTTGCAATCACACCAACTTGGCTTATACCAACTAGTTTACTAAAGAAACATTGATTTTCTCAAAAACAGTCGATTAAACTCTCACAAAATTACTTTAAACCGACGTAAAGTACAGAATTGCAAAAAAACCATGCCATTTTTCCAATGGCTAACTGCTAGTTTTTCAGAGAAAAAAATTTATTTGCAATGTCACTAACTTGGCCTGAAACAGTGTTTACTAAAAATCATTGATTTTCTGAAAAACAGTCGATTAAACTCGTATAAAAATGCTTTAAACCGACGTAAAGTACAGAATTGCAAAAAAACCAAGTCTTTTTTCCAATGTATTACTGCTAGTTTTTCAGAAAAAAAAATGTTAGTTGCAATCACACCAACTTGGCTTAAACCAACTAGTTTACTAAACAAACATTGATTATCTCAAAAACAGTCGATTAAACTCTCACAAAATTACTTGAAACCGACGTAAAGTACAGAATTGCAATGAAACCAAGCCATTTTTCCATTGACAAATTGCTAGTTTTTCAGAAAAAACAATTTATTTGCAATGTCACCAACTTGGCCTAAAACAGTGTTTATTAAAAAAACATTGATTGTCTCAAAAACAGTCGATTAAACTCACACAAAAATACTTTAAATCGACGTAAAGTACAGAATTGCAATGAAACAAAGCCATTTTTCCAGTGACTAACTGCTAGTTTTTCAGAAAAAACAATTTATTTGCAATCTCACTAACTTGGCCTGAAACAGTGTTTACTAAAAATCTTTTATTTTCTGCAAAACAGTCGATTAAACTCGTATAAAAATGCTTTAAACCGACGTAAAGTGCAGAATTGCAATGAAGCCATGCCTTTTTTCCAATATATTACTACCAGTTTTTCAGAAAAAAAAATGTTATTTGCAATCACACCAACTTGGCTTAAACCAACTAGTTTACTAAAAAAACATTGATTTTCTCAAAAACAATCGATTAAACTCACACAAAAATGCTTTAAACCGACGTTAAGTACAGAATTGCAATGAAACAAAGCCATTTTTCCAATGACCAACTGCTAGTTTTTCAGAAAAAACAATTTATTTGCAATCTCACTAACTTGGCCTGAAACAGTGTTTATTAAAAATCATTGATTTTCTGCAAAACAGTCGATTAAACTCGTATAAAATTGCTTTAATCCGACGTAAAGTACAGAATTGCAAAAAAACCATGTCTTTTTTCCAATGTATTACTGCTCGTTTTTCAGAAAAAAAAATGTTATTTGGAATCACACCAACTTGGCTTGAACCAACTAGTTTACTAAAAAAACATTGATTTGCTCAAAAACAGTCGATAAAACTCACACAAAAATGCTTTAAACCGACGTTAAGTACAGAATTGCAATGAAACTAAGCCATTTTTCCAATGACTAACTGCTGGTTTTTCAGAAAAACCAATTTATTTGCAATCTCACAAACTTGGCCTGAAACAGTGTTTACTAAAAGTTATTGATTTTCTGAAAAACAGTCGATTAAACTCGTATAAAAATGCTTTAAACCGACGTAAAGTACAGAATTGCAAAAAAACCATGTCTTTTTTCCAATGTATTACTGCTAGTCTTTCAGAAAAAACAAAATGTTATTTGCAATCACAGCAACTTGGCTTAAACCAACTAGTTTACTAAAAAAACATTGATTTTCTCAAAAACAGTCGATTAAACTCACACAAAAATGCTTTAAACCGACGCTAAGTACAGAATTGCAATGAAACAAAGCCCTTTTTTCCAATGACTAACTTCTTGGTTTCCAGATAAAACAATTGATTTGCAATCTCACTCACTTGGCCTGAAACAGTGTTTATTAAAAATCATTGATTTTCTGCAAAACACTCGAAATAAACTCGTATAAAATTGCTTTAAACCGACGTAAAGTACAGAGTTGCAAAAAAACCATGTCTTTTCTCCAATGTATTACTGCTAGTGTTTCAGAAAAGAAAATGTTATTTGCAATCACACCAACTTGGCTTAAACCAACTAGTTTACTAAAGAAACATTGATTTTCTCAAAAAAAGTCGATAAAACTCACACAAAAATGCTTTAAACCGACGTTAAGTACAGAATTGCAATGAAACAAAGCCATTTTTCCATTGACTAACTGCTGGTTTTTCAGAAAAACCAATTTATTTGCAATCTCACTAACTTGGCCTGAAACAGTGCTTACTAAAAATTATTGATTTTCTGAAAAAAGGTCGATTAAACTCGTATAAAAATGCTTTAAACCGACGTAAAGTACAGAAATGCAATGAAGCCATGCCTTTTTTCCAATATATTACTATTAGTTTTTCAGAAAAAAAAATGTTATTTTCATCACACCAACTTGGCTTAAACCAACTAGTTTACTGAAAGAACATTGATTTTCTCAAAAACAGTCGATTAAACTCACACAACAATGCTTTAAACCGACGTAAAGTACAGAATTGCAATGAAACCAAGCCATTTTTCCATTGACAAATTGCTAGTTTTTCAGAAAAAACAATTTATTTGCAATCTCTCTAACTAGGCCTGAAACAGTGTTTACTAAAAATCATTGATTTTCTGAAAAACAGTAGATTAAACTCGAATAAAAATGCTTTAAACCGACGTAGAGTACAAAATTGCAATGTAACATTGCCTTCTTTCCAATGTATAACTGCTAGTTTTTGAGAAAAAACAGTTTATTTGCAATCGCACTAACTTGGCCTAGAACAGTGTTTACTAAAAAAACATTGATTTTCTCAAAAACAGTCGATTAAACTCTCACAAAATTACTTTAAACCGACGTAAAGTACAGAATTGCAATGAAACCAAGCCATTTTTCCATTGACTATTTGCTAGTTTTTCAGAAAAAACAATTTATTTGCAATCACACCAACTTGGCTTAAACCAACTAGTTCACTAAAAAGACATTGATTGTCTCAAAAACAGTCGATTAAACTCACACAAAAATGCTTTAAACCGACGTTAAGTAAAGAATTGCAATGAAAGAAAGCCATTTTTCCAGTGACTAACTGCTAGTTTTTCAGAAAAAACAATTTATTTGCAATCTCACTCACTTGGCCTGAAACAGTGTTTATTAAAAATCATTGATTTTCTGCAAAACAGTCGAATAAACTCGTATAAAATTTCTTTAAACCGACGTAAAGTACAGAATTGCAAAAAAACCATGTCTTTTTTCCAATGTATTACTGCTAGTTTTTCAGAAAAAAAAATGTTATTTGCAATCACACCAACTTGGCTTAAACCAACTAGTTTACTAAAAAAACATTGATTTTCTCAAAAACAGACGATAAAACTCACACAAAAATGCTTTAAACCGACGTTAAGTACAGAATTGCAATGAAACAAAGCCATTTTTCCAATGACTAACTGCTAGTTTTTCAGAAAAAACAATTTATTTGCAATCTCACTAACTTGTCCTGATACAGTGTTTACTAAAAATCATTGATTTTCTGAAAAACAGTCGATTAAACTCGTATAAAAATGCTTTAAACCGACGTGAAGGACAGAATTGCAAAAAACCGTGTCTTTTTTCCAACGTATTACTGCTAGCTTTTAAGAAAAAAAAATGTTATTTGCACTTACACCAACTGGGCTTAAACCATCTAGTTTACTAAAAAACATTGGTTTTCTCAAAAACAGTCGATTAAACTCACACAAAAATGCTTCAAACCGACGTTAAGTACAGAATTGCAATGAAACAAAGCCTTTTTTCCAATGAGTAACTGCTGGTTTTTCAGAAAAACCAATTTATTTGCAATCTGACTAACTTGGCCTGAAACAGTGTTTACTAAAAATCATTGATTTTCTGAAAAACAGTCGATTAAACTCGTATAAAAATGCTTTAAACCGACGTAAAGTACAGAATTGCAAAACAACCATGTCTTTTTTCCAATGTATTACTACTAGTATTTCAGAAAAAAAAATGTTATTTGCAATCACACCAACTTGGCTTACACCAACTAGTTTACTAAAAATCATTGATTTTCTGAAAAACAGTAGATTAAACTCGAATAAAAATGCTTTAAACCGACGTAGAGTACAAAATTGCAATGTAACATTGCCTTCTTTCCAATGTATAACTGCTAGTTTTTGAGAAAAAACAGTTTATTTGCAATCACACCAACTTGGCTTAAACCAACTAGTTTACTAAAAAGACATTGATTGTCTCAAAAACAGTCGATTAAACTCACACAAAAATGCTTTAAACCGACGTTAAGTACAGAATTGCAATGAAAGAAAGCCATTTTTCCAGTGACTAACTGCTAGTTTTTCAGAAAAAACAATTTATTTGCAATCTCACTCACTTGGCCTGAGACAGTGTTTATTAAAAATCATTGATTTTCTGCAAAACAGTCGAATAAACTCGTATAAAATTGCTTTAAACCGACGTAAAGTACAGAATTGCAAAAAAACCATGTCTTTTTTCCAATGTATTACTGCTAGTTTTTCAGAAAAAAAAATGTTATTTGCAATGACACCAACTTGGCTTAAACCAACTAGTTTACTAAAGAAACATTGATTTTCTCAAAAACAGTCGATTAAACTCACAAAAAAAATCCTCTAAACCAACGTAAAGTACAGAATTGCAATGAAGCCATGCCTTTTTTCCAATGTATAACTGGTAGTTTTTCAGAAAAAAAAAATTTATGTGCAATCTCACTAACTGTGCCGAGAACAGCGTTTACTAAAAAACCATTGATTTTCTCAAAAACAGTCGATTAAACTTACATTAAAATGCTTGAAACCGACGTAATGTACAGAATTGCAAAAAAACCATGCCATTTTTCCACTGGCTAACTGCTAGTTTTTCAGAGAAAACAATTTATTTGCAATGTCACTAACTTGGCCTGAAACAGTGTTTACTAAAAATCATTGATTTTCTGAAAAACAGACGATTAAACTCGTATAAAAATGCTTGAAACCGACGTAATGTACAGAATTGCAAAAAACCATGCCTTTTTTCCAATGTATTACTGCTAGTTTTTCAGAGAGAACCTATTATTTGCAATCTCACTAACTTGGCCTGAAACAGTGTTTATTAAAAATCATTGATTTTCTGCAAAACAGTCGATTAAACTCGTATAGAATTGCTTTAAACCGACGCAAAGTACAGAATTACAAAAAAACCATGTCTTTATTCCAATGTATTACTGCTAGTTTTTCAGAAAAGAAATGTTATTTGCAATCACACCAACTTGGCTTAAACCAACTAGTTTACTAAAAAAACATTGATTTTCTCAAAAACAGTCGATAAAACTCACACAAAAATGCTTTAAACCGATGTTAAGTACAGAATTGCAATGAAACAAAGCCATTTTTCCAATGACTAACTGCTGGTTTTTCAGAAAAACCAATTTATTTGCAATCTCACTAACTTGGCCTGAAACAGTGTTTACTAAAAATTATTGATTTTCTGAAAAACAGTCGATTAAACTCGTATAAAAATGCTTTAAACCGACGTAAAGTACAGAATTGCAATGAAGCCATGCCTTTTTTCCAATATATTACTACCAGTTTTTCAGAAAAAAAAATGTTATTTGCAATCACACCAAATTGGCTTAAACCAACTAGTTTACTAAAGAAACTTTGATTTTCTCAAAAACAGTCGATTAAACTCACACAAAAATGCTTTAAACCGACGTTAAGTACAGAATTGCAATGAAAGAAAGGCATTTTTTCAATGACTAACTGCTAGTTTTTCAGAGAAAACAATTTATTTGCAATCGCACTAACTTGGCCTAGAACAGTGTTTACTAAACAAAAATTGATTTTCTCAAAAACAGTCGATTAAACTCTCACAAAATTACTTTAAACCGACGTAAAGTACAGAATTGCAATGAAACCAAGCCATTTTTCCAGTGACTAACTGCTAGTTTTTCAGAAAAAACAATTTATTTGCAATCTCACTAACTTGGCCTGAAACAGTGTTTACTAAAAATCTTTGATTTTCTGCAAAACAGTCGATTAAACTCGTATAAAATTGCTTTAAACCGACGTAAAGTACAGAATTGCAATGAAGCCATGCCTTTTTTCCAATATATTACTACTAGTTTTTCAGAAAAAAAAATGTTATTTGCAATCACACCAACTTGGCTTAAACCAACTAGTTTACTAAAAAAACATTGATTTTCTCAAAAACAGTCGATAAAACTCACACAAAAATGCTTTAAACCGATGTTAAGTACAGAATTGCAATGAAACAAAGCCATTTTTCCAATGACTAACTGCTGGTTTTTCAGAAAAACCAATTTATTTGCAATCTCACTAACTTGGCCTGAAACAGTGTTTACTAAAAATTATTGATTTTCTGAAAAACAGTCGATTAAACTCGTATAAAAATGCTTTAAACCGACGTAAAGTACAGAATTGCAATGAAGCCATGCCTTTTTTCCAATATATTACTACTAGTTTTTCAGAAAAAAAAATGTTATTTGCAATCACACCAAATTGGCTTAAACCAACTAGTTTACTAAAGAAACTTTGATTTTCTCAAAAACAGTCGATTAAACTCACACAAAAATGCTTTAAACCGACGTTAAGTACAGAATTGCAATGAAAGAAAGGCATTTTTTCAATGACTAACTGCTAGTTTTTCAGAGAAAACAATTTATTTGCAATCGCACTAACTTGGCCAAGAACAGTGTTTACTAAACAAAAATTGATTTTCTCAAAAACAGTCGATTAAACTCTCACAAAAATGCTTTAAACCGACGTTTAGTACAAAATTGCAATGAAACAAAGCCATTTTTCCAATGACTAACTGCTGGTTTTTCAGAAAAACCGATTTATTTGCAATCTCACTAACTTGGCCTGAAACAGTGTTTACTAAAAATTATTGATTTTCTGAAAAACAGTCGATTAAACTCGTATAAAAATGCTTTAAACCGACGTAAAGTACAGAATTGCAATGAAGCCATGCCTTTTTTCCAATATATTACTACTAGTTTTTCAGAAAAAAAAATGTTATTTGCAATCACACCAACTTGGCTTATACCAACTAGTTTACTAAAGAAACATTGATTTTCTCAAAAACAGTCGATTAAACTCTCACAAAATTACTTTAAACCGACGTAAAGTACAGAATTGCAAAAAAACCATGCCATTTTTCCAATGGCTAACTGCTAGTTTTTCAGAGAAAAAAATTTATTTGCAATGTCACTAACTTGGCCTGAAACAGTGTTTACTAAAAATCATTGATTTTCTGAAAAACAGTCGATTAAACTCGTATAAAAATGCTTTAAACCGACGTAAAGTACAGAATTGCAAAAAAACCAAGTCTTTTTTCCAATGTATTACTGCTAGTTTTTCAGAAAAAAAAATGTTAGTTGCAATCACACCAACTTGGCTTAAACCAACTAGTTTACTAAACAAACATTGATTATCTCAAAAACAGTCGATTAAACTCTCACAAAATTACTTGAAACCGACGTAAAGTACAGAATTGCAATGAAACCAAGCCATTTTTCCATTGACAAATTGCTAGTTTTTCAGAAAAAACAATTTATTTGCAATGTCACCAACTTGGCCTAAAACAGTGTTTATTAAAAAAACATTGATTGTCTCAAAAACAGTCGATTAAACTCACACAAAAATACTTTAAATCGACGTAAAGTACAGAATTGCAATGAAACAAAGCCATTTTTCCAGTGACTAACTGCTAGTTTTTCAGAAAAAACAATTTATTTGCAATCTCACTAACTTGGCCTGAAACAGTGTTTACTAAAAATCTTTTATTTTCTGCAAAACAGTCGATTAAACTCGTATAAAAATGCTTTAAACCGACGTAAAGTGCAGAATTGCAATGAAGCCATGCCTTTTTTCCAATATATTACTACTAGTTTTTCAGAAAAAAAAATGTTATTTGCAATCACACCAACTTGGCTTAAACCAACTAGTTTACTAAAAAAACATTGATTTTCTCAAAAACAATCGATTAAACTCACACAAAAATGCTTTAAACCGACGTTAAGTACAGAATTGCAATGAAACAAAGCCATTTTTCCAATGACCAACTGCTAGTTTTTCAGAAAAAACAATTTATTTGCAATCTCACTAACTTGGCCTGAAACAGTGTTTATTAAAAATCATTGATTTTCTGCAAAACAGTCGATTAAACTCGTATAAAATTGCTTTAATCCGACGTAAAGTACAGAATTGCAAAAAAACCATGTCTTTTTTCCAATGTATTACTGCTCGTTTTTCAGAAAAAAAAATGTTATTTGGAATCACACCAACTTGGCTTGAACCAACTAGTTTACTAAAAAAACATTGATTTGCTCAAAAACAGTCGATAAAACTCACACAAAAATGCTTTAAACCGACGTTAAGTACAGAATTGCAATGAAACTAAGCCATTTTTCCAATGACTAACTGCTGGTTTTTCAGAAAAACCAATTTATTTGCAATCTCACAAACTTGGCCTGAAACAGTGTTTACTAAAAGTTATTGATTTTCTGAAAAACAGTCGATTAAACTCGTATAAAAATGCTTTAAACCGACGTAAAGTACAGAATTGCAAAAAAACCATGTCTTTTTTCCAATGTATTACTGCTAGTCTTTCAGAAAAAACAAAATGTTATTTGCAATCACAGCAACTTGGCTTAAACCAACTAGTTTACTAAAAAAACATTGATTTTCTCAAAAACAGTCGATTAAACTCACACAAAAATGCTTTAAACCGACGCTAAGTACAGAATTGCAATGAAACAAAGCCCTTTTTTCCAATGACTAACTTCTTGGTTTCCAGATAAAACAATTGATTTGCAATCTCACTCACTTGGCCTGAAACAGTGTTTATTAAAAATCATTGATTTTCTGCAAAACACTCGAAATAAACTCGTATAAAATTGCTTTAAACCGACGTAAAGTACAGAGTTGCAAAAAAACCATGTCTTTTCTCCAATGTATTACTGCTAGTGTTTCAGAAAAGAAAATGTTATTTGCAATCACACCAACTTGGCTTAAACCAACTAGTTTACTAAAGAAACATTGATTTTCTCAAAAAAAGTCGATAAAACTCACACAAAAATGCTTTAAACCGACGTTAAGTACAGAATTGCAATGAAACAAAGCCATTTTTCCATTGACTAACTGCTGGTTTTTCAGAAAAACCAATTTATTTGCAATCTCACTAACTTGGCCTGAAACAGTGCTTACTAAAAATTATTGATTTTCTGAAAAAAGGTCGATTAAACTCGTATAAAAATGCTTTAAACCGACGTAAAGTACAGAAATGCAATGAAGCCATGCCTTTTTTCCAATATATTACTATTAGTTTTTCAGAAAAAAAAATGTTATTTTCATCACACCAACTTGGCTTAAACCAACTAGTTTACTGAAAGAACATTGATTTTCTCAAAAACAGTCGATTAAACTCACACAACAATGCTTTAAACCGACGTAAAGTACAGAATTGCAATGAAACCAAGCCATTTTTCCATTGACAAATTGCTAGTTTTTCAGAAAAAACAATTTATTTGCAATGCCACCAACTTGGCCTAAAACAGTGTTTATTAAAAAAACATTGATTTTCTCAAAAACAGTCGATTAAACTCACACAAAAATACTTTAAATCGACGTAAAGTACAGAATTGCAATGAAACAAAGCCATTTTTCCAGTGACTAACTGCTAGTTTTTCAGAAAAAACAATTTATTTGCAATCTCACTAACTTGGCCTGAAACAGTGTTTACTAAAAATCTTTGATTTTCTGCAAAACAGTCGATTAAACTCGTATAAAAATGCTTTAAACCGACGTAGAGTACAGAATTGCAATGAAGCCATGCCTTTTTTCCAATATATTACTACTAGTTTTTCAGAAAAAAAAATGTTATTTGCAATCACACCAACTTGGCTTAAACCAACTAGTTTACTAAAAAAACATTGATTTTCTCAAAAACAGTCGATAAAACTCACACAAAAATGCTTTAAACCGATGTTAAGTACAGAATTGCAATGAAACAAAGCCATTTTTCCAATGACTAACTGCTGGTTTTTCAGAAAAACCAATTTATTTGCAATCTCACTAACTTGGCCTGAAACAGTGTTTACTAAAAATTATTGATTTTCTGAAAAACAGTCGATTAAACTCGTATAAAAATGCTTTAAACCGACGTAAAGTACAGAATTGCAATGAAGCCATGCCTTTTTTCCAATATATTACTACTAGTTTTTCAGAAAAAAAAATGTTATTTGCAATCACACCAACTTGGCTTATACCAACTAGTTTACTAAAGAAACATTGATTTTCTCAAAAACAGTCGATTAAACTCTCACAAAATTACTTTAAACCGACGTAAAGTACAGAATTGCAATGAAACCAAGCCATTTTTCCATTGACTAACTGCTAGTTTTTCAGAAAAAAAAATTTATTTGCAATGTCACCAACTTGGCCTAAAACAGTGTTTATTAAAAAAACGTGGATTTTCTCAAAAACAGTGGATTAAACTCACAAAAAAAATCCTCCAAACCGACGTAAAGTACAGAATTGCAAAAAAACCATGCCATTTTTCCAATGGCTAACTGCTAGTTTTTCAGAGAAAAAAATTTATTTGCAATGTCACTAACTTGGCCTGAAACAGTGTTTACTAAAAATCATTGATTTTCTGAAAAACAGTCGATTAAACTCGTATAAAAATGCTTTAAACCGACGTAAAGTACAGAATTGCAAAAAAACCAAGTCTTTTTTCCAATGTATTACTGCTAGTTTTTCAGAAAAAAAAATGTTAGTTGCAATCACACCAACTTGGCTTAAACCAACTAGTTTACTAAACAAACATTGATTATCTAAAAAACAGTCGATTAAACTCACACAAAAATGCTTTAAACAGACGTTAAGTACAGAATTGCAATGAAAGAAAGCAATTTTTCCAATGACTAACTGCTAGTTTTTCAGAAAAAACAATTTATTTGCAATGTCACCAACTTGGCCTAAAACAGTGTTTATTAAAAAAACATTGATTGTCTCAAAAACAGTCGATTAAACTCACACAAAAATACTTTAAATCGACGTAAAGTACAGAATTGCAATGAAACAAAGCCATTTTTCCAGTGACTAACTGCTAGTTTTTCAGAAAAAACAATTTATTTGCAATCTCACTAACTTGGCCTGAAACAGTGTTTACTAAAAATCTTTTATTTTCTGCAAAACAGTCGATTAAACTCGTATAAAAATGCTTTAAACCGACGTAAAGTACAGAATTGCAATGAAGCCATGCCTTTTTTCCAATATATTACTACTAGTTTTTCAGAAAAAAAAATGTTATTTGCAATCACACCAACTTGGCTTAAACCAACTAGTTTACTAAAAAAACATTGATTTTCTCAAAAACAATCGATTAAACTCACACAAAAATGCTTTAAACCGACGTTAAGTACAGAATTGCAATGAAACAAAGCCATTTTTCCAATGACCAACTGCTAGTTTTTCAGAAAAAACAATTTATTTACAATCTCACTAACTTGGCCTGAAACAGTGTTTATTAAAAATCATTGATTTTCTGCAAAACAGTCGATTAAACTCGTATAAAATTGCTTTAATCCGACGTAAAGTACAGAATTGCAAAAAAACCATGTCTTTTTTCCAATGTATTACTGCTCGCTTTTCAGAAAAAAAAATGTTATTTGGAATCACACCAACTTGGCTTGAACCAACTAGTTTACTAAAAAAACATTGATTTGCTCAAAAACAGTCGATAAAACTCACACAAAAATGCTTTAAACCGACGTTAAGTACAGAATTGCAATGAAACTAAGCCATTTTTCCAATGACTAACTGCTGGTTTTTCAGAAAAACCAATTTATTTGCAATCTCACAAACTTGGCCTGAAACAGTGTTTACTAAAAGTTATTGATATTCTGAAAAACAGTCGATTAAACTCGTATAAAAATGCTTTAAACCGACGTAAAGTACAGAATTGCAAAAAAACCATGTCTTTTTTCCAATGTATTACTGCTAGTCTTTCAGAAAAAACAAAATGTTATTTGCAATCACAGCAACTTGGCTTAAACCAACTAGTTTACTAAAAAAACATTGATTTTCTCAAAAACAGTCGATTAAACTCACACAAAAATGTTTTAAACCGACGCTAAGTACAGAATTGCAATGAAACAAAGCCCTTTTTTCCAATGACTAACTTCTTGGTTTCCAGAAAAAACAATTGATTTGCAATCTCACTCACTTGGCCTGAAACAGTGTTTATTAAAAATCATTGATTTTCTGCAAAACACTCGAAATAAACTCGTATAAAATTGCTTTAAACCGACGTAAAGTACAGAGTTGCAAAAAAACCATGTCTTTTCTCCAATGTATTACTGCTAGTGTTTCAGAAAAGAAAATGTTATTTGCAATCACACCAACTTGGCTTAAACCAACTAGTTTACTAAAGAAACATTGATTTTCTCAAAAAAAGTCGATAAAACTCACACAAAAATGCTTTAAACCGACGTTAAGTACAGAATTGCAATGAAACAAAGCCATTTTTCCAATGACTAACTGCTGGTTTTTCAGAAAAACCAATTTATTTGCAATCTCACTAACTTGGCCTGAAACAGTGCTTACTAAAAATTATTGATTTTCTGAAAAAAGGTCGATTAAACTCGTATAAAAATGCTTTAAACCGACGTAAAGTACAGAAATGCAATGAAGCCATGCCTTTTTTCCAATATATTACTATTAGTTTTTCAGAAAAAAAAATGTTATTTTCATCACACCAACTTGGCTTAAACCAACTAGTTTACTGAAAGAACATTGATTTTCTCAAAAACAGTCGATTAAACTCACACAACAATGCTTTAAACCGACGTTAAGTACAGAATTGCAATGAAAGAAAGCAATTTTTCCAGTGACTAACTGCTAGTTTTTCAGAAAAAACAATTTATTTGCAATCTCACTAACTTGGCCTGAAACAGTGTTTATTAAAAATCATTGATTTTCTGCAAAACAGTCGATAAAACTCGTATAAAATTGCTTTAAACCGACGTAAAGTACAGAATTGCAAAAAAACCATGTCTTTTTTCCAATGTATTAATGCTAGTTTTTCAGAAAAAAAAATGTTATTTGCAATCTCACCAACTTGGCTTAAACCAGCTAGTTTACTAAAAAAAACATTGATTTTCTCAAAAACAGTCGATAAAACACACACAAAAATGCTTTAAACCGACGTTAAGTACAGAATTGCAATGAAACAAAGCCATTTTTTCAATGACTAACTGCTGGTTTTTCAGAAAAACCAATTTATTTGCAATCTCACTAACTTGGCCTGAAACAGTGCTTACTAAAAATTATTGATTTTCTCAAAAACAGTCGATAAAACTCGTATAAAATTGCTTTAAACCGACGTAAAGTACAGAATTGCAATGAAGCCATGCCTTTTTTCCAATATATTACTACTAGTTTTTCAGAAAAAAAAATGTTATTTGCAATCACACCAACTTGGCTTAAACCAACTAGTTTACTAAAAAACATTGATTTTCTCAAAAACAGTCGATTAAACTCACACAAAAATGCTTTAAACCGACGCTAAGTACAGAATTGCAATGAAACAAAGCCCTTTTTTCCAATGACTAACTTCTTGGTTTCCAGAAAAAACAATTGATTTGCAATCTCACTCACTTGGCCTGAAACAGTGTTTATTAAAAATCATTGATTTTCTGCAAAACACTCGAAATAAACTCGTATAAAATTGCTTTAAACCCACGTAAAGTACAGAATTGCAAAAAAACCATGTCTTTTTTCCAATGTATTACTGCCAGTGTTTCAGAAAAGAAAATGTTATTTGCAATCACACCAACTTGGCTTAAACCAACTAGTTTACTAAAAAAACATTGATTTTCTCAAAAACAGTCGATAAAACTCACACAAAAATGCTTTAAACCGACGTTAAGTACAGAATTGCAATGAAACAAAGCCATTTTTCCAGTGACTAACTGCTAGTTTTTCAGAAAAAACAACTTATTTGCAATCTCTCTAACTTGGCCTGAAACAGTGTTTATTAAAAATCATTGATTTTCTGCAAAACAGTCGATTAAACTCGTATAAAATTGCTTTAAACCGACGTAAAGTATAGAATTGCAAAAAAACCATGTCTTTTTTCCAATGTATTACTGCTAGTCTTTCAGAAAAAAAAATGTTATTTGCAATCACATCAACTTGGCTTAAACCAACTAGTTTACTAAAGAAACATTGATTTTCTCAAAAACAGTCGATAAAACTCACACAAAAATGCTTTAAACCGACGTTAAGTACAGAATTGCAATGAAACAAAGCCATTTTTCCAATGACTAACTGCTGGTTTTTCAGAAAAACCAATTTATTTGCAATCTCACTAACTTGGCCTGAAACAGTGCTTACTAAAAAATATTGATTTTCTGAAAAAAGGTCGATTAAACTCGTATAAAAATGCTTTAAACCGACGTAAAGTACAGAATTGCAATGAAGCCATGCCTTTTTTCCAATATATTACTATTAGTTTTTCAGAAAAAAAAATGTTATTTGCATCACACCAACTTGGCTTAAACCAACTAGTTTACTGAAAGAACATTGATTTTCTCAAAAACAGTCGATTAAACTCACACAACAATGCTTTAAACCGACGTTAAGTACAGAATTGCAATGAAAGAAAGCAATTTTTCCAGTGACTAACTGCTAGTTTTTCAGAAAAAACAATTTATTTGCAATCTCACTAACTTGGCCTGAAACAGTGTTTATTAAAAATCATTGATTTTCTGCAAAACAGTCGATAAAACTCGTATAAAATTGCTTGAAACCGACGTAAAGTACAGAATTGCAAAAAAACCATGTCTTTTTTCCAATGTATTAATGCTAGTTTTTCAGAAAAAAAAATGTTATTTGCAATCTCACCAACTTGGCTTAAACCAGCTAGTTTACTAAAAAAAACATTGGAATTCTCAAAAACAGTCGATAAAACACACACAAAAATGCTTTAAACCGACGTTAAGTACAGAATTGCAATGAAACAAAGCCATTTTTCCAATGACTAACTGCTTTTTTTTCAGAAAAAACAATTTATTTGCAATCTCACTAACTTGGCCTGAAACAGTGCTTACTAAAAATCTTTGATTTTCTGCAAAACAGTCGATTAAACTCGTATAAAAATGCTTTAAACCGACGTAAAGTACAGAATTGCAATGAAGCCATGCCTTTTTTCCAATATATTACTACTAGTTTTTCAGAAAAAAAAAATGTTATTTGCAATCACACCAACTTGGCTTAAACCAACTAGTTTACTAAAAAAACATTGATTTTCTCAAAAACAATCGATTAAACTCACACAAAAATGCTTTAAACCGACGTTAAGTACAGAATTGCAATGAAACTAAGCCATTTTTCCAATGACTAACTGCTGGTTTTTCAGAAAAACCAATTTATTTGCAATCTCACAAACTTGGCCTGAAACAGTGTTTACTAAAAGTTATTGATTTTCTGAAAAACAGTCGATTAAACTCGTATAAAAATGCTTTAAACCGACGTAAAGTACAGAATTGCAAAAAAACCATGTCTTTTTTCCAATGTATTACTGCTAGTCTTTCAGAAAAAACAAAATGTTATTTGCAATCACAGCAACTTGGCTTAAACCAACTAGTTTACTAAAAAACATTGATTTTCTCAAAAACAGTCGATAAAACTCACACAAAAATGCTTTAAACCGACGTTAAGTACAGAATTGCAATGAAACAAAGCCATTTTCCCATTGACTAACTGCTGGTTTTTCAGAAAAACCAATTTATTTGCAATCTCACTAACTTGGCCTGAAACAGTGTTTACTAAAAATTATTGATTTTCTGAAAAACAGTGGATTAAACTCGTATAAAAATGCTTTAAACCGACGTAAAGTACAGAATTGCAAAAAAACCATGTCTTTTGTCAAATGTATTACTGCTAGTGTTTCAGAAAAGAAAATGTTATTTGCAATCACACCAACTTGGCTTAAACCAACTAGTTTACTAAAGAAACATTGATTTTCTCAAAAAAAGTCGATAAAACTCACACAAAAATGCTTTAAACCGACGTTAAGTACAGAATTGCAATGAAACAAAGCCATTTTTCCAATGACTAACTGCTGGTTTTTCAGAAAAACCAATTTATTTGCAATCTCACTAACTTGGCCTGAAACAGTGCTTACTAAAAATTATTGATTTTCTGAAAAAAGGTCGATTAAACTCGTATAAAAATGCTTTAAACCGACGTAAAGTACAGAAATGCAATGAAGCCATGCCTTTTTTCCAATATATTACTATTAGTTTTTCAGAAAAAAAAATGTTATTTTCATCACACCAACTTGGCTTAAACCAACTAGTTTACTGAAAGAACATTGATTTTCTCAAAAACAGTCGATTAAACTCACACAACAATGCTTTAAACCGACGTTAAGTACAGAATTGCAATGAAAGAAAGCAATTTTTCCAGTGACTAACTGCTAGTTTTTCAGAAAAAACAATTTATTTGCAATCTCACTAACTTGGCCTGAAACAGTGTTTATTAAAAATCATTGATTTTCTGCAAAACAGTCGATAAAACTCGTATAAAATTGCTTTAAACCGACGTAAAGTACAGAATTGCAAAAAAACCATGTCTTTTTTCCAATGTATTAATGCTAGTTTTTCAGAAAAAAAAATGTTATTTGCAATCTCACCAACTTGGCTTAAACCAGCTAGTTTACTAAAAAAAACATTGATTTTCTCAAAAACAGTCGATAAAACACACACAAAAATGCTTTAAACCGACGTTAAGTACAGAATTGCAATGAAACAAAGCCATTTTTTCAATGACTAACTGCTGGTTTTTCAGAAAAACCAATTTATTTGCAATCTCACTAACTTGGCCTGAAACAGTGCTTACTAAAAATTATTGATTTTCTCAAAAACAGTCGATAAAACTCGTATAAAATTGCTTTAAACCGACGTAAAGTACAGAATTGCAATGAAGCCATGCCTTTTTTCCAATATATTACTACTAGTTTTTCAGAAAAAAAAATGTTATTTGCAATCACACCAACTTGGCTTAAACCAACTAGTTTACTAAAAAACATTGATTTTCTCAAAAACAGTCGATTAAACTCACACAAAAATGCTTTAAACCGACGCTAAGTACAGAATTGCAATGAAACAAAGCCCTTTTTTCCAATGACTAACTTCTTGGTTTCCAGAAAAAACAATTGATTTGCAATCTCACTCACTTGGCCTGAAACAGTGTTTATTAAAAATCATTGATTTTCTGCAAAACACTCGAAATAAACTCGTATAAAATTGCTTTAAACCCACGTAAAGTACAGAATTGCAAAAAAACCATGTCTTTTTTCCAATGTATTACTGCCAGTGTTTCAGAAAAGAAAATGTTATTTGCAATCACACCAACTTGGCTTAAACCAACTAGTTTACTAAAAAAACATTGATTTTCTCAAAAACAGTCGATAAAACTCACACAAAAATGCTTTAAACCGACGTTAAGTACAGAATTGCAATGAAACAAAGCCATTTTTCCAGTGACTAACTGCTAGTTTTTCAGAAAAAACAACTTATTTGCAATCTCTCTAACTTGGCCTGAAACAGTGTTTATTAAAAATCATTGATTTTCTGCAAAACAGTCGATTAAACTCGTATAAAATTGCTTTAAACCGACGTAAAGTATAGAATTGCAAAAAAACCATGTCTTTTTTCCAATGTATTACTGCTAGTCTTTCAGAAAAAAAAATGTTATTTGCAATCACATCAACTTGGCTTAAACCAACTAGTTTACTAAAGAAACATTGATTTTCTCAAAAACAGTCGATAAAACTCACACAAAAATGCTTTAAACCGACGTTAAGTACAGAATTGCAATGAAACAAAGCCATTTTTCCAATGACTAACTGCTGGTTTTTCAGAAAAACCAATTTATTTGCAATCTCACTAACTTGGCCTGAAACAGTGCTTACTAAAAAATATTGATTTTCTGAAAAAAGGTCGATTAAACTCGTATAAAAATGCTTTAAACCGACGTAAAGTACAGAATTGCAATGAAGCCATGCCTTTTTTCCAATATATTACTATTAGTTTTTCAGAAAAAAAAATGTTATTTGCATCACACCAACTTGGCTTAAACCAACTAGTTTACTGAAAGAACATTGATTTTCTCAAAAACAGTCGATTAAACTCACACAACAATGCTTTAAACCGACGTTAAGTACAGAATTGCAATGAAAGAAAGCAATTTTTCCAGTGACTAACTGCTAGTTTTTCAGAAAAAACAATTTATTTGCAATCTCACTAACTTGGCCTGAAACAGTGTTTATTAAAAATCATTGATTTTCTGCAAAACAGTCGATAAAACTCGTATAAAATTGCTTGAAACCGACGTAAAGTACAGAATTGCAAAAAAACCATGTCTTTTTTCCAATGTATTAATGCTAGTTTTTCAGAAAAAAAAATGTTATTTGCAATCTCACCAACTTGGCTTAAACCAGCTAGTTTACTAAAAAAAACATTGGAATTCTCAAAAACAGTCGATAAAACACACACAAAAATGCTTTAAACCGACGTTAAGTACAGAATTGCAATGAAACAAAGCCATTTTTCCAATGACTAACTGCTTTTTTTTCAGAAAAAACAATTTATTTGCAATCTCACTAACTTGGCCTGAAACAGTGCTTACTAAAAATCTTTGATTTTCTGCAAAACAGTCGATTAAACTCGTATAAAAATGCTTTAAACCGACGTAAAGTACAGAATTGCAATGAAGCCATGCCTTTTTTCCAATATATTACTACTAGTTTTTCAGAAAAAAAAAATGTTATTTGCAATCACACCAACTTGGCTTAAACCAACTAGTTTACTAAAAAAACATTGATTTTCTCAAAAACAATCGATTAAACTCACACAAAAATGCTTTAAACCGACGTTAAGTACAGAATTGCAATGAAACTAAGCCATTTTTCCAATGACTAACTGCTGGTTTTTCAGAAAAACCAATTTATTTGCAATCTCACAAACTTGGCCTGAAACAGTGTTTACTAAAAGTTATTGATTTTCTGAAAAACAGTCGATTAAACTCGTATAAAAATGCTTTAAACCGACGTAAAGTACAGAATTGCAAAAAAACCATGTCTTTTTTCCAATGTATTACTGCTAGTCTTTCAGAAAAAACAAAATGTTATTTGCAATCACAGCAACTTGGCTTAAACCAACTAGTTTACTAAAAAACATTGATTTTCTCAAAAACAGTCGATAAAACTCACACAAAAATGCTTTAAACCGACGTTAAGTACAGAATTGCAATGAAACAAAGCCATTTTCCCATTGACTAACTGCTGGTTTTTCAGAAAAACCAATTTATTTGCAATCTCACTAACTTGGCCTGAAACAGTGTTTACTAAAAATTATTGATTTTCTGAAAAACAGTGGATTAAACTCGTATAAAAATGCTTTAAACCGACGTAAAGTACAGAATTGCAAAAAAACAATGTCTTTTGTCAAATGTATTACTGCTAGTGTTTCAG
Organism: Catostylus mosaicus; assembly: GCA_964019065.1. Lineage (NCBI taxonomy): Eukaryota > Metazoa > Cnidaria > Scyphozoa > Rhizostomeae > Catostylidae > Catostylus > Catostylus mosaicus. The sequence goes on from OZ025187.1 coordinate 7,215,808, forward strand.
AAAAGAAAATGTTATTTGCAATCACACCAACTTGGCTTAAACCAACTAGCTTACTAAAAAAACATTGATTTTTTCAACAACAGTCGATTAAACTCACACAAAAATGCTTTAAACCGACGCTAAGTACAGAATTGCAATGAAACAAAGCCCTTTTTTCCAATGACTAACTTCTTGGTTTCCAGAAAAAACAATTGATTTGCAATCTCACTCACTTGGCCTGAAACAGTGTTTATTAAAAATCATTGATTTTCTGCAAAACACTCGAAATAAACTCGTATAAAATTGCTTTAAACCGACGTAAAGTACAGAGTTGCAAAAAAACCATGTCTTTTCTCCAATGTATTACTGCTAGTGTTTCAGAAAAGAAAATGTTATTTGCAATCACACCAACTTGGCTTAAACCAACTAGTTTACTAAAAAAACATTGATTTTCTCAAAAACAGTCGATAAAACTCACACAAAAATGCTTTAAACCGACGTTAAGTACAGAATTGCAATGAAACAAAGCCATTTTTCCAGTGACTAACTGCTAGTTTTTCAGAAAAAACAACTTATTTGCAATCTCTCTAACTTGGCCTGAAACAGTGTTTATTAAAAATCATTGATTTTCTGCAAAACAGTCGATTAAACTCGTATAAAATTGCTTTAAACCGACGTAAAGTACAGAATTGCAAAAAAACCATGTCTTTTTTCCAATGTATTACTGCTAGTCTTTCAGAAAAAAAAATGTTATTTACAATCACATCAACTTGGCTTAAACCAACTAGTTTACTAAAAAAACATTGATTTTCTCAAAAACAGTCGATAAAACTCACACAAAAATGCTTTAAACCGACGTAAAGTACAGAATTGCAATGAAACAAAGCCATTTTTCCAATGACTAACTGCTGGTTTTTCAGAAAAACCAATTTATTTGCAATCTCACTAACTTGGCCTGAAACAGTGCTTACTAAAAATTATTGATTTTCTCAAAAACAGTCGATAAAACTCGTATAAAATTGCTTTAAACCGACGTAAAGTACAGAATTGCAAAAAAACCATGTTTTTTTTCCAATGTATTAATGCTAGTTTTTCAGAAAAAAAAATGTTATTTGCAATCTCACCAACTTGGCTTAAACCAGCTAGTTTACTAAAAAAAACATTGATTTTCTCAAAAACAGTCGATAAAACACACACAAAAATGCTTTAAACCAACGTTAAGTACAGAATTGCAATGAAACAAAGCCATTTTTCCAATGACTAACTGCTTGTTTTTCAGAAAAACCAATTTATTTGCAATCTCACTAACTTGGCCTGAAACAGTGTTTACTAAAAATTATTGATTTTCTCAAAAACAGTCGATAAAACTCGTATAAAATTGCTTTAAACCGACGTAAAGTACAGAATTTCAAAAAAACCATGTCTTTTTTCCAATGTATTAATAGTAGTTTTTCAGAAAAAAAAATGTTATTTGCAATCACACCAACTTGGCTTAAACCAACTAATTTACTAAAAGAACATTGATTTTCTCAAAAACAGTCGATTAAACTCACACAACATTGCTTTAAACCGACGTAAAGTACAGAATTGCAAAAAAACCATGTCTTTTGTCAAATGTATTACTGCTAGTGTTTCAGAAAAGAAAATGTTATTTGCAATCACACCAACTTGGCTTAAACCAACTAGTTTACTAAAAAAACATTGATTTTCTCAAGAACAGTCGATTAAACTCACACAAAAATGCTTTAAACCGACGCTAAGTACAGAATTGCAATGAAACAAAGCCCTTTTTTCCAATGACTAACTTCTTGGTTTCCAGAAAAAACAATTTATTTGCAATCTCACTCACTTGGCCTGAAACAGTGTTTATTAAAAATCATTGATTTTCTGCAAAACACTCGAAATAAACTCGTATAAAATTGCTTTAAACCGACGTAAAGTACAGAATTGCAAAAAAACCATGTCTTTTTTCCAATGTACTACTGCTAGTGTTTCAGAAAAGAAAATGTTATTTGCAATCACACCAACTTGGCTTAAACCAACTAGTTTACAAAAAAAACATTGATTTTCTCAAAAACAGTCGATAAAACTCACACAAAAATGCTTTAAACCGACGTTAAGTACAGAATTGCAATGAAACAAAGCCATTTTTCCAGTGACTAACTGCTAGTTTTTCAGAAAAAACAACTTATTTGCAATCTCTCTAACTTGGCCTGAAACAGTGTTTATTAAAAATCATTGATTTTCTGCAAAACAGTCGATTAAACTCGTATAAAATTGCTTTAAACCGACGTAAAGTATAGAATTGCAAAAAAACCATGTCTTTTTTCCAATGTATTACTGCTAGTCTTTCAGAAAAAAAAATGTTATTTGCAATCACATCAACTTGGCTTAAACCAACTAGTTTACTAAAGAAACATTGATTTTCTCAAAAAAAGTCGATAAAACTCACACAAAAATGCTTTAAACCGACGTTAAGTACAGAATTGCAATGAAACAAAGCCATTTTTCCAATGACTAACTGCTGGTTTTTCAGAAAAACCAATTTATTTGCAATCTCACTAACTTGGCCTGAAACAGTGCTTACTAAAAATTATTGATTTTCTGAAAAAAGGTCGATTAAACTCGTATAAAAATGCTTTAAACCGACGTAGAGTACAGAATTGCAATGAAGCCATGCCTTTTTTCCAATATATTACTATTAGTTTTTCAGAAAAAAAAATGTTATTTTCATCACACCAACTTGGCTTAAACCAACTAGTTTACTGAAAGAACATTGATTTTCTCAAAAACAGTCGATTAAACTCACACAACAATGCTTTAAACCGACGTTAAGTACAGAATTGCAATGAAAGAAAGCAATTTTTCCAGTGACTAACTGCTAGTTTTTCAGAAAAAACAATTTATTTGCAATCTCACTAACTTGGCCTGAAACAGTGTTTATTAAAAATCATTGATTTTCTGCAAAACAGTCGATAAAACTCGTATAAAATTGCTTTAAACCGACGTAAAGTACAGAATTGCAAAAAAACCATGTCTTTTTTCCAATATATTAATGCTAGTTTTTCAGAAAAAAAGATGTTATTTGCAATCACACCAACTTGGCTTAAACCAACTAGTTTACTAATAAAAACATTGATTTTCTCAAAAACAGTCGATAAAACACACACAAAAATGCTTTAAACCGACGTTTAAGTACAGAATTGCAATGAAACAAAGCCATTTTTCCAATGACTAACTGCTGGTTTTTCAGAAAAACCAATTTATTTGCAATCTCACTAACTTGGCCTGAAACAGTGTTTACTAAAAATTATTGATTTTCTGAAAAATAGTAGATTAAACTCGAATAAAAATGCTTTAAACCGACGTAGAGTACAAAATTGCAGTGTAACAGTGCCTTCTTTCCAATGTATAAGTGCTAGTTTTTGAGCAAAAACAGTTTATTTGCAATCGCACTAACTTGGCCTAGAACAGTGTTTACTAAAAGAACATTGATTTTCGCAAAAACAGACGATTAAACTCTCACAAAATTACTTTAAACCGACGTAAAGTACAGAATTGCAATGAAACCAGGCCATTTTTCCATTGACTAATTGCTAGTTTTTCAGAAAAAACAATTTATTTGCAATCGCACTAACTTGGCCTAGAACAGTGTTTTCTAAACAAAAATTGATTTTCTCAAAAACAGTCGATTAAACTCTCACAAAATTACTTTAAACCGACGTGAAGTACAGAATTGCAATGAAACCAAGCCATTTTTCCATTGACAAATTGCTAGTTTCTCAGAAAAAACAATTTATTTGCAATGTCACCAACTTGGCCTAAAACAGTGTTTATTAAAAAAACATGGATTTTCTCAACAACAGTCGATTAAACTCACAAAAAAAATCCTCCAAACCGACGTAAAGTACAGAATTGCAATGAAACAAAGCCATTTTTCCAATGACCAACTGCTAGTTTTTCAGAAAAAACAATTTATTTGCAATCTCACCAACTTGGCCTAAAACAGTGTTTATTAAAAAAACATGGATTTTCTCAAATCAGTCGATTAAACTCCCAAAAGAAATCCTCTAAACCGACGTAAAGTACAGAATTGCAATGAAGCCACGCCTTTTTTCCAATGTATAACTGGTAGTTTTTCAGAAAAAAAAAATTTATGTGCAATCTCACTAACTGGGCCGAGAACAGCGTTTACTAAAAAACCATTGATTTTCTCAAAAACAGTCGATTAAACTTACATAAAAATGCTTGAAACCGACGTAATGTACAGAATTGCAATAAAACCATGTCTTTTTTCCAATGTATTACTGCTAGTGTTTCAGAAAAGAAAATGTTATTTGCAATCACACCAACTTGGCTTAAACCAACTAGTTTACTAAAGAAACATTGATTTTCTCAAAAACAGTTGATAAAACTCACACAAAAATGCTTTAAACCGACGTTAAATACAGAATTGCAATGAAACAAAGCCATTTTTCCAATGACTAACTGCTGGTTTTTCAGAAAAACCAATTTATTTGCAATCTCACTAACTTGGCCTGAAACAGTGCTTACTAAAAATTATTGAGTTTCTGAAAAAAGGTCGATTAAACTCGTATAAAAATGCTTTAAACCGACGTAAAGTACAGAAATGCAATGAAGCCATGCCTTTTTTCCAATATATTACTATTAGTTTTTCAGAAAAAAAAATGTTATTTTCATCACACCAACTTGGCTTAAACCAACTAGTTTACTGAAAGAACATTGATTTTCTCAAAAACAGTCGATTAAACTCACACAACAATGCTTTAAACCGACGTAAAGTACAGAATTGCAATGAAACCAAGCCATTTTTCCATTGACAAATTGCTAGTTTTTCAGAAAAAACAATTTATTTGCAATGCCACCAACTTGGCCTAAAACAGTGTTTATTAAAAAAACATTGATTTTCTCAAAAACAGTCGATTAAACTCACACAAAAATACTTTAAATCGACGTAAAGTACAGAATTGCAATGAAACAAAGCCATTTTTCCAGTGACTAACTGCTAGTTTTTCAGAAAAAACAATTTATTTGCAATCTCACTAACTTGGCCTGAAACAGTGTTTACTAAAAATCTTTGATTTTCTGCAAAACAGTCGATTAAACTCGTATAAAAATGCTTTAAACCGACGTAAAGTACAGAATTGCAATGAAGCCATGCCTTTTTTCCAATATATTACTACTAGTTTTTCAGAAAAAAAAATGTTATTTGCAATCACACCAACTTGGCTTAAACCAACTAGTTTACTAAAAAAACATTGATTTTCTCAAAAACAGTCGATAAAACTCACACAAAAATGCTTTAAACCGATGTTAAGTACAGAATTGCAATGAAACAAAGCCATTTTTCCAATGACTAACTGCTGGTTTTTCAGAAAAACCAATTTATTTGCAATCTCACTAACTTGCCCTGAAACAGTGTTCACTAAAAATTATTGATTTTCTGAAAAACAGTCGATTAAACTCGTATAAAAATGCTTTAAACCGACGTAAAGTACAGAATTGCAATGAAGCTATGCCTTTTTTCCAATATATTATTACTAGTTTTTCAGAAAAAAAAATGTTATTTGCAATCACACCAAATTGGCTTAAACCAACTAGTTTACTAAAGAAACTTTGATTTTCTCAAAAACAGTCGATTAAACTCACACAAAAATGCTTTAAACCGACGTTAAGTACAGAATTGCAATGAAAGAAAGGCATTTTTTCAATGACTAACTGCTAGTTTTTCAGAGAAAACAATTTATTTGCAATCGCACTAACTTGGCCTAGAACAGTGTTTACTAAACAAAAATTGATTTTCTCAAAAACAGTCGATTAAACTCACACAAAAATGCTTTAAAACGACCTTAATTACAGAATTGCAATGAAGTCATGCCTTTTTTCCAATATATTACTACTAGTTTTTCAGATAAAAAATGTTATTTGCAATCACACCAACTCGGCCTAGAACAGTGTTTACTAAACAAAAATTGATTTTCTCAAAAACAGTCGATTAAACTCTCACAAAAATGCTTTAAACCGACGTTTAGTACAAAATTGCAATGAAACAAAGCCATTTTTCCAATGACTAACTGCTGGTTTTTCAGAAAAACCGATTTATTTGCAATCTCACTAACTTGGCCTGAAACAGTGTTTACTAAAAATTATTGATTTTCTGAAAAACAGTCGATTAAACTCGTATAAAAATGCTTTAAACCGACGTAAAGTACAGAATTGCAATGAAGCCATGCCTTTTTTCCAATATATTACTACTAGTTTTTCAGAAAAAAAAATGTTATTTGCAATCACACCAACTTGGCTTAAACCAACTAGTTTACTAAAAAAACATTGATTTTCTCAAAAACAGTCGATAAAACTCACACAAAAATGCTTTAAACCGATGTTAAGTACAGAATTGCAATGAAACAAAGCCATTTTTCCAATGACTAACTGCTGGTTTTTCAGAAAAACCAATTTATTTGCAATCTCACTAACTTGCCCTGAAACAGTGTTCACTAAAAATTATTGATTTTCTGAAAAACAGTCGATTAAACTCGTATAAAAATGCTTTAAACCGACGTAAAGTACAGAATTGCAATGAAGCTATGCCTTTTTTCCAATATATTATTACTAGTTTTTCAGAAAAAAAAATGTTATTTGCAATCACACCAAATTGGCTTAAACCAACTAGTTTACTAAAGAAACTTTGATTTTCTCAAAAACAGTCGATTAAACTCACACAAAAATGCTTTAAACCGACGTTAAGTACAGAATTGCAATGAAAGAAAGGCATTTTTTCAATGACTAACTGCTAGTTTTTCAGAGAAAACAATTTATTTGCAATCGCACTAACTTGGCCTAGAACAGTGTTTACTAAACAAAAATTGATTTTCTCAAAAACAGTCGATTAAACTCTCACAAAATTACTTTAATCCGACGTAAAGTACAGAATTGCAATGAAACCAAGCCATTTTTCCATTGACAAATTGCTAGTTTTTCAGAAAAAACAATTTATTTGCAATGCCACCAACTTGGCCTAAAACAGTGTTTATTAAAAAAACATTGATTTTCTCAAAAACAGTCGATTAAACTCACACAAAAATGCTTTAAAACGACCTTAATTACAGAATTGCAATGAAGTCATGCCTTTTTTCCAATATATTACTACTAGTTTTTCAGATAAAAAATGTTATTTGCAATCACACCAACTCGGCCTAGAACAGTGTTTACTAAACAAAAATTGATTTTCTCAAAAACAGTCGATTAAACTCTCACAAAAATGCTTTAAACCGACGTTTAGTACAAAATTGCAATGAAACAAAGCCATTTTTCCAATGACTAACTGCTGGTTTTTCAGAAAAACCGATTTATTTGCAATCTCACTAACTTGGCCTGAAACAGTGTTTACTAAAAATTATTGATTTTCTGAAAAACAGTCGATTAAACTCGTATAAAAATGCTTTAAACCGACGTAAAGTACAGAATTGCAATGAAGCCATGCCTTTTTTCCAATATATTACTACTAGTTTTTCAGAAAAAAAAATGTTATTTGCAATCACACCAACTTGGCTTATACCAACTAGTTTACTAAAGAAACATTGATTTTCTCAAAAACAGTCGATTAAACTCTTACAAAATTACTTTAAACCGACGTAAAGTACAGAATTGCAATGAAACCAAGCCATTTTTCCATTGACTAACTGCTAGTTTTTCAGAGAAAACAATTTATTTGCAATCGCACTAACTTGGCCTAGAACAGTGTTTACTAAACAAAAATTGATTTTCTCAAAAACAGTCGATTAAACTCTCACAAAATTACTTGAAACCGACGTAAAGTACAGAATTGCAATGAAACCAAGCCATTTTTCCATTGACAAATTGCTAGTTTTTCAGAAAAAACAATTTATTTGCAATGTCACCAACTTGGCCTAAAACAGTGTTTATTAAAAAAACATTGATTGTCTCAAAAACAGTCGATTAAACTCACACAAAAATACTTTAAATCGACGTAAAGTACAGAATTGCAATGAAACAAAGCCATTTTTCCAGTGACTAACTGCTAGTTTTTCAGAAAAAACAATTTATTTGCAATCTCACTAACTTGGCCTGAAACAGTGTTTACTAAAAATCTTTTATTTTCTGCAAAACAGTCGATTAAACTCGTATAAAAATGCTTTAAACCGACGTAAAGTACAGAATTGCAATGAAGCCATGCCTTTTTTCCAATATATTACTACTAGTTTTTCAGAAAAAAAAATGTTATTTGCAATCACACCAACTTGGCTTAAACCAACTAGTTTACTAAAAAAACATTGATTTTCTCAAAAACAATCGATTAAACTCACACAAAAATGCTTTAAACCGACGTTAAGTACAGAATTGTAATGAAACAAAGCCATTTTTCCAATGACCAACTGCTAGTTTTTCAGAAAAAACAATTTATTTGCAATGCCACCAACTTGGCCTAGAACAGTGTTTATTAAAAAAACATTGATTTTCTCAAAAACAGTCGATTAAACTCACACAAAAATGCTTTAAAACGACCTTAATTACAGAATTGCAATGAAGTCATGCCTTTTTTCCAATATATTACTACTAGTTTTTCAGATAAAAAATGTTATTTGCAATCACACCAACTCGGCCTAGAACAGTGTTTACTAAACAAAAATTGATTTTCTCAAAAACAGTCGATTAAACTCTCACAAAAATGCTTTAAACCGACGTTTAGTACAAAATTGCAATGAAACAAAGCCATTTTTCCAATGACTAACTGCTGGTTTTTCAGAAAAACCGATTTATTTGCAATCTCACTAACTTGGCCTGAAACAGTGTTTACTAAAAATTATTGATTTTCTGAAAAACAGTCGATTAAACTCGTATAAAAATGCTTTAAACCGACGTAAAGTACAGAATTGCAATGAAGCCATGCCTTTTTTCCAATATATTACTACTAGTTTTTCAGAAAAAAAAATGTTATTTGCAATCACACCAACTTGGCTTATACCAACTAGTTTACTAAAGAAACATTGATTTTCTCAAAAACAGTCGATTAAACTCTCACAAAATTACTTTAAACCGACGTAAAGTACAGAATTGCAATGAAACCAAGCCATTTTTCCATTGACTAACTGCTAGTTTTTCAGAAAAAAAAATTTATTTGCAATGTCACCAACTTGGCCTAAAACAGTGTTTATTAAAAAAACGTGGATTTTCTCAAAAACAGTGGATTAAACTCACAAAAAAAATCCTCCAAACCGACGTAAAGTACAGAATTGCAAAAAAACCATGCCATTTTTCCAATGGCTAACTGCTAGTTTTTCAGAGAAAAAAATTTATTTGCAATGTCACTAACTTGGCCTGAAACAGTGTTTACTAAAAATCATTGATTTTCTGAAAAACAGTCGATTAAACTCGTATAAAAATGCTTTAAACCGACGTAAAGTACAGAATTGCAAAAAAACCAAGTCTTTTTTCCAATGTATTACTGCTAGTTTTTCAGAAAAAAAAATGTTAGTTGCAATCACACCAACTTGGCTTAAACCAACTAGTTTACTAAACAAACATTGATTATCTAAAAAACAGTCGATTAAACTCACACAAAAATGCTTTAAACAGACGTTAAGTACAGAATTGCAATGAAATAAAGCAATTTTTCCAATGACTAACTGCTAGTTTTTCAGAGAAAACAATTTATTTGCAATCGCACTAACTTGGCCTAGAACAGTGTTTACTAAACAAAAATTGATTTTCTCAAAAACAGTCGATTAAACTCTCACAAAATTACTTGAAACCGACGTAAAGTACAGAATTGCAATGAAACCAAGCCATTTTTCCATTGACAAATTGCTAGTTTTTCAGAAAAAACAATTTATTTGCAATGTCACCAACTTGGCCTAAAACAGTGTTTATTAAAAAAACATTGATTGTCTCAAAAACAGTCGATTAAACTCACACAAAAATACTTTAAATCGACGTAAAGTACAGAATTGCAATGAAACAAAGCCATTTTTCCAGTGACTAACTGCTAGTTTTTCAGAAAAAACAATTTATTTGCAATCTCACTAACTTGGCCTGAAACAGTGTTTACTAAAAATCTTTTATTTTCTGCAAAACAGTCGATTAAACTCGTATAAAAATGCTTTAAACCGACGTAAAGTACAGAATTGCAATGAAGCCATGCCTTTTTTCCAATATATTACTACTAGTTTTTCAGAAAAAAAAATGTTATTTGCAATCACACCAACTTGGCTTAAACCAACCAGTTTACTAAAAAAACATTGATTTTCTCAAAAACAATCGATTAAACTCACACAAAAATGCTTTAAACCGACGTTAAGTACAGAATTGCAATGAAACAAAGCCATTTTTCCAATGACCAACTGCTAGTTTTTCAGAAAAAACAATTTATTTGCAATCTCACTAACTTGGCCTGAAACAGTGTTTATTAAAAATCATTGATTTTCTGCAAAACAGTCGATTAAACTCGTATAAAATTGCTTTAATCCGACGTAAAGTACAGAATTGCAAAAAAACCATGTCTTTTTTCCAATGTATTACTGCTCGTTTTTCAGAAAAAAAAATGTTATTTGGAATCACACCAACTTGGCTTGAACCAACTAGTTTACTAAAAAAACATTGATTTGCTCAAAAACAGTCGATAAAACTCACACAAAAATGCTTTAAACCGACGTTAAGTACAGAATTGCAATGAAACTAAGCCATTTTTCCAATGACTAACTGCTGGTTTTTCAGAAAAACCAATTTATTTGCAATCTCACAAACTTGGCCTGAAACAGTGTTTACTAAAAGTTATTGATTTTCTGAAAAACAGTCGATTAAACTCGTATAAAAATGCTTTAAACCGACGTAAAGTACAGAATTGCAAAAAAACCATGTCTTTTTTCCAATGTATTACTGCTAGTCTTTCAGAAAAAACAAAATGTTATTTGCAATCACAGCAACTTGGCTTAAACCAACTAGTTTACTAAAAAAACATTGATTTTCTCAAAAACAGTCGATTAAACTCACACAAAAATGCTTTAAACCGACGCTAAGTACAGAATTGCAATGAAACAAAGCCCTTTTTTCCAATGACTAACTTCTTGGTTTCCAGAAAAAACAATTGATTTGCAATCTCACTCACTTGGCCTGAAACAGTGTTTATTAAAAATCATTGATTTTCTGCAAAACACTCGAAATAAACTCGTATAAAATTGCTTTAAACCGACGTAAAGTACAGAGTTGCAAAAAAACCATGTCTTTTCTCCAATGTATTACTGCTAGTGTTTCAGAAAAGAAAATGTTATTTGCAATCACACCAACTTGGCTTAAACCAACTAGTTTACTAAAGAAACATTGATTTTCTCAAAAAAAGTCGATAAAACTCACACAAAAATGCTTTAAACCGACGTTAAGTACAGAATTGCAATGAAACAAAGCCATTTTTCCAATGACTAACTGCTGGTTTTTCAGAAAAACCAATTTATTTGCAATCTCACTAACTTGGCCTGAAACAGTGCTTACTAAAAATTATTGATTTTCTGAAAAAAGGTCGATTAAACTCGTATAAAAATGCTTTAAACCGACGTAAAGTACAGAAATGCAATGAAGCCATGCCTTTTTTCCAATATATTACTATTAGTTTTTCAGAAAAAAAAATGTTATTTTCATCACACCAACTTGGCTTAAACCAACTAGTTTACTGAAAGAACATTGATTTTCTCAAAAACAGTCGATTAAACTCACACAACAATGCTTTAAACCGACGTTAAGTACAGAATTGCAATGAAAGAAAGCAATTTTTCCAGTGACTAACTGCTAGTTTTTCAGAAAAAACAATTTATTTGCAATCTCACTAACTTGGCCTGAAACAGTGTTTATTAAAAATCATTGATTTTCTGCAAAACAGTCGATAAAACTCGTATAAAATTGCTTTAAACCGACGTAAAGTACAGAATTGCAAAAAAACCATGTCTTTTTTCCAATGTATTAATGCTAGTTTTTCAGAAAAAAAAATGTTATTTGCAATCTCACCAACTTGGCTTAAACCAGCTAGTTTACTAAAAAAAACATTGATTTTCTCAAAAACAGTCGATAAAACACACACAAAAATGCTTTAAACCGACGTTAAGTACAGAATTGCAATGAAACAAAGCCATTTTTCCAATGACTAACTGCTGGTTTTTCAGAAAAACCAATTTATTTGCAATCTCACTAACTTGGCCTGAAACAGTGCTTACTAAAAATTATTGATTTTCTCAAAAACAGTCGATAAAACTCGTATAAAATTGCTTTAAACCGACGTAAAGTACAGAATTGCAATGAAGCCATGCCTTTTTTCCAATATATTACTACTAGTTTTTCAGAAAAAAAAATGTTATTTGCAATCACACCAACTTGGCTTAAACCAACTAGTTTACTAAAAAACATTGATTTTCTCAAAAACAGTCGATTAAACTCACACAAAAATGCTTTAAACCGACGCTAAGTACAGAATTGCAATGAAACAAAGCCCTTTTTTCCAATGACTAACTTCTTGGTTTCCAGAAAAAACAATTGATTTGCAATCTCACTCACTTGGCCTGAAACAGTGTTTATTAAAAATCATTGATTTTCTGCAAAACACTCGAAATAAACTCGTATAAAATTGCTTTAAACCCACGTAAAGTACAGAATTGCAAAAAAACCATGTCTTTTTTCCAATGTATTACTGCTAGTGTTTCAGAAAAGAAAATGTTATTTGCAATCACACCAACTTGGCTTAAACCAACTAGTTTACTAAAAAAACATTGATTTTCTCAAAAACAGTCGATAAAACTCACACAAAAATGCTTTAAACCGACGTTAAGTACAGAATTGCAATGAAACAAAGCCATTTTTCCAGTGACTAACTGCTAGTTTTTCAGAAAAAACAACTTATTTGCAATCTCTCTAACTTGGCCTGAAACAGTGTTTATTAAAAATCATTGATTTTCTGCAAAACAGTCGATTAAACTCGTATAAAATTGCTTTAAACCGACGTAAAGTATAGAATTGCAAAAAAACCATGTCTTTTTTCCAATGTATTACTGCTAGTCTTTCAGAAAAAAAAATGTTATTTGCAATCACATCAACTTGGCTTAAACCAACTAGTTTACTAAAGAAACATTGATTTTCTCAAAAACAGTCGATAAAACTCACACAAAAATGCTTTAAACCGACGTTAAGTACAGAATTGCAATGAAACAAAGCCATTTTTCCAATGACTAACTGCTGGTTTTTCAGAAAAACCAATTTTTTTGCAATCTCACTAACTTGGCCTGAAACAGTGCTTACTAAAAATTATTGATTTTCTGAAAAAAGGTCGATTAAACTCGTATAAAAATGCTTTAAACCGACGTAAAGTACAGAATTGCAATGAAGCCATGCCTTTTATCCAATATATTACTATTAGTTTTTCAGAAAAAAAAATGTTATTTGCATCACACCAACTTGGCTTAAACCAACTAGTTTACTGAAAGAACATTGATTTTCTCAAAAACAGTCGATTAAACTCACACAACAATGCTTTAAACCGACGTTAAGTACAGAATTGCAATGAAAGAAAGCAATTTTTCCAGTGACTAACTGCTAGTTTTTCAGAAAAAACAATTTATTTGCAATCTCACTAACTTGGCCTGAAACAGTGTTTATTAAAAATCATTGATTTTCTGCAAAACAGTCGATAAAACTCGTATAAAATTGCTTGAAACCGACGTAAAGTACAGAATTGCAAAAAAACCATGTCTTTTTTCCAATGTATTAATGCTAGTTTTTCAGAAAAAAAAATGTTATTTGCAATCTCACCAACTTGGCTTAAACCAGCTAGTTTACTAAAAAAAACATTGGAATTCTCAAAAACAGTCGATAAAACACACACAAAAATGCTTTAAACCGACGTTAAGTACAGAATTGCAATGAAACAAAGCCATTTTTCCAATGACTAACTGCTTGTTTTTCAGAAAAAACAATTTATTTGCAATCTCACTAACTTGGCCTGAAACAGTGCTTACTAAAAATCTTTGATTTTCTGCAAAACAGTCGATTAAACTCGTATAAAAATGCTTTAAACCGACGTAAAGTACAGAATTGCAATGAAGCCATGCCTTTTTTCCAATATATTACTACTAGTTTTTCAGAAAAAAAAAATGTTATTTGCAATCACACCAACTTGGCTTAAACCAACTAGTTTACTAAAAAAACATTGATTTTCTCAAAAACAATCGATTAAACTCACACAAAAATGCTTTAAACCGACGTTAAGTACAGAATTGCAATGAAACAAAGCCATTTTTCCAATGACCAACTGCTAGTTTTTCAGAAAAAACAATTTATTTGCAATCTCACTAACTTGGCCTGAAACAGTGTTTATTAAAAATCATTGATTTTCTGCAAAACAGTCGATTAAACTCGTATAAAATTGCTTTAATCCGACGTAAAGTACAGAATTGCAAAAAAACCATGTCTTTTTTCCAATGTATTACTGCTAGTCTTTCAGAAAAAACAAAATGTTATTTGCAATCACAGCAACTTGGCTTAAACCAACTAGTTTACTAAAAAACATTGATTTTCTCAAAAACAGTCGATAAAACTCACACAAAAATGCTTTAAACCGACGTTAAGTACAGAATTGCAATGAAACAAAGCCATTTTCCCATTGACTAACTGCTGGTTTTTCAGAAAAACCAAATTATTTGCAATCTCACTAACTTGGCCTGAAACAGTGCTTACTAAAAATTATTGATTTTCTCAAAAACAGTCGATAAAACTCGTATAAAATTGCTTTAAACCGACGTAAAGTACAGAATTGCAAAAAAACCATGTTTTTTTTCCAATGTATTAATGCTAGTTTTTCAGAAAAAAAAATGTTATTTGCAATCTCACCAACTTGGCTTAAACCAGCTAGTTTACTAAAAAAAACATTGATTTTTTCTCAAAAACAGTCGATAAAACACACACAAAAATGCTTTAAACCGACGTTAAGTACAGAATTGCAATGAAACAAAGTCATTTTTCCAATGACTAACTGCTTGTTTTTCAGAAAAACCAATTTATTTGCAATCTCACTAACTTGGCCTGAAACAGTGTTTACTAAAAATTATTGATTTTCTCAAAAACAGTCGATAAAACTCGTATAAAATTGCTTTAAACCGACGTAAAGTACAGAATTTCAAAAAAACCATGTCTTTTTTCCAATGTATTAATAGTAGTTTTTCAGAAAAAAAAATGTTATTTGCAATCACACCAACTTGGCTTGAACCAACTAATTTACTAAAAGAACATTGATTTTCTCAAAAACAGTCGATTAAACTCACACAACATTGCTTTAAACCGACGTAAAGTACAGAATTGCAAAAAAACCATGTCTTTTGTCAAATGTATTACTGCTAGTGTTTCAGAAAAGAAAATGTTATTTGCAATCACACCAACTTGGCTTAAACCAACTAGTTTACTAAAAAAACATTGATTTTCTCAAGAACAGTCGATTAAACTCACACAAAAATGCTTTAAACCGACGCTAAGTACAGAATTGCAATGAAACAAAGCCCTTTTTTCCAATGACTAACTTCTTGGTTTCCAGAAAAAACAATTTATTTGCAATCTAACTCACTTGGCCTGAAACAGTGTTTATTAAAAATCATTGATTTTCTGCAAAACACTCGAAATAAACTCGTATAAAATTGCTTTAAACCGACGTAAAGTACAGAATTGCAAAAAAACCATGTCTTTTTTCCAATGTATTACTGCTAGTGTTTCAGAAAAGAAAATGTTATTTGCAATCACACCAACTTGGCTTAAACCAACTAGTTTACAAAAAAAACATTGATTTTCTCAAAAACAGTCGATAAAACTCACACAAAAATGCTTTAAACCGACGTTAAGTACAGAATTGCAATGAAACAAAGCCATTTTTCCAGTGACTAACTGCTAGTTTTTCAGAAAAAACAACTTATTTGCAATCTCTCTAACTTGGCCTGAAACAGTGTTTATTAAAAATCATTGATTTTCTGCAAAACAGTCGATTAAACTCGTATAAAATTGCTTTAAACCGACGTAAAGTATAGAATTGCAAAAAAACCATGTCTTTTTTCCAATGTATTACTGCTAGTCTTTCAGAAAAAAAAATGTTATTTGCAATCACATCAACTTGGCTTAAACCAACTAGTTTACTAAAGAAACATTGATTTTCTCAAAAAAAGTCGATAAAACTCACACAAAAATGCTTTAAACCGACGTTAAGTACAGAATTGCAATGAAACAAAGCCATTTTTCCAATGACTAACTGCTGGTTTTTCAGAAAAACCAATTTATTTGCAATCTCACTAACTTGGCCTGAAACAGTGCTTACTAAAAATTATTGATTTTCTGAAAAAAGGTCGATTAAACTCGTATAAAAATGCTTTAAACCGACGTAGAGTACAGAATTGCAATGAAGCCATGCCTTTTTTCCAATATATTACTATTAGTTTTTCAGAAAAAAAAATGTTATTTTCATCACACCAACTTGGCTTAAACCAACTAGTTTACTGAAAGAACATTGATTTTCTCAAAAACAGTCGATTAAACTCACACAACAATGCTTTAAACCGACGTTAAGTACAGAATTGCAATGAAAGAAAGCAATTTTTCCAGTGACTAACTGCTAGTTTTTCAGAAAAAACAATTTATTTGCAATCTCACTAACTTGGCCTGAAACAGTGTTTATTAAAAATCATTGATTTTCTGCAAAACAGTCGATAAAACTCGTATAAAATTGCTTTAAACCGACGTAAAGTACAGAATTGCAAAAAAACCATGTCTTTTTTCCAATATATTAATGCTAGTTTTTCAGAAAAAAAGATGTTATTTGCAATCACACCAACTTGGCTTAAACCAACTAGTTTACTAATAAAAACATTGATTTTCTCAAAAACAGTCGATAAAACACACACAAAAATGCTTTAAACCGACGTTTAAGTACAGAATTGCAATGAAACAAAGCCATTTTTCCAATGACTAACTGCTGGTTTTTCAGAAAAACCAATTTATTTGCAATCTCACTAACTTGGCCTGAAACAGTGTTTACTAAAAATTATTGATTTTCTGAAAAATAGTAGATTAAACTCGAATAAAAATGCTTTAAACCGACGTAGAGTACAAAATTGCAGTGTAACAGTGCCTTCTCTCCAATGTATAAGTGCTAGTTTTTGAGAAAAAACAGTTTATTTGCAATCGCACTAACTTGGCCTAGAACAGTGTTTACTAAAAGAACATTGATTTTCTCAAAAACAGACGATTAAACTCTCACAAAATTACTTTAAACCGACGTAAAGTACAGAATTGCAATGAAACCAGGCCATTTTTCCATTGACTAATTGCTAGTTTTTCAGAAAAAACATTTTATTTGCAATCGCACTAACTTGGCCTAGAACAGTGTTTTCTAAACAAAAATTGATTTTCTCAAAAACAGTCGATTAAACTCTCACAAAATTACTTTAAACCGACGTGAAGTACAGAATTGCAATGAAACCAAGCCATTTTTCCATTGACAAATTGCTAGTTTTTCAGAAAAAACAATTTATTTGCAATGTCACCAACTTGGCCTAAAACAGTGTTTATTAAAAAAACATGGATTTTCTCAACAACAGTCGATTAAACTCACAAAAAAAATCCTCCAAACCGACGTAAAGTACAGAATTGCAATGAAACAAAGCCATTTTTCCAATGACCAACTGCTAGTTTTTCAGAAAAAACAATTTATTTGCAATCTCACCAACTTGGCCTAAAACAGTGTTTAATAAAAAAACATGGATTTTCTCAAATCAGTCGATTAAACTCACAAAAGAAATCCTCTAAACCGACGTAAAGTACAGAATTGCAATGAAGCCACGCCTTTTTTCCAATGTATAACTGGTAGTTTTTCAGAAAAAAAAAATTTATGTGCAATCTCACTAACTGGGCCGAGAACAGCGTTTACTAAAAAACCATTGATTTTCTCAAAAACAGTCGATTAAACTTACATAAAAATGCTTGAAACCGACGTAATGTACAGAATTGCAATAAAACCATGTCTTTTTTCCAATGTATTACTGCTAGCTTTTCAGAAAAAAAAATATTATTTGCAATCACACCAACTTGGCTTAAACCATCTAGTTTACTAAGAAAACATTGATTTTCTCAAAAACAGTTGATAAAACTCACACAAAAATGCTTTAAACCGACGTTAAATACAGAATTGCAATGAAACAAAGCCATTTTTCCAATGACTAACTGCTGGTTTTTCAGAAAAACCAATTTATTTGCAATCTGACTAACTTGGCCTGAAACAGTGTTTACTAAAAATTATTGATTTTCTGAAAAACAGTAGATTAAACTCGAATAAAAATGCTTTAAACCGACGTAGAGTACAAAATTGCAATGTAACATAGCCTTCTTTCCAATGTATAACTGCTAGTTTTTGAGAAAAAACAGTTTATTTGCAATCGCACTAACTGGGCCGAGAACAGCGTTTACGAAAAAAACATTGATTTTCTCAAAAACAGTCGATTAAACTCTCACAAAATTACGTTAAACCGACGTAGAGTACAGAATTGCAATGAAACCAAGCCATTTTTCCATTGACTATTTGCTAGTTTTTCAGAAAAAACAATTTATTTACAATCGCACCAACTTGGCCTAAAACAGTGTTTATTAAAAAAACATGGATTTTCTCAAAAACGGTCGATTAAACTCACAAAAAAATCCTCCAAAACGACGTAAAGTACAGAATTGCAATGAAGCAATCCCTTTTTTCCAATGTATAACTGCTAGTGTTTCAGAAAAAAAAATTTTATTTGCAATCTCACTAACTGGGCCGAGAACAGCGTTTACTAAAAAAACATTGATTTTCTCAAAAACAGTCGATTAAACTTACATAAAAATGCTTGAAACCGATGTAATGTACAGAATTGCAAGAAAACCATGCCTTTTTTCCAATGTATTACTGCTAGTTTTTCAGAGAAAACCTATTATTTGCAAACACACTAACTCGGCCTAAAACAGTGTTTATTAAAAAAACATTGTATTTCCAAAAAACAGTAGATTAAACTCACAAAAGAAATCCTCCAAACCGACGTAAAGTACAGAATTGCGATGAAACAAAGCCATTTTTCCAATGACTAACTGCTAGTTTTTCAGAAAAAACAATTTATTTGCAATCTCACTAACTTGGTCTGAAACAGTGTTTATTAAAAATCATTGATTTTCTGCAAAACAGTCGATTAAACTCGTATAGAATTGCTTTAAACCGACGTAAAGTACAGAATTGCAAAAAACCATGTCTTTTTTCCAATGTATTACTGCTAGTTTTTTAGAAAAAAAAATGTTATTTGCAATCACACCAACTTGGCTTAAACCAACTAGTTTACTAAAAAAACATTGATTTTCTCAAAAACAGTCGATAAAACTCACGCAAAAATGCTTTAAACCGACGTTAAGTACAGAATTGCAATGAAACAAAGCCATTTTTCCAATGACTAACTGCTGGTTTTTCAGAAAAACCAATTTATTTGCAATCTCACAAACTTGACCTGAAACAGTGTTTACTAGAAATTATTGATTTTCTGAAAAACAGTCGATCAAACTCGTATAAAAATGCTTTAAACCGACGTAAAGTGCAGAATTGCAATGAAGCCATGCCTTTTTTCCAATATATTACTACTAGTTTTTCAGAAAAAAAAATGTTATTTGCAATCACACCAACTTGGCTTAAACCAACTAGTTTACTAGAGAAACATTGATTTTCTCAAAAACAGTCGATTAAACTCGTATAAAAATGCTTTAAACCGACGTAAAGTACAGAATTGCAATGTAACATTGCCTTCTTTCCAATGTATAACTGCTAGTTTTTCAGAGAAAACAATTTATTTGCAATCTCGCTAACTTGGCCTGAAACAGTGTTTACTAAAAATCATTGATTTTCTCAAAAACAGTCGATTAAACTCACACAAAAATACTTTAAATCGACGTAAAGTACAGAATTGCAATGAAACAAAGCCATTTTTCCAGTGACTAACTGCTAGTTTTTCAGAAAAAACAATTTATTTGCAATCTCACTAACTTGGCCTGAAACAGTGTTTACTAAAAATCTTTGATTTTCTGCAAAACAGTCGATTAAACTCGTATAAAAATGCTTTAAACCAACGAAAAGTACAGAATTGCAAGAAAACCATGTCTTTTTTCCAATGTATTACTGCTAGTGTTTCAGAAAAGAAAATGTTATTTGCAATCACACCAAATTGGCTTATACCAACTAGTTTACTAAAAGAACATTGATTTTCTCAAAAACAGTCGATTAAACTCACAAAAAAAATCCTCCAAACCGACGTAAAGTACAGAATTGCAATGAAACAAAGCCATTTTTCCAATGACAAACTGCTAGTTTTGCAGAAAAAACAATTTATTTGCAATCTCACCAACTTGGCCTAAAACAGTGTATATTAAAAAAACATGGATTTTCTCAAAAACAGTCGATTAAGCTCACAAAAAAAATCCCCTAAACCGACGAAAAGTACAGAATTGCAATGAAGCCATGCCTTTTTTCCAATGTATAACTGGCAGTTTTTCAGAAAAAAAAAATTTATGTGCAATCTCACTAACTGGGCCGAGAACAGCGTTTACTAAAGAACCATTGATTTTCTCAAAAACAGTCGATTAAACTTACATAAAAATGCTTGAAACCGACGTAATGTACAGAATTGCAAAAAAACCATGCCAATTTTCCAATGGCTAACTGCTAGTTTTTCAGAGAAAACAATTTATTTGCAATCTCACTAACTTGGCCTGAAACAGTGTTTACTAAAAATCATTGATTTTCTGAAAAACAGTCGATTGAACTCCTATAAAAATGCTTTAAACAGACGTAAAGTATAGAATTGCAAAAAAACCATGTCTTTTTTCCAATGTATTACTGCTAGTTTTTCAGAAAAAACAATTTATTTGCAATCTCTCTAACTTGGCCTGAAACAGTGTTTACTAAAAATCATTGATTTTCTGAAAAACAGTATATTAAATTCGAATAAAAATGCTTTAAACCGACGTAGAGTACAAAAATGCAATGTAACATTGCCTTCTTTCCAATGTATAACTGCTATTTTTTGAGAAAAAACAGTTTATTTGCAATCGCACTAACTTGGCCTAAAACAGTGTTTACTAAAAAAACATTGATTTTCTCAAAAACAGTCGATTAAACTCTCACAAAATTACTTTAAACCGACGTAAAGTACAGAATTGCAATGAAACCAAGCCATTTTTCCATTGACTAATTGCTAGTTTTTCAGAAAAAACAATTTATTTGCAATGTCACCAACTTGGCCTAAAACAGTGTTTATTAAAAAAACATGGATTTTCTCAAAAACAGCCGATTAAACTCACAAAAAAATCCTCCAAACCGACGTAAAGTACAGAATTGCAATGAAACAAAGCAATTTTTCCAAAGACAAACTGCTAGTTTTTCAGAAAAAACAATTTATTTGCAATCTCACTAACTTGGCCTGAAACAGTGTTTACTAAAAACCATGGATTTTCTCAAAAACAGTCGATTAAACTCTCTCAAAATTACTTTAAACCGACGTAAAGTACAGAATTGCAATGGAGCCATGCCTTTTTTCCAATGTATAACTGGTAGTTTTTCAGAAAAAAATAATTTATGTGCAATCTCACTTACTGGGCCGAGAACAGCGTTTACTAAAAAACCATTGATTTTCTCAAAAACAGTCGATTAAACTTACATAAAAATACTTGAAACCGACGTAATGTACAGAATAACAAAAAAACCATGCCATTTTTCCAATGGCTAACTGCTAGTTTTTCAGAGAAAAAAATTTATTTGCAATCTCACTAACTAGGCCTGAAACAGTGTTTACTAAAAATCATTGATTTTCTGAAAAACAGTTGATTAAACTCGTATAAAAATGCTTTAAACCGACGTAAAGTACTGAATTGCAATGAAGCCATGCCTTTTTTCCAATATATTACTACTAGTTTTTCAGAAAAAAAAATGTTATTTGCAATCACACCAATTTGGCTTATACCAACTAGTTTACTAAAGAAACATTGATTTTCTCAAAAACAGTCGATTAAACTCACACAAAAATGCTTTAAACCGACGTTAAGTACAGAATTGCAATGAAACAAAGCCATTTTTCCAATGACTAACTGCTAGTTTTTCAGAGCAAACAATTTATTTGCAATCGCACTAACTTGGCCTAGAACAGTGTTTTCTAAACAAAAATTGATTTTCTCAAAAACAGTCGATTAAACTCTCACAAAATTACTTTAAACCGACGTAAAGTACAGAATTGCAATGAAGCCATGCCTTTTTTCCAATGTATAACTGGTAGTTTTTCAGAAAAAAAAAATTTATGTGCAATCTCACTAACTGGGCCGAGAACAGCGTTTACTAAAAAACCATTGATTTTCTCAAAAACAGTCGATTAAACTTACATAAAAATGCTTGAAACCGACGTAATGTACAGAATTGCAAAATAACCATGCCATTTTTCCAATGGCTAACTGCTAGTTTTTCAGAGAAAACAATTTATTTGCAATCTCACTAACTTGGCCTGAAACAGTGTTTACTAAAAATCATTGATTTTCTGAAAAACAGTCGATTAAACTCGTATAAAAATGCTTTAAACCGACGTAAAGTACAGAATTGCAATGTAACATTGCCTTCTTTCCAATGTATAACTGCTAGTTTTTGAGAAAAAACAGTTTATTTGCAATCGCACTAACTTGGCCTAGAACGTTGTTTACTAAAGAAACATTGAATTTCTCAAAAACAGTCGATTAAACTCTCACAAAATTAATTTAAACCGACGTAAAGTACAGAATTGCAATGAAACCAAGCCATTTTTCCATTGACTAATTGCTAGTTTTTCAGAAAAAACAATTTACTTGCAATCTCACTAACTTGGCCTACAACAGTGTTTATTAAAAAAACATGGGTTTTCTCAAAAACAGTCGATTAAACTCACAAAAAAAATCCTCCAAACCGACGTAAAGTACAGAATTGCAATGAAACAAAGCCATTTTTCCAATGACTAACTGCTAGTTTTTCAGAAAAAACAATTTATTTGCAATCTCACTAACTGGGCCTGAAACAGTGTTTACTAAAAATCTTTGATTTTCTGCAAAGCAGTCGATTAAACTCGTATAAATATGCTTTAAACCGACGTAAAGTACAGAATTGCAAGAAAACCATGTCTTTATTCCATTGACTAACTGCTAGTTTTTAAGAAAAAACAATTTATTTGCAATGTCACCAACTTGGCATAAAACAGTGTTTATTAAAAAAACATGGATTTTCTCAAAAACAGTCGATTAAACTCACAAAAAAAATCCTCCAAACCGACGTAAAGTACAGAATTGCAATGAAACAAAGCCATTTTTTCAATAACAAACTGCTAGTTTTTCAGAAAAAACATTTTATTTGCAATCTCACTAACTTGGCCTACAACAGTGTTTATTACAAAAACATGGGTTTTCTCAAAAACAGTCGATTAAACTCACAAAAAAAATCCTCTAAACCGACGTAAAGTACAGAATTGCAATGAAGCCATGCCTTTTTCCAATGTATAACTGGTAGTTTTTAAGAAAAAAAAAATTTATGTGCAATCTCACTAACTGGGCCGAGAACAGCGTTTACTAAGAAACCATTGACTTTCTCAAAAACAGTCGATTAAACTTACATAAAAATGCTTGAAACCGACGTAATGTACAGAATTGCAAAAAAACCATGCCATTCTTCCAATGGCTAACTGCTAGTTTGTCCGAGAAAACAATTTATTTGCAATCTCACTAACTTGGCCTGAAACAGTGTTTACTAAGAATCATTGATTTTCTGAAAAACTGTCGATTAAACTCCTATAAAAATGCTTTAAACCGACGTAAAGTACAGAATTGCAAAAAAACCATGTCTTTTTTCCAATGTATTACTGCTAGTTTTTCAGAAAAAACAATTTATTTGCAATCTCTCTAACTTGGCCTGAAACAGTGTTTACTAAAAATCATTGATTTTCTGAAAAACAGTAGATTAAACTCGAATAAAAATGCTTTAAACCGACGTAGAATACAAAATTGCAATGTAACATTGCCTTCTTTCCAATGTATAACTGCTAGTTTTTCAGAAAAAACAATTTATTTGCAATCTCACTAACTTGGCCTGAAACAGTGTTTACTAAAAATCTTTGATTTTCTGCAAAGCAGTCGATTAAACTCGTATAAATATGCTTTAGACCGACGTAAAGTACAGAATTGCAAGAAAACCATGTCTTTTTTCCATTGACTAACTGCTAGTTTTTCAGAAAAAAAAATTTATTTGCAATGTCTCCAACTTGGCCTAAAACAGTGCTTATTAAAAAAACATGGATTTTCTCAAAAACAGTCGATTAAACTCACAAAAAAAATCCTCCAAACCGACGTAAAGTACAGAATTGCAATGAAACAAAGCCATTTTTCCAATGACAAACTGCTAGTTTTTCAGAAAAAACAATTTACTTGCAATCTCACTAACTTGGCCTACAACAGTGTTTATTAAAAAAACATGGGTTTTCTCAAAAACAGTCGATTAAACTCACAAAAAAAATCCTCCAAACCGACGTAAAGTACAGAATTGCAATGAAACAAAGCCATTTTTTCAATAACAAACTGCTAGTTTTTCAGGAAAAACAATTTATTTGCAATCTCACTAACTTGGCCTACAACAGTGTTTATTACAAAAACATGGGTTTTCTCAAAAACAGTCGATTAAACTCACAAAAAAAATCCTCTAAACCGATGTAAAGTACAGAATTGCAATGAAACCATGCCTTTTTTCCAATGTATAACTGGTAGTTTTTCAGAAAAAAAAAATTTATGTGCAATCTCACTAGCTGGGCCGAGAACAGCGTTTACTAAAAAACCATTGATTTTCTCAAAAACAGTCGATTAAACTTAAATAAAAATGCTTGAAACCGACGTAATGTACAGAAATGCAAAAAAACCATGCCATTTTTCCAATGGCTAACTGCTAGTTTTTCCGAGAAAACAATTTATTTGCAATCTCACTAACTTGGCCTGAAACAGTGTTTACTAAAAATCATTGATTTTCTGAAAAACTGTCGATTAAACTCGTATAAAAATGCTTTAAACCGACGTAAAGTACAGAATTGCAATAAAACCATATCTTTTTTCCAATGTATTACTGCTAGTTTTTGAGAAAAAACAGTTTATTTGCAATCGCACTAACTTGGCCTAGAACAGTGTTTACTAAAAAAACATTGATTTTCTCAAAAACAGTCGATTAAACTTTCACAAAATTACTTTGAACCGACGTAAAGTACAGAATTGCAATGAAAACAATCCATTTTTCCATTGACTAATTGCTAGTTTTTCAGAAAAAACAATTTATTTGCAATGTCTCCAACTTGGCCTAAAACAGTGTTTATTAAAAAAACATGGATTTTCTCAAAAACAGTCGATTAAACTCACAAAAAAAATCCTCCAAACCGACGTAAAGTACAGAATTGCAATGAAACAAAGCCATTTTTCCAATGACTAACTGCTAGTTTTTCAGAAAAAACAATTTGTTTGCAATCTCACTAACTTGCCCTGAAACAGTGTTTACTAAAAATCTTTGATTTTCTGCAGAGCAGTCGATTAAACTCGTATAAATATGCTTTAAACCGACGTAAAGTACAGAATTGCAAAAAAACCATGTCTTTTTTCCATTGACTAACTGCTAGTTTTTAAGAAAAAACAATTTATTTGCAATGTCACCAACTTGGCATAAAACAGTGTTTATTAAAAAAACATGGATTTTCTCAAAAACAGTCGATTAAACTCACAAAAAAAATCCTCCAAACCGACGTAAAGTACAGGATTGCAATGAAACAAAGCCATTTTTCCAATGACAAACTGCTAGTTTTTCAGAAAAAACAATTTACTTGCAATCTCAATAACTTGGCCTACAACAGTGTTTATTAAAAAAACATGGGTTTTCTCAAAAACAGTCGATTAAACTCACAAAAAAAATCCTCTAAACAGACGTAAAGTAGAAATTGCAATGAAGCCATGCCTTTTTTCCAATGTATAACTGGTAGTTTTTCAGAAAAAAAAAAATTATGTGCAATCTCACTAACTGGGCCGAGAACAGCGTTTACTAAGAAACCATTGATTTTCTCAAAAACAGTCGATTAAACTTACATAAAAATGCTTGAAACCGACGTAATGTACAGAATTGCAAAAAAACCTTGCCATTCTTCCAATGGCTAACTGCTAGTTTTTCCGAGAAAACAATTTATTTGCAATCTCACTAACTTGGCCTGAAACAGTGTTTACTAAGAATCATTGATTTTCTGAAAAACTGTCGATTAAACTCGTATAAAAATGCTTTAAACCGACGTAAAGTACAGAATTGCAAAAAAACCATGTCTTTTTTCCAATGTATTACTGCTAGTTTTTCAGAAAAAACAATTTATTTGCAATCTCTCTAACTTGGCCTGAAACAGTGTTTACTAAAAATCATTGATTTTCTGAAAAACAGTAGATTAAACTCGAATAAAAATGCTTTAAACCGACGTAGAGTACAAAATTGCAATGTAACATTGCCTTCTTTCCAATGTATAACTGCTAGTTTTTCAGAAAAAACAATTTATTTGCAATCTCACTAACTTGGCCTGAAACAGTGTTTACTAAAAATCTTTGATTTTCTGCAGAGCAGTCGATTAAACTCGTATAAATATGCTTTAAACCGACGTAAAGTACAGAATTGCAAAAAAACCATGTCTTTTTTCCATTGACTAACTGCTAGTTTTTAAGAAAAAACAATTTATTTGCAATGTCACCAACTTGGCATAAAACAGTGTTTATTAAAAAAACATGGATTTTCTCAAAAACAGTCGATTAAACTCACAAAAAAAATCCTCCAAACCGACGTAAAGTACTGAATTGCAATGAAACAAAGCCATTTTTCCAATGACAAACTGCTAGTTTTTCAGAAAAAACAATTCACTTGCAATCTCACTAACTTGGCCTACAACAGTGTTTATTAAAAAAACATGGATTTTCTCAAAAACAGTCGATTAAACTCACAAAAAAAATCCTCCAAACCGACGTAAAGTACAGAATTGCAATGAAACAAAGCCATTTTTCCAATGACAAACTGCTAGTTTTTCAGAAAAAACAATTCACTTGCAATCTCACTAACTTGGCCTACAACAGTGTTTATTAAAAAAACATGGGTTTTCTCAAAAACAGTCGATTAAACTCACAAAAAAAATCCTCCAAACCGACGTAAAGTACAGAATTGCAATGAAACAAAGCCATTTTTTCAATAACAAACTGCTAGTTTTTCAGGAAAAACAATTTATTTGCTATCTCACTAACTTGGCCTACAACAGTGTTTATTACAAAAACATGGGTTTTCTCAAAAACAGTCGATTAAACTCACAAAAAAATCCTCTAAACCGACGTAAAGTACAGAATTGCAATGAGACCATGCCTTTTTTCCAATGTATAACTGGTAGTTTTTCAGAAAAAAAAAATTTATGTGCAATCTCACTAGCTGGGCCGAGAAAAGCGTTTACTAAAAAACCATTGATTTTCTCAAAAACAGTCGATTAAACTTACATAAAAATGCTTGAAACCGACGTAATGTACAGAAGTGCAAAAAAACCATGCCATTTTTCCAATGGCTAACTGCTAGTTTTTCCGAGAAAACAATTTATTTGCAATCTCACTAACTTGGCCTGAATCAGTGTTTACTAAAAATCATTGATTTTCTGAAAAACTGTCGATTAAACTCGTATAAAAATGCTTTAAACCGACGTAAAGTACAGAATTGCAATAAAACCATATCTTTTTTCCAATGTATTACTGCTAGTTTTTCAGAAAAAACAATTTATTTGCAATCGCTCTAACTTGGCCTGAAACAATGTTTACTAAAAATCATTGATTTTCTGAAAAACAGTAGATTAAACTGGAATAAAAATGCTTTAAACCGACGTAGAGTACAAAATTGCAATGTAACATTGCCTTCTTTCCAATGTATAACTGCTAGTTTTTGAGAAAAAACAGTTTATTTGCAATCGCACTAACTTGGCCTAGAACAGTGTTTACTAAAAAAACATTGATTTTCTCAAAAACAGTCGATTAAACTTTCACAAAATTACTTTGAACCGACGTAAAGTACAGAATTGCAATGAAAACAAGCCATTTTTCCATTGACTAATTGCTAGTTTTTCAGAAAAAACAATTTATTTGCAATGTCTCCAACTTGGCCTAAAACAGTGTTTATTAAAAAAACATGGATTTTCTCAAAAACAGTCGATTAAACTCACAAAAAAAATCCTCCAAACCGACGTAAAGTACAGAATTGCAATGAAACAAAGCCATTTTTCCAATGACTAACTGCTAGTTT
Organism: Catostylus mosaicus; assembly: GCA_964019065.1. Lineage (NCBI taxonomy): Eukaryota > Metazoa > Cnidaria > Scyphozoa > Rhizostomeae > Catostylidae > Catostylus > Catostylus mosaicus. Next base: position 7,244,225 of record OZ025187.1, read on the forward strand.
TTCAGAAAAAACAATTTGTTTGCAATCTCACTAACTTGGCCTGAAACAGTGTTTACTAAAAATCTTTGATTTTCTGCAGAGCAGTCGATTAAACTCGTATAAATATGCTTTAAACCGACGTAAAGTACAGAATTGCAAAAAAACCATGTCTTTTTTCCATTGACTAACTGCTAGTTTTTAAGAAAAAACAATTTATTTGCAAGGTCACCAACTTGGCATAAAACAGTGTTTATTAAAAAAACATGGATTTTCTCAAAAACAGTCGATTAAACTCACAAAAAAAATCCTCCAAACCGACGTAAAGTACAGAATTGCAATGAAACAAAGCCATTTTTCCAATGACAAACTGCTAGTTTTTCAGAAAAAACAATTTACTTGCAATCTCACTAACTTGGCCTACAACAGTGTTTATTAAAAAAACATGGGTTTTCTCAAAAACAGTCGATTAAACTCACAAAAAAAATCCTCCAAACTGACGTAAAGTACAGAATTGCAATGAAACAAAGCCATTTTTCCAATGACTAACTGCTAGTTTTTCAGAAAAAACAATTTATTTGCAATCTCACTAACTGGGCCTGAAACAGTGTTTACTAAAAATCTTTGATTTTCTGCAAAGCAGTCGATTAAACTCGTATAAATATGCTTTAAACCGACGTAAAGTACAGAATTGCAAGAAAACCATGTCTTTATTCCATTGACTAACTGCTAGTTTTTAAGAAAAAACAATTTATTTGCAATGTCACCAACTTGGCATAAAACAGTGTTTATTAAAAAAACATGGATTTTCTCAAAAACAGTCGATTAAACTCACAAAAAAAATCCTCCAAACCGACGTAAAGTACAGAATTGCAATGAAACAAAGCCATTTTTTCAATAACAAACTGCTAGTTTTTCAGAAAAAACAATTTATTTGCAATCTCACTAACTTGGCCTACAACAGTGTTTATTACAAAAACATGGGTTTTCTCAAAAACAGTCGATTAAACTCACAAAAAAAATCCTCTAAACCGACGTAAAGTACAGAATTGCAATGAAGCCATGCCTTTTTCCAATGTATAACTGGTAGTTTTTAAGAAAAAAAAAATTTATGTGCAATCTCACTAACTGGGCCGAGAACAGCGTTTACTAAGAAACCATTGACTTTCTCAAAAACAGTCGATTAAACTTACATAAAAATGCTTGAAACCGACGTAATGTACAGAATTGCAAAAAAACCATGCCATTCTTCCAATGGCTAACTGCTAGTTTGTCCGAGAAAACAATTTATTTGCAATCTCACTAACTTGGCCTGAAACAGTGTTTACTAAGAATCATTGATTTTCTGAAAAACTGTCGATTAAACTCCTATAAAAATGCTTTAAACCGACGTAAAGTACAGAATTGCAAAAAAACCATGTCTTTTTTCCAATGTATTACTGCTAGTTTTTCAGAAAAAACAATTTATTTGCAATCTCTCTAACTTGGCCTGAAACAGTGTTTACTAAAAATCATTGATTTTCTGAAAAACAGTAGATTAAACTCGAATAAAAATGCTTTAAACCGACGTAGAATACAAAATTGCAATGTAACATTGCCTTCTTTCCAATGTATAACTGCTAGTTTTTCAGAAAAAACAATTTATTTGCAATCTCACTAACTTGGCCTGAAACAGTGTTTACTAAAAATCTTTGATTTTCTGCAAAGCAGTCGATTAAACTCGTATAAATATGCTTTAGACCGACGTAAAGTACAGAATTGCAAGAAAACCATGTCTTTTTTCCATTGACTAACTGCTAGTTTTTCAGAAAAAAAAATTTATTTGCAATGTCTCCAACTTGGCCTAAAACAGTGCTTATTAAAAAAACATGGATTTTCTCAAAAACAGTCGATTAAACTCACAAAAAAAATCCTCCAAACCGACGTAAAGTACAGAATTGCAATGAAACAAAGCCATTTTTCCAATGACAAACTGCTAGTTTTTCAGAAAAAACAATTTACTTGCAATCTCACTAACTTGGCCTACAACAGTGTTTATTAAAAAAACATGGGTTTTCTCAAAAACAGTCGATTAAACTCACAAAAAAAATCCTCCAAACCGACGTAAAGTACAGAATTGCAATGAAACAAAGCCATTTTTTCAATAACAAACTGCTAGTTTTTCAGGAAAAACAATTTATTTGCAATCTCACTAACTTGGCCTACAACAGTGTTTATTACAAAAACATGGGTTTTCTCAAAAACAGTCGATTAAACTCGAATAAAAATGCTTTAAACCGACGTAGAATACAAAATTGCAATGTAACATTGCCTTCTTTCCAATGTATAACTGGTAGTTTTTCAGAAAAAAAAAATTTATGTGCAATCTCACTAGCTGGGCCGAGAACAGCGTTTACTAAAAAACCATTGATTTTCTCAAAAACAGTCGATTAAACTTAAATAAAAATGCTTGAAACCGACGTAATGTACAGAAATGCAAAAAAACCATGCCATTTTTCCAATGGCTAACTGCTAGTTTTTCCGAGAAAACAATTTATTTGCAATCTCACTAACTTGGCCTGAAACAGTGTTTACTAAAAATCATTGATTTTCTGAAAAACTGTCGATTAAACTCGTATAAAAATGCTTTAAACCGACGTAAAGTACAGAATTGCAATAAAACCATATCTTTTTTCCAATGTATTACTGCTAGTTTTTGAGAAAAAACAGTTTATTTGCAATCGCACTAACTTGGCCTAGAACAGTGTTTACTAAAAAAACATTGATTTTCTCAAAAACAGTCGATTAAACTTTCACAAAATTACTTTGAACCGACGTAAAGTACAGAATTGCAATGAAAACAATCCATTTTTCCATTGACTAATTGCTAGTTTTTCAGAAAAAACAATTTATTTGCAATGTCTCCAACTTGGCCTAAAACAGTGTTTATTAAAAAAACATGGATTTTCTCAAAAACAGTCGATTAAACTCACAAAAAAAATCCTCCAAACCGACGTAAAGTACAGAATTGCAATGAAACAAAGCCATTTTTCCAATGACTAACTGCTAGTTTTTCAGAAAAAACAATTTGTTTGCAATCTCACTAACTTGCCCTGAAACAGTGTTTACTAAAAATCTTTGATTTTCTGCAGAGCAGTCGATTAAACTCGTATAAATATGCTTTAAACCGACGTAAAGTACAGAATTGCAAAAAAACCATGTCTTTTTTCCATTGACTAACTGCTAGTTTTTAAGAAAAAACAATTTATTTGCAATGTCACCAACTTGGCATAAAACAGTGTTTATTAAAAAAACATGGATTTTCTCAAAAACAGTCGATTAAACTCACAAAAAAAATCCTCCAAACCGACGTAAAGTACAGGATTGCAATGAAACAAAGCCATTTTTCCAATGACAAACTGCTAGTTTTTCAGAAAAAACAATTTACTTGCAATCTCACTAACTTGGCCTACAACAGTGTTTATTAAAAAAACATGGGTTTTCTCAAAAACAGTCGATTAAACTCACAAAAAAAATCCTCTAAACAGACGTAAAGTAGAAATTGCAATGAAGCCATGCCTTTTTTCCAATGTATAACTGGTAGTTTTTCAGAAAAAAAAAATTATGTGCAATCTCACTAACTGGGCCGAGAACAGCGTTTACTAAGAAACCATTGATTTTCTCAAAAACAGTCGATTAAACTTACATAAAAATGCTTGAAACCGACGTAATGTACAGAATTGCAAAAAAACTATGCCATTCTTCCAATGGCTAACTGCTAGTTTTTCCGAGAAAACAATTTATTTGCAATCTCACTAACTTGGCCTGAAACAGTGTTTACTAAGAATCATTGATTTTCTGAAAAACTGTCGATTAAACTCGTATAAAAATGCTTTAAACCGACGTAAAGTACAGAATTGCAAAAAAACCATGTCTTTTTTCCAATGTATTACTGCTAGTTTTTCAGAAAAAACAATTTATTTGCAATCTCTCTAACTTGGCCTGAAACAGTGTTTACTAAAAATCATTGATTTTCTGAAAAACAGTAGATTAAACTCGAATAAAAATGCTTTAAACCGACGTAGAGTACAAAATTGCAATGTAACATTGCCTTCTTTCCAATGTATAACTGCTAGTTTTTCAGAAAAAACAATTTATTTGCAATCTCACTAACTTGGCCTGAAACAGTGTTTACTAAAAATCTTTGATTTTCTGCAAAGCAGTCGATTAAACTCGTATAAATATGCTTTAGACCGACGTAAAGTACAGAATTGCAAGAAAACCATGTCTTTTTTCCATTGACTAACTGCTAGTTTTTCAGAAAAAAAAATTTATTTGCAATGTCTCCAACTTGGCCTAAAACAGTGTTTATTAAAAAAACATGGATTTTCTCAAAAACAGTCGATTAAACTCACAAAAAAAATCCTCCAAACCGACGTAAAGTACAGAATTGCAATCAAACAAAGCCATTTTTCCAATGACTAACTGCTAGCTTTTCAGAAAAAACAATTTATTTGCAATCTCACTAACTTGGCCTGAAACAGTGTTTACTAAAAATCTTTGATTTTCTGCAGAGCAGTCGATTAAACTCGTATAAATATGCTTTAAACCGACGTAAAGTACAGAATTGCAAAAAAACCATGTCTTTTTTCCATTGACTAACTGCTAGTTTTTAAGAAAAAACAATTTATTTGCAATGTCACCAACTTGGCATAAAACAGTGTTTATTAAAAAAACATGGATTTTCTCAAAAACAGTCGATTAAACTCACAAAAAAAATCCTCCAAACCGACGTAAAGTACTGAATTGCAATGAAACAAAGCCATTTTTCCAATGACAAACTGCTAGTTTTTCAGAAAAAACAATTCACTTGCAATCTCACTAACTTGGCCTACAACAGTGTTTATTAAAAAAACATGGGTTTTCTCAAAAACAGTCGATTAAACTCACAAAAAAAATCCTCCAAACCGACGTAAAGTACAGAATTGCAATGAAACAAAGCCATTTTTTCAATAACAAACTGCTAGTTTTTCAGGAAAAACAATTTATTTGCTATCTCACTAACTTGGCCTACAACAGTGTTTATTACAAAAACATGGGTTTTCTCAAAAACAGTCGATTAAACTCACAAAAAAATCCTCTAAACCGACGTAAAGTACAGAATTGCAATGAAACCATGCCTTTTTTCCAATGTATAACTGGTAGTTTTTCAGAAAAAAAAAATTTATGTGCAATCTCCCTAGCTGGGCCGAGAAAAGCGTTTACTAAAAAACCATTGATTTTCTCAAAAACAGTCGATTAAACTTACATAAAAATGCTTGAAACCGACGTAATGTACAGAAGTGCAAAAAAACCATGCCATTTTTCCAATGGCTAACTGCTAGTTTTTCCGAGAAAACAATTTATTTGCAATCTCACTAACTTGGCCTGAAACAGTGTTTACTAAAAATCATTGATTTTCTGAAAAACTGTCGATTAAACTCGTATAAAAATGCTTTAAACCGACGTAAAGTACAGAATTGCAATAAAACCATATCTTTTTTCCAATGTATTACTGCTAGTTTTTCAGAAAAAACAATTTATTTGCAATCGCTCTAACTTGGCCTGAAACAATGTTTACTAAAAATCATTGATTTTCTGAAAAACAGTAGATTAAACTGGAATAAAAATGCTTTAAACCGACGTAGAGTACAAAATTGCAATGTAACATTGCCTTCTTTCCAATGTATAACTGCTAGTTTTTGAGAAAAAACAGTTTATTTGCAATCGCACTAACTTGGCCTAGAACAGTGTTTACTAAAAAAACATTGATTTTCTCAAAAACAGTCGATTAAACTTTCACAAAATTACTTTGAACCGACGTAAAGTACAGACTTGCAGTGAAAACAAGCCATTTTTCCATTGACTAATTGCTAGTTTTTCAGAAAAAACAATTTATTTGCAATGTCTCCAACTTGGCCTAAAACAGTGTTTATTAAAAAAACATGGATTTTCTCAAAAACAGTCGATTAAACTCACAAAAAAAATCCTCCAAACCGACGTAAAGTACAGAATTGCAATGAAACAAAGCCATTTTTCCAATGAATAACTGCTAGTTTTTCAGAAAAAACAATTTGTTTGCAATCTCACTAACTTGGCCTGAAACAGTGTTTACTAAAAATCTTTGATTTTCTGCAGAGCAGTCGATTAAACTCGTATAAATATGCTTTAAACCGACGTAAAGTACAGAATTGCAAAAAAACCATGTCTTTTTTCCATTGACTAACTGCTAGTTTTTAAGAAAAAACAATTTATTTGCAATGTCACCAACTTGGCATAAAACAGTGTTTATTAAAAAAACATGGATTTTCTCAAAAACAGTCGATTAAACTCACAAAAAAAATCCTCCAAACCGACGTAAAGTACAGAATTGCAATGAAACAAAGCCATTTTTCCAATGACAAACTGCTAGTTTTTCAGAAAAAACAATTTACTTGCAATCTCACTAACTTGGCCTACAACAGTGTTTATTAAAAAAACATGGGTTTTCTCAAAAACAGTCGATTAAACTCACAAAAAAAATCCTCTAAACAGACGTAAAGTAGAAATTGCAATGAAGCCATGCCTTTTTTCCAATGTATAACTGGTAGTTTTTCAGAAAAAAAAAAATTACGTGCAATCTCACTAACTGGGCCGAGAAGAGCGTTTACTAAAAAACCATTGATTTTCTCAAAAACTGTCGATTAAACTTACATAAAAATGCTTGAAACCGACGTAATGTACAGAATTGCAAAAAAACCATGCCATTTTTCCAATGGCTAACTGCTAGTTTTTCAGAGAAAACAATGTATTTGCAATCTCACTAACTTGGCCTGAAACAGTGTTTACTAAAAATCATTAATTTTCTGAAAAAAAGTCGATTAAACTCGTATAAAAATGCTTTAAACCGACGTAAAGTATAGAATTGGAAAAAAACCATGTCTTTTTTCCAATATATTACTGCTAGTTTTTCAGAAAAAACAATTTATTTGCAATCTCTCTAACTTGGCCTGAAACAGTGTTTACTAAAAATCATTGATTTTCTGAAAAACAGTAGATTAAACTCGAATAAAAATGCTTTAAACCGACGTAGAGTACAAAATTGCAATGTAACATTGCCTTCTTTCCAATGTATAACTGCTAGTTTTTGAGAAAAAACAGTTTATTTGCAATCGCACTAACTTGGCCTAGAACAGTGTTTACTAAAAAAACATTCATTTTGTCAAAAACAGTCGATTAAACTCTCACAAAATTACCTTAAACCGACGTAAAGTACAGAATTGCAATGAAACCAAGCCATTTTTCCATTGACTAATTGCTAGTTTTTCAGAAAAAACAATTTATTTGCAATGTCACCAACTTGGCCTAAAACAGTGTTTATTAAAAAAACATGGATTTTCTCAAAAACAGTCGATGAAACTCAGAAAGAAAATCCTCCAAACCGACGTAAAGTACAGAATTGCAATGAAACAAAGCCATTTTTCCAATGACTAACTGCTAGTTTTTCAGAAAAAACAATTTGTTTGCAATCTCACTAACTTGGCCTGAAACAGTGTTTACTAAAAATCTTTGATTTTCTGCAGAGCAGTCGATTAAACTCGTATAAATATGCTTTAAACCGACGTAAAGTACAGAATTGCAAGAAAACCATGTCTTTCTTCCAATGTATTACTGCTAGTTTTTCAGAAAAAAAAATGTTATTTGCAATGTCACCAACTTAGCCTAAAACAGTGTTTATTAAAAAAACATTGATTTTCTCAAAAACAGCCGATTAAACTCACACAAAAATACTTTAAATCGACGTAAAGTACAGAATTGCAATGAAACAAAGCCATTTTTCCAGTGACTAATTGCTAGTTTTTCAGAAAAAACAATTTATTTGCAATCTCAATAACTTGGCCTGAAACAGTGTTTACTAAAAATCTTTGATTTTCTGCAAAACAGTCGATTAAACTCGTATAAAAATGCTTTAAACCAACGTAAAGTACAGAATTGCCAGAAAACCATGTCTTTTTTCCAATGTATTACTGCTAGTGTTTCAGAAAAGAAAATGTTATTTGCAATCACACCAAATTGGCTTATACCAACTAGTTTACTAAAAAAACATTGATTTTCTCAAAAACAGTCGATTAAACTCACAAAAAAAATCCTCCAAACCGACGTAAAGTACAGAATTGCAATGAAACAAAGCCATTTTTCCAACGACTAACTGCTAGTTTTTCAGAAAAAACAATTTGTTTGCAATCTCACTAACTTGGCCTGAAACAGTGTTTACTAAAAATCTTTGATTTTCTGCAGAGCAGTCGATTAAACTCGTATAAATATGCTTTCAACCGACGTAAAGTACAGAATTGCAAAAAAACCATGTCTTTTTTCCATTGACTAACTGCTAGTTTTTAAGAAAAAACAATTTATTTGCAATGTCACCAACTTGGCATAAAACAGTGTTTATTAAAAAAACATGGATTTTCTCAAAAACAGTCGATTAAACTCACAAAAAAAATCCTCCAAACCGACGTAAAGTACAGAATTGCAATGAAACAAAGCCATTTTTCCAATGACAAACTGCTAGTTTTTCAGAAAAAACAATTTACTTGCAATCTCACTAACTTGGCCTACAACAGTGTTTATTAAAAAAACATGGGTTTTCTCAAAAACAGTCGATTAAACTCACAAAAAAAATCCTCTAAACAGACGTAAAGTAGAAATTGCAATGAAGCCATGCCTTTTTTCCAATGTATAACTGGTAGTTTTTCAGAAAAAAAAAAATTATGTGCAATCTCACTAACTGGGCCGAGAAGAGCGTTTACTAAAAAACCATTGATTTTCTCAAAAACAGTCGATTGAACTTACATAAAAATGCTTGAAACCGACGTAATGTACAGAATTGCAAAAAAACCATGCCATTTTTCCAATGGCTAACTGCTAGTTTTTCAGAGAAAACAATGTATTTGCAATCTCACTTACTTGGCCTGAAACAGTGTTTACTAAAAATCATTAATTTTCTGAAAAAAAGTCGATTAAACTCGTATAAAAATGCTTTAAACTGGCGTAAAGTATAGAATTGGAAAAAAACCATGTCTTTTTTCCAATATATTACTGCTAGTTTTTCAGAAAAAACAATTTATTTGCAATCTCTCTAACTTGGCCTGAAACAGTGTTTACTAAAAATCATTGATTTTCTGAAAAACAGTAGATTAAACTCGAATAAAAATGCTTTAAACCGACGTAGAGTACAAAATTGCAATGTAACATTGCCTTCTTTCCAATGTATAACTGCTAGTTTTTGAGAAAAAACAGTTTATTTGCAATCGCACTAACTTGACCTAGAACAGTGTTTACTAAAAAAACATTCATTTTGTCAAAAACAGTCGATTAAACTCTCACAAAATTACCTTAAACCGACGTAAAGTACAGAATTGCAATGAAACCAAGCCATTTTTCCATTGACTAATTGCTAGTTTTTCAGAAAAAACAATTTATTTGCAATGTCACCAACTTGGCCTAAAACAGTGTTTATTAAAAAAACATGGATTTTCTCAAAAACAGTCGATGAAACTCAGAAAGAAAATCCTCCAAACCGACGTAAAGTACAGAATTGCAATGAAACCAAGCCATTTTTCCAATGACAAACTGCTAGTTTTTTAGAAAAAACAATTTGTTTGCAATCTCACTAACTTGGCCTGAAACAGTGTTTACTAAAAATCTTTGATTTTCTGCAGAGCAGTCGATTAAACTCGTATAAATATGCTTTAAACCGACGTAAAGTACAGAATTGCAAAAAAACCATGTCTTTCTTCCAATGTATTACTGCTAGTTTTTCAGAAAAAAAAATGTTATTTGCAATGTCACCAACTTGGTTTAAACCAACTAGTTTACTAAAAAGACATTGATTTTCTCAAAAACAGCCGATTAAACTCACACAAAAATACTTTAAATCGACGTAAAGTACAGAATTGCAATGAAACAAAGCCATTTTTCCAGTGACTAACTGCTAGTTTTTCAGAAAAAACAATTTATTTGCAATCTCACTAACTTGGCCTGAAACAGTGTTTACTAAAAATCTTTGATTTTCTGCAAAACAGTCGATTAAACTCGTATAAAAATGCTTTAAACCAACGTAAAGTACAGAATTGCAAGAAAACCATGTCTTTTTTCCAATATATTACTGCTAGTGTTTCAGAAAAGAAAATGTTATTTGCAATCACATCAAATTGGCTTATACCAACTAGTTTACTAAAAAAACATTGATTTTCTCAAAAACAGTCGATTAAACTCACAAAAAAAATCCTCCAAACCGACGTAAAGTACAGAATTGCAATAAAACAAAGCCATTTTTCCAATGACAAACTGCTAGTTTTGCAGAAAAAACAATTTATTTGCAATCTCACCAACTTGGCCTAAAACAGTGTTTATTAAAAAAACATGGATTTTCTCAAAAACAGTCGATTAAACTTACATAAAAATGCTTGAAACCGACGTAATGTACAGAATTGCAAAAAAGCAATGCCATTTTTCCAATGGCTAACTGCTAGTTTTTCAGAGAAAACAATTTATTTGCAATGTCACTAACTTGGCCTGAAACAGTGTTTACTAAAAATCATTGATTTTCTGAAAAACAGTCGATTAAACTCGTATAAAAATGCTTTAAACCGACGTAAAGTACAGAATTGCAATGAAGCCATGCTATTTTTCCAATATATTACTACTAGTTTTTCGGAAAAGAAAATGTTATTTGAAATCACACCAACTTGGCTTAAACCAACTAGTTTACTAAAAAAACATTGATTATCTCAAAAACAGTCGATTAAACTCACACAAAAATGCTTTAAACCGACGTTAAGTAAAGAATTGCAATGAAACAAAGCCTTTTTTCCAATGACTAACTGCTAGTTTTTTAGAAAAAACAATTTATTTGCAATCTCTCTAACTTGGCCTGAAACAGTGTCTACTAAAAATCATTGATTTTCTGAAAAACAGTAGATTAAACTCGAATAAAAATGCTTTAAACCGGCGTAGAGTACAAAATTGCAATGTAACATTGCCTTCTTTCCAATGTATAACTGATAGTTTTTGAGAAAAAACAGTTTATTTGCAATCGCACTAACTTGGCCTAGAACAGTGTTTACTAAAAAAACATTGATTTTCTCAAAAACAGTCGATTAAACTCTCACAAAATTACTTTAAACCGACGTAAAGTACAGAATTGCAATGAAACAAAGCCATTTTTCCATTGACTATTTGCTAGTTTTTCAGAAAAAACAATTTATTTGCAATCACACCAACTTGGCTTAAACCAACTAGTTTACTAAAAAGACATTGATTGTCTCAAAAACAGTCGATTAAACTCACACAAAAATGCTTTAAACCGACGTTAAGTACAGAATTGCAATGAAAGAAAGCCATTTTTCCAGTGACTAACTGCTAGTTTTTCAGAAAAAACAATTTATTTCCAATCTCACTAACTTGGCCTGAAACAGTGTTTACTAAAAATCTTTGATTTTCTGCAAAACAGTCGATTAAACTCGTATAAAAATGCTTTAAACCAACGTAAAGTAGAGAATTGCAAGAAAACCATGTCTTTTTTCCAATGTATTACTGCTAGTGTTTCAGAAAAGAAAATGTTATTTGCAATCACACCAAATTGGCTTATACCAACTAGTTTACTAAAAAAACATTGATTTTCTCAAAAACAGTCGATTAAACTCACAAAAAGAATCCTCCAAACCGACGTAAAGTACAGAATTGCAATAAAACAAAGCCATTTTTCCAATGACAAACTGCTTGTTTTTCAGAAAAAACAATTTATTTGCAATCTCACCAACTTGGCCTAAAACAGTGTTCATTAAAAAAACATGGATTTTCTCAAAAACAGTCAATTAAACTTACATAAAAATGCTTGAAACCGACGTAATGTACAGAATTGCAAAAAAGCAATGCCATTTTTCCAATGGCTAACTGCTAGTTTTTCAGAGAAAACAATTTATTTGCAATGTCACTAACTTGGCCTGAAACAGTGTTTACTAAAAATCATTGATTTTCTGAAAAACAGTCGATTAAACTCGTATAAAAATGCTTTAAACCGACGTAAAGTACAGAATTGCAATGAAGCCATGCTATTTTTCCAATATATTACTACTAGTTTTTCAGAAAAGAAAATGTTATTTGAAATCACACCAACTTGGCTTAAACCAACTAGTTTACTAAAAAAACATTGATTATCTCAAAAACAGTCGATTAAACTCACACAAAAATGCTTTAAACCGACGTTAAGTAAAGAATTGCAATGAAACAAAGCCTTTTTTCCAATGACTAACTGCTAGTTTTTTAGAAAAAACAATTTATTTGCAATCTCTCTAACTTGGCCTGAAACAGTGTCTACTAAAAATCATTGATTTTCTGAAAAACAGTAGATTAAACTCGAATAAAAATGCTTTAAACCGGCGTAGAGAACAAAATTGCAATGTAACATTGCCTTCTTTACAATGTATAACTGCTAGTTTTTGAGAAAAAACAGTTTATTTGCAATCGCACTAACTTGGCCTAGAACAGTGTTTACTAAAAAAACATTGATTTTCTCAAAAACAGTCGATTAAACTCTCACAAAATTACTTTAAGCCGACGTAAAGTACAGAATTGCAATGAAACCAAGCCATTTTTCCATTGACTATTTGCTAGTTTTTCAGAAAAAACAATTTATTTGCAATCTCACCAACTTGGCTTAAAACAGTGTTCATTAAAAAAACATGGATTTTCTCAAAAACGGTCGATTAAACTCACAACAAAATCCTCCAAAACGACGTAAAGTACAGAATTGCAATGAAGCAATGCCTTTTTTCCAATGTATAACTGCTAGTTTTTCAGAAAAAACAATTTATTTGCAATCACACCAACTTGGCTTAAACCAACTAGTTTACTAAAAAGACATTGATTGTCTCAAAAACAGTCGATTAAACTCACACAAAAATGCTTTAAACCGACGTTAAGTACAGAATTGCAATGAAAGAAAGCCATTTTTCCAGTGACTAACTGCTAGTTTTTCAGAAAAAACAATTTATTTGCAATCTCACTAACTTGGCCTGAAACAGTGTTTACTAAAAATCTTTGATTATCTGCAAAACAGTCGATTAAACTCGTATAAAAATGCTTTAAACCAACGTAAAGTACAGAATTGCAAGAAAACCATGTCTTTTTTCCAATGTATTACTGCTAGTGTTTCAGAAAAGAAAATGTTATTTGCAATCACACCAAATTGGCTTATACCAACTAGTTTACTAAAAAAACATTGATTTTCTCAAAAACAGTCGATTAAACTCACAAAAAATATCCTCCAAACCGACGTAAAGTACAGAATTGCAATAAAACAAAGCCATTTTTCCAATGACAAACTGCTAGTTTTTCAGAAAAAACAATTTTTTTGCAATCTCACCAACTTGGCCTAAAACAGTGTTTATTAAAAAAACATGGATTTTCTCAAAAACAGTCGATTAAACTTACATAAAAATGCTTGAAACCGACGTAATGTACAGAATTGCAAAAAAGCAATGCCATTTTTCCAATGGCTAACTGCTAGTTTTTCAGAGAAAACAATTTATTTGCAATGTCACTAACTTGGCCTGAAACAGTGTTTACTAAAAATCATTGATTTTCTGAAAAACAGTCGATTAAACTCGTATAAAAATGCTTTAAACCGACGTAAAGTACAGAATTGCAATGAAGCCATGCTATTTTTCCAATATATTACTACTAGTTTTTCAGAAAAGAAAATGTTATTTGAAATCACACCAACTTGGCTTAAACCAACTAGTTTACTAAAAAGACATTGATTATCTCAAAAACAGTCGATTAAACTCACACAAAAATGCTTTAAACCGACGTTAAGTAAAGAATTGCAATGAAACAAAGCCTTTTTTCCAATGACTAACTGCTAGTTTTTTAGAAAAAACAATTTATTTGCAATCTCTCTAACTTGGCCTGAAACAGTGTCTACTAAAAATCATTGAATTTCTGAAAAACAGTAGATTAAACTCGAATAAAAATGCTTTAAACCGGCGTAGAGTACAAAATTGCAATGTAACATTGCCTTCTTTCCAATGTATAACTGCTAGTTTTTGACAAAAAAACAGTTTATTTGCAATCGCACTAACTTGGCCTAGAACAGTGTTTACTAAAAAAACATTGATTTTCTCAAAAACAGTCGATTAAACTCTCACAAAATTACTTTAAACCGACGTAAAGTACAGAATTGCAATGAAACAAAGCCATTTTTCCATTGACTATTTGCTAGTTTTTCAGAAAAAACAATTTATTTGCAATCACACCAACTTGGCTTAAACCAACTAGTTTACTAAAAAGACATTGATTGTCTCAAAAACAGTCGATTAAACTCACACAAAAATGCTTTAAACCGACGTTAATTACAGAATTGCAATGAAAGAAAGCCATTTTTCCAGTGACTAACTGCTAGTTTTTCAGAAAAAACAATTTATTTGCAATCTCACTAACTTGGCCTGAAACAGTGTTTACTAAAAATCTTTGATTTTCTGCAAAACAGTCGATTAAACTCGTATAAAAATGCTTTAAACCAACGTAAAGTACAGAATTGCAAGAAAACCATGTCTTTTTTCCAATGTATTACTGCTAGTGTTTCAGAAAAGAAAATGTTATTTGCAATCACACCAAATTGGCTTATACCAACTAGTTTACTAAAAAAACATTGATTTTCTCAAAAACAGTCGATTAAACTCACAAAAAAAATCCTCCAAACCGACGTAAAGTACAGAATTGCAATAAAACAAAGCCATTTTTCCAATGACAAACTGCTAGTTTTTCAGAAAAAACAATTTATTTGCAATCTCACCAACTTGGCCTAAAACAGTGTTTATTAAAAAAACATGGATTTTCTCAAAAACAGTCGATTAAACTTACATAAAAATGCTTGAAACCGACGTAATGTACAGAATTGCAAAAAAGCAATGCCATTTTTCCAATGGCTAACTGCTAGTTTTTCAGAGAAAACAATTTATTTGCAATGTCACTAACTTGGCCTGAAACAGTGTTTACTAAAAATCATTGATTTTCTGAAAAACAGTCGATTAAACTCGTATAAAAATGCTTTAAACCGACGTAAAGTACAGAATTGCAATGAAGCCATGCTATTTTTCCAATATATTACTACTAGTTTTTCAGAAAAGAAAATGTTATTTGAAATCACACCAACTTGGCTTAAACCAACTAGTTTACTAAAAAAACATTGATTATCTCAAAAACAGTCGATTAAACTCACACAAAAATGCTTTAAACCGACGTTAAGTAAAGAATTGCAATGAAACAAAGCCTTTTTTCCAATGACTAACTGCTAGTTTTTTAGAAAAAACAATTTATTTGCAATCTCTCTAACTTGGCCTGAAACAGTGTCTACTAAAAATCATTGATTTTCTGAAAAACAGTAGATTAAACTCGAATAAAAATGCTTTAAACCGGCGTAGAGTACAAAATTGCAATGAAACCAAGCCATTTTTCCATTGACTATTTGCTAGTTTTTCAGAAAAAACAATTTATTTGCAATCTCACCAACTTGGCTTAAAACAGTGTTCATTAAAAAAACATGGATTTTCTCAAAAACAGTCGATTAAACTCACAACAAAATCCTCCAAAACGACGTAAAGTACAGAATTGCAATGAAGCAATGCCTTTTTTCCAATGTATAACTGCTAGTGTTTCAGAAAAAAAAATTTTATTTGCAATCTCACTAACTGGCCCGAGAACAGCATTTACTAAAAAAACATTGATTTTCTGCAAAACAGTCGATTAAACTCGTATAGAATTGCTTTAAACTGACGTAAAGTACAGAATTGCAAAAAAACCATGTCTTTTTTCCAATGTATTACTGCTAGTTTTTCAGAAAAAAAAATTTATTTGCAAGCTCTCTAACTTGGCCTGAAACAGTGTTTACTAAAAATCATTGATTTTCTGAAAAACAGTAGATTAAACTCGAATAAGAATGCTTGAAACCGACATAGAGTACAAAATTGCAATGTAACATTGCCTTCATTCCAATGTATAACTGCTAGTTTTTGAGAAAAAACAGTTTATTTGCAATCGCACTAACTTGGCCTAGAACAGTGTTTACTAAAAAAACATTGATTTTCTCAAAAACAGTCGATTAAACTCTCACAAAATTACTTTAAACCGACGTAAAGTACAGAATTGCAATGAAACCAAGCCATTTTTCCATTGACTAATTGCTAGTTTTTCAGAAAAAACAATGTTATTTGCAATCACACCAACTTTGCTTAAACCAACTAGTTTACTAAAAAAACATGGATTTTCTCAAAAACAGTCGATTAAACTCACAAAAAAAATCCTCCAAACCGACGTAAAGTACAGAATTGCAATGAAACAAAGCCATTTTTCCAATGTATAACTGCTAGTGTTTCAGAAAAAAAAATTTTATTTGCAATCTCACTAACTGGCCCGAGAACAGCGTTTACTAAAAAAACATTGATTTTCTGCAAAACAGTCGATTAAACTCGTATAGAATTGCTTTAAACTGCCGTAAAGTACAGAATTGCAAAAAAACCATGTCTTTTTTCCAATGTATTACTGCTAGTTTTTCAGAAAAAAAAATTTATTTGCAAGCTCTCTAACTTGGCCTGAAACAGTGTTTACTAAAAATCATTGATTTTCTGAAAAACAGTAGATTAAACTCGAATAAGAATGCTTGAAACCGACATAGAGTACAAAATTGCAATGTAACATTGCCTTCTTTCCAATGTATAACTGCTAGTTTTTGAGAAAAAACAGTTTATTTGCAATCGCACTAACTTGGCCTAGAACAGTGTTTACTAAAAAAACATTGATTTTCTCAAAAACAGTCGATTAAACTCTCACAAAATTACTTTAAACCGACGTAAAGTACAGAATTGCAATGAAACCAAGCCATTTTTCCATTGACTAATTGCTAGTTTTTCAGAAAAAACAATTTATTTGCAATGTCTCCAACTTGGCCTAAAACAGTGTTTATTAAAAAAACATGGATTTTCTCAAAAACGGTCGATTAAACTCACAACAAAATCCTCCAAAACGACGTAAAGTACAGAATTGCAATGAAGCAATGCCTTTTTTCCAATGTATAACTGCTAGTGTTTGAGAAAAAAAAATTTTATTTGCAATCTCACTAACTGGCCCGAGAACAGCGTTTACTAAAAAAACATTGATTTTCTGCAAAACAGTCGATTAAACTCGTATAGAATTGCTTTAAACTGACGTAAAGTACAGAATTGCAAAAAAACCATGTCTTTTTTCCAATGTATTACTGCTAGTTTTTCAGAAAAAAAAATTTATTTGCAAGCTCTCTAGCTTGGCCTGAAACAGTGTTTACTAAAAATCATTGATTTTCTGAAAAACAGTAGATTAAACTCGAATAAGAATGCTTGAAACCGACATAGAGTACAAAATTGCAATGTAACATTGCCTTCTTTCCAATGTATAACTGCTAGTTTTTGAGAAAAAAAAGTTTATTTGCAATCGCACTAACTTGGCCTAGAACAGTGTTTACTAAAAAAACATTGATTTTCTCAAAAACAGTCGATTAAACTCTCACAAAATTACTTTAAACCGACGTAAAGTACAGAATTGCAATGAAACCAAGCCATTTTTCCATTGACTAATTGCTAGTTTTTCAGAAAAAACAATGTTATTTGCAATCACACCAACTTTGCTTAAACCAACTAGTTTACTAAAAAAACATGGATTTTCTCAAAAACAGTCGATTAAACTCACAAAAAAAATCCTCCAAACCGACGTAAAGTACAGAATTGCAATGAAACAAAGCCATTTTTCCAATGTATAACTGCTAGTGTTTCAGAGAAAACAATGTATTTGCAATCTCACTAACTGGCCCGAGAACAGCGTTTACTAAAAAAACATTGATTTTCTGCAAAACAGTCGATTAAACTCGTATAGAATTGCTTTAAACTGACGTAAAGTACAGAATTGCAAAAAAATCATGTCTTTTTTCCAATGTATTACTGCTAGTTTTTCAGAAAAAAAAATTTATTTGCAAGCTCTCTAACTTGGCCTGAAACAGTGTTTACTAAAAATCATTGATTTTCTGAAAAACAGTAGATTAAACTCGAATAAGAATGCTTGAAACCGACATAGAGTACAAAATTGCAATGTAACATTGCTTTCTTTCCAATGTATAACTGCTAGTTTTTGAGAAAAAACAGTTTATTTGCAATCGCACTAACTTGGCCTAGAACAGTGTTTACTAAAAAAACATTGATTTTCTCAAAAACAGTCGATTAAACTCTCACAAAATTACTTTAAACCGACGTAAAGTACAGAATTGCAATGAAACCAAGCCATTTTTCCATTGACTAATTGCTAGTTTTTCAGAAAAAACAATTTATTTGCAATGTCTCCAACTTGGCCTAAAACAGTGTTTATTAAAAAAACATGAATTTTCTCAAAAACAGTCGATTAAACTCACAAAAAAATCCTCCAAACCGACGTAAAGTACAGAATTGCAATGAAACAAAGCCATTTTTCCAATGACAAACTGCTAGTTTTTCAGAAAAAACAATTTATTTGCAATCTCACTAACTTGGCCTGAAACAGTGTTTATTAAAAATCATTGATTTTCTGCAAAACAGTCGATTAAACTCGTATAAAATTTCTTTAAACCGACGTAAAGTACAGAATTGCAAAAAAACCATGTCTTTATTCCAATGTATTACTGCTAGTTTTTCAGAAAAAAAAATGTTATTTGCAATCACACCAACTTTGCTTAAACCAACTAGTTTACTAAAAAAACATGGATTTTCTCAAAAACAGTCGATTAAACTCACAAAAAAAATCCTCCAAGCCGACGTAAAGTACAGAATTGCAATGAAACAAAGCCATTTTTCCAATGGGTAACTGCTAGTTTTTCAGAGAAAACAATTTATTTGCAATGTCACTAACTTGGCCTGAAACAATGTTTACTAAAAATCATTGATTTTCTGAAAAACAGTCGATTAAACTCGTATAAAAATGCTTTAAACCGACGTAAAGTACAGAATTGCAATGAAGCCATGCCTTTTTTCCATTGACTAACTACTAGTGTTTCAGAAAAAAAAATGTTATTTGCAATCACACCAACTTGGCCTAAACCAACTAGTTTACTAAAGAAACATTGATTTTCTCAAAAACAGTCGATTAAACTCACACAAAAATGCTTTAAACCAACGTTAAGTACAGAATTGCAATGAGAGAAAGCCATTTTTCCAATGACTAACTGCTAGTTCTTTTAGAGAAAACAATTTATTTGGAATCGCACTAACTTAGCCTAGAACAGTGTTTTCTAAACAAAAATTGATTTTCTCAAAAACAGTCGATTAAACTCTCACAAAAATACTTTAAACCGACGTAAAGTACAGAATTGCAATGAAACCAAGCCATTTTTCCATTGACTAACTGCTAGTTTTTCAGAAAAAAAAATTTATTTGCAATGTCAACAACTTGGCCCAAAACAGTGTTTATTAAAAAAACATGGATTTTCTCAAAAACAGTCGATTAAACTCACAAAAAAGATCCTCCAAACCAACGTAAAGTACAGAATTGCAATGAAACAAAGCCATTTTTCCAATGACAAACTGCTAGTTTTTCAGACAAAACAATTTATTTGCAATCTCACCAACTTGGCATAAAACAGTGTTTATTAAAAAAACATGGATTTTCTCAAAAACAGTCGATTAAACTCGAATAAAAATGCTTTAAACCGACGTAGAGTACAAAATTGCAATGTAACATTCCCTTCTTTCCAATGTATAATTGCTAGTTTTTGAGAAAAAACAGGTTATTTGCAATCGCACTAACTTGGCCTAAAACAGTGTTTACTAAAAAAACATTGATTTTCTCAAAAACAGTCGATTAAACTCTCACAAAATTACTTTAAACCGACGTAAAAAGCAGAATTGCAATGAAACCAAGCCATTTTTCCATTGACTATTTGCTAGTTTTTCAAAAAAAACAATTTATTTGCAATCTCTCGAACTTGGCCTGAAACAGTGTCTACAAAAAATCATTGATTTTCTGAAAAACAGTAGATTAAACTCGAATAAAAATGCTTTAAACCGACGTAGAGTAAAAAACTGCAATGTAACATTGCCTTCTTTCCAATGTATTACTGCTAGTTTTTCAGAGAAAACCTATTATTTGCAATCACACTAACTCGGCCTAAAACAGTGTTTATTAAAAAAACATTGTATTTCCAAAAAACAGTAGATTAAACTCACAAAAAAAATCCTCCAAACCGACGTAAAGTACAGAATTGCAATGAAACAAAGCCATTTTTCCCATGACCAACTGCTAGTTTTTCAGAAAAACAATTTATTTGCAATCTCACTAACTTGGCCTGAAACAGTGTTTATTAAAAATCATTGATTTTCTGCAAAACAGTCGATTAAACTCGTATAAAAATGCTTTAAACCGACGTAAAGTACAGAATTGCAATGAAGCCATGCCTTTTTTCCAATATATTACTACTAGTTTTTCAGAAAAAAAAATGTTATTTGCAATCACACAAACTTGGCTTGAACCAACTAGTTTACTAAAGAAACATTGATTTTCTCAAAAACAGTCGATTAAACTCACACAAAAATGCTTTAAACCGACGTTAAGTACAGAATTGCAATGATTGAAAGCCATTTTTTCAATGACTAACTGCTAGTTTTTCAGAGAAAACAATTTATTTGCAATCTCACTAACTTGGCCTGAAACAGTGTTTACTAAAAAAATATTGATTTTCTGCAAAACAGTCGATTAAACTCTCACAAAATTACTTTAAACCGACGTAAAGTACAGAATTGCAATGAAACCAAGCCATTTTTCCATTGACTAATGGCTAGTTTTTCAGAAAAAACAATTTACTTGCAATGTCACCAACTTGGCCTAAAACAGTGTTTATTAAAAAAACATGGATTGTCTCAAAAACAGTCGATTAAACTCGTATAGAATTGCTTTAAAACGACGTAAAGTACAGAATTGCAATGAAACACTGCCATTTTTCCAATGACAAACTGCTAGTTTTTCAGAAAAAACAATTTATTTGCAATCTCACCAACTTGGCCTAAAACAGTGTTTATTAAAAAAACATGGATTTTCTCAAAAACAGTCGATTAAACTCACAAAAAAAATCCTCTAAACCGACGTAAAGTACAGAATTGCAATGAAGCCATGCCTTTTTTCCAATGTATAACTGGTAGTTTTTCAGAAAAAAAAAATTTATGTGCAATCTCACTAACTAGGCCGAGAGCAGCGTTTACTAAAAAACCATTGATTTTCTCAAAAACAGTCGATTAAACTTACATAAAAATGCTTGAAACCGACGTAATGTACAGAATTGCAAAAAAACAATGCCATTTTTCCAATGGCTAACTGCTAGTTTTTCAGAGAAAACAATTTATTTGCAATGTCACTAACTTGGCTTGAAACAGTGTTTACTAAAAATCATTGATTTTCTGAAAAACAGTCGATTAAACTCGTATAAAAATGCTTTAAACCGACGTAAAGTACAGAAGTGCAAAAAAACCATGTCTTTTTTCCAATGTATTATTGCTAGTTTTTCAGAAAAAACAATTTATTTGCAAGCTCTCTAACTTGGCCTGAAACAGTGTTTACTAAAAATCATTGATTTTCTGAAAAACAGTAGATTAAACTCGAATAAGAATGCTTGAAACCGACGTAGCGTACAAAATTGCAATGTAACATTGCCTTTTTTCCAATGTATAACTGCTAGTTTTTGAGAAAAAACAGTTTATTTGCAATCGCACTAACTTGGCCTAGAACAGTGTTTACTAAAAAAACATTGATTTTCTCAAAAACAGTCGATTAAACTCTCACAAAATTACTTTAAACCGACGTAAAGTACAGAATTGCAATGAAACAAAGCCATTTTTCCAATGACTAACTGCTAGTTTTTCAGAAAATCCAATTTATTTGCAATCTCACTAACTTGGCCTGAAACAGTGTTTACTAAAAATTATTGATTTTCTGCAAAACAGTCGATTAAACTCGTATAAAATTGCTTTAAATCGACGTAAAGTACAGAATTGCGAAAAAACCATGTCTTTTTTCCAATGTATTACTGCTAGTTTTTCAGAAAAAAAAATGTTATTTGCAATCACACCAACTTGGCTTAAACCAACTGGTTTACTAAAAAAACATGGATTTTCTCAAAAACGTTGATTAAACTCACACAAAAATGCTTTAAACCGACGTTTAGTACAGAATTGCATTGAAACCAAGCCAATTTTCCATTGACTAACTGCTATTTTTTCAGAAAAAACAATTTATTTGCAATGTCACCAACTTGGCCTAAAACAGTGTTTATTAAAAAAATATGGATTTTCTCAAAAACAGCCGATTAAACTTACATAAAAATGCTTGAAACCGACGTAATGTACAGAATTGCAAAAAAACCATGCCATTTTTCCAATGGCTAACTGCTAGTTTTTCAGAGAAAACAATTTATTTGCAATGTCACTAACTTGGCCTGAAACAGTGTTTACTTAAAATCATTGATTTTCTGAAAAACAGTCGATTAAACTCGTATAAAAATGCTTTAAACCGACGTAGAGTACAAAATTGCAATGTAACATTGCCTTCTTTCCAATGTATAACTGCTAGTTTTTGAGAAAAAACAGTTTATTTGCAATCGCACTAACTTGGCCTAAAACAGTGTTTATTAAAAAAACATGGATTTTCTCAAAAACGGTCGATTAAACTCACAACAAAATCCTCCAAAACGACGTAAAGTACAGAATTGCAATGAAGCAATGCCTTATTTCCAATGTATAACTGCTAGTGTTTCAGAAAAAAAAATTTTATTTGCAATCTCACTAACTGGCCCGAGAACAGCGTTTACTAAAAAAACATTGATTTTCGCAAAAAAAGTATATTAAACTGACAAGAATGTTTATAACCGGTGTAAAGTATAGAATTGCAATAAAACCAAGCTTTTTTTTCCGATGTATAACTGCTAATTTTTCAAAAAAAACATATTAGTTGCAATCACACTAACTGGTCCTAAATCTGTTTTTACTAAAAGAACATGGATTCTCTCAAAAACAGTCGATTAAACTCACACAAAAATGCTTAAAACTGAGGTAAAGTACAGAATTGCAATTAAACTAAGCCATTTTCCAATGTATAACTGGTAGTTTTTCAGAAAAAAATAATTTATGTGCAATCTCACTAACTAGGCCGAGAGCAGCGTTTACTAAAAAACCATTGATTTTCTCAAAAACAGTCGATTAAACTTACATAAAAATGCTTGAAACCGACGTAATGTACAGAATTGCAAAAAAACCATGCCATTTTTCCAATGGCTAACTGCTAGTTTTTCAGAGAAAACAATTTATTTGCAATGTCACTAACTTGGCCTGAAACAGTGTTTACTAAAAATCATTGATTCTCTGAAAAACAGACGATTAAACTCGTATAAAAATGCTTCAAACCGACGTAGAGTACAAAATTGCAATGTAACATTGCTTTCTTTCCAATGTATAACTGCTAGTTTTTGAGAAAAAAACTGTTTATTTGCAATCGCACTAACTTGGCCTAGAACAGTGTTTACTAAAAAAACATTGATTTTCTCAAAAACAGTCGATTAAACTCTCACAAAATTACTTTAAACCGACGTAAAGTACAGAATTGCAATGAAACCAAGCCATTTCTCCATTGACTATTTGCTAGTTTTTCAGAAAAAAAAATTTATTTGCAATCTCACCAACTTGGCCTAAAACAGTGTTTATTAAAAAAACATGGATTTTCTCAAAAACGGTTGATTAAACTCACAAAAAAATCCTCCAAAACGACGTAAAGTACAGAATTGCAATGAAGCAATGCCTTTTTTCCAATGTATAACTGCTAGTGTTTCAGAAAAAAAAATTTTATTTGCAATCTCACTAACTGGCCCGAGAACAGCGTTTACTAAAAAAACATTGATTTTCTGCAAAACAGTCGATTAAACTCGTATAGAATTGCTTTAAACCGACGTAAAGTACAGAATTGCAAAAAAACCATGTCTTTTTTCCAATGTATTACTGCTAGTTTTTCAGAAAAAACAATTTATTTGCAAGCTCTCTAACTTGGCCTGAAACAGTGTTTACTAAAAATCATTGATTTTCTGAAAAACAGTAGATTAAACTCGAATAAGAATGCTTGAAACCGACGTAGCGTAGAAAATTGCAATGTAACATTGCCTTCTTTCCAATGTATAACTGCTAGTTTTTGAGAAAAAACAGTTTATTTGCAATCGCACTAACTTGGCCTAGAACAGTGTTTACTAAAAAAACATTGATTTTCTCAAAAACAGTCGATTAAACTCTCACAAAATTACTTTAAACCGACGTAAAGTACAGAATTGCAATGAAACAAAGCCATTTTTCCAATGACTAACTGCTAGTTTTTCAGAAAATCCAATTTATTTGCAATCTCACTAACTTAACCTGAAACAGTGTTTACTAAAAATTATTGATTTTCTGCAAAACAGTCGATTAAACTCGTATAAAATTGCTTTAAATCGACGTAAAGTACAGAATTGCGAAAAAACCATGTCTTTTTTCCAATGTATTACTGCTAGTTTTTAAGAAAAAAAAATGTTATTTGCAATCACACCAACTTGGCTTAAACCAACTGGTTTACTAAAAAAACATGGATTTTCTCAAAAACGTTGATTAAACTCACACAAAAATGCTTTAAACCGACGTTTAGTACAGAATTGCAATGAAACCAAGCCAATTTTCCATTGACTAACTGCTATTTTTTCAGAAAAAACAATTTATTTGCAATGTCACCAACTTGGCCTAAAACAGTGTTTATTAAAAAAACATGGATTGTCTCAAAAACAGTCGATTAAACTCACAAAAAAAATCCTCCAAACCGACGTAAAGTACAGAATTGCAATGAAACACTGCCATTTTTCCAATGACAAACTGCTAGTTTTTCAGAAAAAACAATTTATTTGCAATCTCACCAACTTGGCCTAAAACAGTGTTTATTAAAAAAATATGGATTTTCTCAAAAACAGTCGATTAAACTTACATAAAAATGCTTGAAACCGACGTAATGTACAGAATTGCAAAAAAACCATGTCATTTTTCCAATGGCTAACTGCTAGTTTTTCAGAGAAAACAATTTATTTGCAATGTCACTAACTTGGCCTGAAACAGTGTTTACTAAAAATCATTGATTTTCTGAAAAACAGTCGATTAAACTCGTATAAAAATGCTTTAAACCGACGTAGAGTACAAAATTGCAATGTAACATTGCCTTCTTTCCAATGTATAACTGCTAGTTTTTGAGAAAAAACAGTTTATTTGCAATCGCACTAACTTGGCCTAAAACAGTGTTTATTAAAAAAACATGGATTTTCTCAAAAACGGTCGATTAAATTCACAACAAAATCCTCCAAAACGACGTAAAGTACAGAATTGCAATGAAGCAATGCCTTTTTTCCAATGTATAACTGCTAGTGTTTCAGAAAAAAAAATTTTATTTGCAATCTCACTAACTGGCCCGAGAACAGCGTTTACTAAAAAAACATTGATTTTCTGCAAAACAGTCGATTAAACTCGTATAGAATTGATTTAAACCGACGTAAAGTACAGAATTGCAAAAAAACCATGTCTTTTTTCCAATGTATTACTGCTAGTTTTTCAGAAAAAACAATTCATTTGCAAGGTCTCTAACTTGGCCTGAAACAGTGTTTACTAAAAATCATTGATTTTCTGAAAGACAGTAGATTAAAGTCGAATAAGAATGCTTTAAACCGACGTAGAGTACAAAATTGCAATGTAACATTGCCTTCTTTCCAATGTATAACTGCTAGTTTTTGAGAAAAAACAGTTTATTTGCAATCGCACTAACTTGGCCTAGAACAGTGTTTACTAAAAAAACATTGATTTTCTCAAAAACAGTCGAATAAACTCTCACAAAATTACTTTAAACCGACGTAAAGTACAGAATTGCAATGAAACCAAGCCATTTTTCCATTGACTAATGGCTAGTTTTTCAGAAAAAACAATTTATTTGCAATGTCACCAACTTGGCCTAAAACAGTGTTTATTAAAAAAACATGAATTTTCTCAAAAACAGTCGATTAAACTCACAAAAAAAATCCTCCAAACCGACGTAAAGTACAGAATTACAATGAAACAAAGCAATTTTTCCAATGACTAGCTGCTAGTTTTTCAGAAAAAACAATTTATTTGCAATCTCACTAACTTGGCCTGAAACAGTGTTTACTAAAAATTATTGATTTTCTGCAAAACAGTCGATTAAACTCGTATAAAATTGCTTTAAATCAACGTAAAGTACAGAATTGCAAAAAAACCATGTCTTTTTTCCAATGTATTACTGCTAGTTTTTCAGAAATAAAAATGTTATTTGCAATCACACCAACTTGGCTTAAACCAACTAGTTTACTAAAAAACATGGATTTTCTCAAAAACAGTCGATTAAACTCACTAAAAAAATCCTCCAAACCGACGTAAAGTACAGAATTGCAATGAAACAAAGCCATTTTTCCAATGACAAACTGCTAGTTTTTCAGAAAAAACAATTTATTTGCAATCTCACCAACTTGGCCTAAAACAGTGTTTATTAAAAAAACATGGATTTTCTCAAAAACAGTCGATTAAAATCACAAAAGAAATCCTCCAAGCCGACGTAAAGTACAGAATTGCAATGAAACAAAGCCATTTTTCCAATGTATAACTGGTAGTTTTTCAGAAAAAAAAAATTCATTTGCAATCTCACTAACTGGCCCGAGAACAGCGTTTACTAAAAAAACATTGATTTTCGCAAAAAAAGTATATTAAACTGACAAGAATGTTTATAACCGGCGTAAAGTATAGAATTGCAATAAAACCAAGCTTTTTTTTCCGATGTATAACTGCTAATTTTTCAAAAAAAACATATTAGTTGCAATCACACTAACTGGTCCTAAATCTGTTTTTACTAAAAGAACATGGATTCTCTCAAAAACAGTCGATTAAACTCACACAAAAATGCTTAAAACTGAGGTAAAGTACAGAATTGCAATTAAACTAAGCCATTTTCCAATGTATAACTGGTAGTTTTTCAGAAAAAAATAATTTATGTGCAATCTCACTAACTAGGCCGAGAGCAGCGTTTACTAAAAAACCATTGATTTTCTCAAAAACAGTCGATTAAACTTACATAAAAATGCTTGAAACCGACGTAATGTACAGAATTGCAAAAAAACCATGCCATTTTTCCAATGGCTAACTGCTAGTTTTTCAGAGAAAACAATTTATTTGCAATGTCACTAACTTGGCCTGAAACAGTGTTTACTAAAAATCATTGATTCTCTGAAAAACAGACGATTAAACTCGTATAAAAATGCTTCAAACCGACGTAGAGTACAAAATTGCAATGTAACATTGCTTTCTTTCCAATGTATAACTGCTAGTTTTTGAGAAAAAAACTGTTTATTTGCAATCGCACTAACTTGGCCTAGAACAGTGTTTACTAAAAAAACATTGATTTTCTCAAAAACAGTCGATTAAACTCTCACAAAATTACTTTAAACCGACGTAAAGTACAGAATTGCAATGAAACCAAGCCATTTTTCCATTGACTAATTGCTAGTTTTTCAGAAAAAACAATGTTATTTGCAATCACACCAACTTTGCTTAAACCAACTAGTTTACTAAAAAAACATGGATTTTCTCAAAAACAGTCGATTAAACTCACAAAAAAAATCCTCCAAACCGACGTAAAGTACAGAATTGCAATGAAACAAAGCCATTTTTCCAATGTATAACTGCTAGTGTTTCAGAGAAAACAATGTATTTGCAATCTCACTAACTGGCCCGAGAACAGCGTTTACTAAAAAAACATTGATTTTCTGCAAAACAGTCGATTAAACTCGTATAGAATTGCTTTAAACTGACGTAAAGTACAGAATTGCAAAAAAACCATGTCTTTTTTCCAATGTATTACTGCTAGTTTTTCAGAAAAAAAAATTTATTTGCAAGCTCTCTAACTTGGCCTGAAACAGTGTTTACTAAAAATCATTGATTTTCTGAAAAACAGTAGATTAAACTCGAATAAGAATGCTTGAAACCGACATAGAGTACAAAATTGCAATGTAACATTGCTTTCTTTCCAATGTATAACTGCTAGTTTTTGAGAAAAAACAGTTTATTTGCAATCGCACTAACTTGGCCTAGAACAGTGTTTACTAAAAAAACATTGATTTTCTCAAAAACAGTCGATTAAACTCTCACAAAATTACTTTAAACCGACGTAAAGTACAGAATTGCAATGAAACCAAGCCATTTTTCCATTGACTAATTGCTAGTTTTTCAGAAAAAACAATTTATTTGCAATGTCTCCAACTTGGCCTAAAACAGTGTTTATTAAAAAAACATGAATTTTCTCAAAAACAGTCGATTAAACTCACAAAAAAATCCTCCAAACCGACGTAAAGTACAGAATTGCAATGAAACAAAGCCATTTTTCCAATGACAAACTGCTAGTTTTTCAGAAAAAACAATTTATTTGCAATCTCACTAACTTGGCCTGAAACAGTGTTTATTAAAAATCATTGATTTTCTGCAAAACAGTCGATTAAACTCGTATAAAATTTCTTTAAACCGACGTAAAGTACAGAATTGCAAAAAAACCATGTCTTTATTCCAATGTATTACTGCTAGTTTTTCAGAAAAAAAAATGTTATTTGCAATCACACCAACTTTGCTTAAACCAACTAGTTTACTAAAAAAACATGGATTTTCTCAAAAACAGTCGATTAAACTCACAAAAAAAATCCTCCAAGCCGACGTAAAGTACAGAATTGCAATGAAACAAAGCCATTTTTCCAATGGGTAACTGCTAGTTTTTCAGAGAAAACAATTTATTTGCAATGTCACTAACTTGGCCTGAAACAATGTTTACTAAAAATCATTGATTTTCTGAAAAACAGTCGATTAAACTCGTATAAAAATGCTTTAAACCGACGTAAAGTACAGAATTGCAATGAAGCCATGCCTTTTTTCCATTGACTAACTACTAGTGTTTCAGAAAAAAAAATGTTATTTGCAATCACACCAACTTGGCCTAAACCAACTAGTTTACTAAAGAAACATTGATTTTCTCAAAAACAGTCGATTAAACTCACACAAAAATGCTTTAAACCAACGTTAAGTACAGAATTGCAATGAGAGAAAGCCATTTTTCCAATGACTAACTGCTAGTTCTTTTAGAGAAAACAATTTATTTGGAATCGCACTAACTTAGCCTAGAACAGTGTTTTCTAAACAAAAATTGATTTTCTCAAAAACAGTCGATTAAACTCTCACAAAAATACTTTAAACCGACGTAAAGTACAGAATTGCAATGAAACCAAGCCATTTTTCCATTGACTAACTGCTAGTTTTTCAGAAAAAAAAATTTATTTGCAATGTCAACAACTTGGCCCAAAACAGTGTTTATTAAAAAAACATGGATTTTCTCAAAAACAGTCGATTAAACTCACAAAAAAGATCCTCCAAACCAACGTAAAGTACAGAATTGCAATGAAACAAAGCCATTTTTCCAATGACAAACTGCTAGTTTTTCAGACAAAACAATTTATTTGCAATCTCACCAACTTGGCATAAAACAGTGTTTATTAAAAAAACATGGATTTTCTCAAAAACAGTCGATTAAACTCGAATAAAAATGCTTTAAACCGACGTAGAGTACAAAATTGCAATGTAACATTCCCTTCTTTCCAATGTATAATTGCTAGTTTTTGAGAAAAAACAGGTTATTTGCAATCGCACTAACTTGGCCTAAAACAGTGTTTACTAAAAAAACATTGATTTTCTCAAAAACAGTCGATTAAACTCTCACAAAATTACTTTAAACCGACGTAAAAAGCAGAATTGCAATGAAACCAAGCCATTTTTCCATTGACTATTTGCTAGTTTTTCAAAAAAAACAATTTATTTGCAATCTCTCGAACTTGGCCTGAAACAGTGTCTACAAAAAATCATTGATTTTCTGAAAAACAGTAGATTAAACTCGAATAAAAATGCTTTAAACCGACGTAGAGTAAAAAACTGCAATGTAACATTGCCTTCTTTCCAATGTATTACTGCTAGTTTTTCAGAGAAAACCTATTATTTGCAATCACACTAACTCGGCCTAAAACAGTGTTTATTAAAAAAACATTGTATTTCCAAAAAACAGTAGATTAAACTCACAAAAAAAATCCTCCAAACCGACGTAAAGTACAGAATTGCAATGAAACAAAGCCATTTTTCCCATGACCAACTGCTAGTTTTTCAGAAAAACAATTTATTTGCAATCTCACTAACTTGGCCTGAAACAGTGTTTATTAAAAATCATTGATTTTCTGCAAAACAGTCGATTAAACTCGTATAAAAATGCTTTAAACCGACGTAAAGTACAGAATTGCAATGAAGCCATGCCTTTTTTCCAATATATTACTACTAGTTTTTCAGAAAAAAAAATGTTATTTGCAATCACACAAACTTGGCTTGAACCAACTAGTTTACTAAAGAAACATTGATTTTCTCAAAAACAGTCGATTAAACTCACACAAAAATGCTTTAAACCGACGTTAAGTACAGAATTGCAATGATTGAAAGCCATTTTTTCAATGACTAACTGCTAGTTTTTCAGAGAAAACAATTTATTTGCAATCTCACTAACTTGGCCTGAAACAGTGTTTACTAAAAAAATATTGATTTTCTGCAAAACAGTCGATTAAACTCTCACAAAATTACTTTAAACCGACGTAAAGTACAGAATTGCAATGAAACCAAGCCATTTTTCCATTGACTAATGGCTAGTTTTTCAGAAAAAACAATTTATTTGCAATGTCACCAACTTGGCCTAAAACAGTGTTTATTAAAAAAACATGGATTGTCTCAAAAACAGTCGATTAAACTCGTATAGAATTGCTTTAAAACGACGTAAAGTACAGAATTGCAATGAAACACTGCCATTTTTCCAATGACAAACTGCTAGTTTTTCAGAAAAAACAATTTATTTGCAATCTCACCAACTTGGCCTAAAACAGTGTTTATTAAAAAAACATGGATTTTCTCAAAAACAGTCGATTAAACTCACAAAAAAAATCCTCTAAACCGACGTAAAGTACAGAATTGCAATGAAGCCATGCCTTTTTTCCAATGTATAACTGGTAGTTTTTCAGAAAAAAAAAATTTATGTGCAATCTCACTAACTAGGCCGAGAGCAGCGTTTACTAAAAAACCATTGATTTTCTCAAAAACAGTCGATTAAACTTACATAAAAATGCTTGAAACCGACGTAATGTACAGAATTGCAAAAAAACAATGCCATTTTTCCAATGGCTAACTGCTAGTTTTTCAGAGAAAACAATTTATTTGCAATGTCACTAACTTGGCTTGAAACAGTGTTTACTAAAAATCATTGATTTTCTGAAAAACAGTCGATTAAACTCGTATAAAAATGCTTTAAACCGACGTAAAGTACAGAAGTGCAAAAAAACCATGTCTTTTTTCCAATGTATTATTGCTAGTTTTTCAGAAAAAACAATTTATTTGCAAGCTCTCTAACTTGGCCTGAAACAGTGTTTACTAAAAATCATTGATTTTCTGAAAAACAGTAGATTAAACTCGAATAAGAATGCTTGAAACCGACGTAGCGTACAAAATTGCAATGTAACATTGCCTTTTTTCCAATGTATAACTGCTAGTTTTTGAGAAAAAACAGTTTATTTGCAATCGCACTAACTTGGCCTAGAACAGTGTTTACTAAAAAAACATTGATTTTCTCAAAAACAGTCGATTAAACTCTCACAAAATTACTTTAAACCGACGTAAAGTACAGAATTGCAATGAAACAAAGCCATTTTTCCAATGACTAACTGCTAGTTTTTCAGAAAATCCAATTTATTTGCAATCTCACTAACTTGGCCTGAAACAGTGTTTACTAAAAATTATTGATTTTCTGCAAAACAGTCGATTAAACTCGTATAAAATTGCTTTAAATCGACGTAAAGTACAGAATTGCGAAAAAACCATGTCTTTTTTCCAATGTATTACTGCTAGTTTTTCAGAAAAAAAAATGTTATTTGCAATCACACCAACTTGGCTTAAACCAACTGGTTTACTAAAAAAACATGGATTTTCTCAAAAACGTTGATTAAACTCACACAAAAATGCTTTAAACCGACGTTTAGTACAGAATTGCATTGAAACCAAGCCAATTTTCCATTGACTAACTGCTATTTTTTCAGAAAAAACAATTTATTTGCAATGTCACCAACTTGGCCTAAAACAGTGTTTATTAAAAAAATATGGATTTTCTCAAAAACAGCCGATTAAACTTACATAAAAATGCTTGAAACCGACGTAATGTACAGAATTGCAAAAAAACCATGCCATTTTTCCAATGGCTAACTGCTAGTTTTTCAGAGAAAACAATTTATTTGCAATGTCACTAACTTGGCCTGAAACAGTGTTTACTTAAAATCATTGATTTTCTGAAAAACAGTCGATTAAACTCGTATAAAAATGCTTTAAACCGACGTAGAGTACAAAATTGCAATGTAACATTGCCTTCTTTCCAATGTATAACTGCTAGTTTTTGAGAAAAAACAGTTTATTTGCAATCGCACTAACTTGGCCTAAAACAGTGTTTATTAAAAAAACATGGATTTTCTCAAAAACGGTCGATTAAACTCACAACAAAATCCTCCAAAACGACGTAAAGTACAGAATTGCAATGAAGCAATGCCTTATTTCCAATGTATAACTGCTAGTGTTTCAGAAAAAAAAATTTTATTTGCAATCTCACTAACTGGCCCGAGAACAGCGTTTACTAAAAAAACATTGATTTTCGCAAAAAAAGTATATTAAACTGACAAGAATGTTTATAACCGGTGTAAAGTATAGAATTGCAATAAAACCAAGCTTTTTTTTCCGATGTATAACTGCTAATTTTTCAAAAAAAACATATTAGTTGCAATCACACTAACTGGTCCTAAATCTGTTTTTACTAAAAGAACATGGATTCTCTCAAAAACAGTCGATTAAACTCACACAAAAATGCTTAAAACTGAGGTAAAGTACAGAATTGCAATTAAACTAAGCCATTTTCCAATGTATAACTGGTAGTTTTTCAGAAAAAAATAATTTATGTGCAATCTCACTAACTAGGCCGAGAGCAGCGTTTACTAAAAAACCATTGATTTTCTCAAAAACAGTCGATTAAACTTACATAAAAATGCTTGAAACCGACGTAATGTACAGAATTGCAAAAAAACCATGCCATTTTTCCAATGGCTAACTGCTAGTTTTTCAGAGAAAACAATTTATTTGCAATGTCACTAACTTGGCCTGAAACAGTGTTTACTAAAAATCATTGATTCTCTGAAAAACAGACGATTAAACTCGTATAAAAATGCTTCAAACCGACGTAGAGTACAAAATTGCAATGTAACATTGCTTTCTTTCCAATGTATAACTGCTAGTTTTTGAGAAAAAAACTGTTTATTTGCAATCGCACTAACTTGGCCTAGAACAGTGTTTACTAAAAAAACATTGATTTTCTCAAAAACAGTCGATTAAACTCTCACAAAATTACTTTAAACCGACGTAAAGTACAGAATTGCAATGAAACCAAGCCATTTCTCCATTGACTATTTGCTAGTTTTTCAGAAAAAAAAATTTATTTGCAATCTCACCAACTTGGCCTAAAACAGTGTTTATTAAAAAAACATGGATTTTCTCAAAAACGGTTGATTAAACTCACAAAAAAATCCTCCAAAACGACGTAAAGTACAGAATTGCAATGAAGCAATGCCTTTTTTCCAATGTATAACTGCTAGTGTTTCAGAAAAAAAAATTTTATTTGCAATCTCACTAACTGGCCCGAGAACAGCGTTTACTAAAAAAACATTGATTTTCTGCAAAACAGTCGATTAAACTCGTATAGAATTGCTTTAAACCGACGTAAAGTACAGAATTGCAAAAAAACCATGTCTTTTTTCCAATGTATTACTGCTAGTTTTTCAGAAAAAACAATTTATTTGCAAGCTCTCTAACTTGGCCTGAAACAGTGTTTACTAAAAATCATTGATTTTCTGAAAAACAGTAGATTAAACTCGAATAAGAATGCTTGAAACCGACGTAGCGTAGAAAATTGCAATGTAACATTGCCTTCTTTCCAATGTATAACTGCTAGTTTTTGAGAAAAAACAGTTTATTTGCAATCGCACTAACTTGGCCTAGAACAGTGTTTACTAAAAAAACATTGATTTTCTCAAAAACAGTCGATTAAACTCTCACAAAATTACTTTAAACCGACGTAAAGTACAGAATTGCAATGAAACAAAGCCATTTTTCCAATGACTAACTGCTAGTTTTTCAGAAAATCCAATTTATTTGCAATCTCACTAACTTAACCTGAAACAGTGTTTACTAAAAATTATTGATTTTCTGCAAAACAGTCGATTAAACTCGTATAAAATTGCTTTAAATCGACGTAAAGTACAGAATTGCGAAAAAACCATGTCTTTTTTCCAATGTATTACTGCTAGTTTTTAAGAAAAAAAAATGTTATTTGCAATCACACCAACTTGGCTTAAACCAACTGGTTTACTAAAAAAACATGGATTTTCTCAAAAACGTTGATTAAACTCACACAAAAATGCTTTAAACCGACGTTTAGTACAGAATTGCAATGAAACCAAGCCAATTTTCCATTGACTAACTGCTATTTTTTCAGAAAAAACAATTTATTTGCAATGTCACCAACTTGGCCTAAAACAGTGTTTATTAAAAAAACATGGATTGTCTCAAAAACAGTCGATTAAACTCACAAAAAAAATCCTCCAAACCGACGTAAAGTACAGAATTGCAATGAAACACTGCCATTTTTCCAATGACAAACTGCTAGTTTTTCAGAAAAAACAATTTATTTGCAATCTCACCAACTTGGCCTAAAACAGTGTTTATTAAAAAAATATGGATTTTCTCAAAAACAGTCGATTAAACTTACATAAAAATGCTTGAAACCGACGTAATGTACAGAATTGCAAAAAAACCATGTCATTTTTCCAATGGCTAACTGCTAGTTTTTCAGAGAAAACAATTTATTTGCAATGTCACTAACTTGGCCTGAAACAGTGTTTACTAAAAATCATTGATTTTCTGAAAAACAGTCGATTAAACTCGTATAAAAATGCTTTAAACCGACGTAGAGTACAAAATTGCAATGTAACATTGCCTTCTTTCCAATGTATAACTGCTAGTTTTTGAGAAAAAACAGTTTATTTGCAATCGCACTAACTTGGCCTAAAACAGTGTTTATTAAAAAAACATGGATTTTCTCAAAAACGGTCGATTAAATTCACAACAAAATCCTCCAAAACGACGTAAAGTACAGAATTGCAATGAAGCAATGCCTTTTTTCCAATGTATAACTGCTAGTGTTTCAGAAAAAAAAATTTTATTTGCAATCTCACTAACTGGCCCGAGAACAGCGTTTACTAAAAAAACATTGATTTTCTGCAAAACAGTCGATTAAACTCGTATAGAATTGATTTAAACCGACGTAAAGTACAGAATTGCAAAAAAACCATGTCTTTTTTCCAATGTATTACTGCTAGTTTTTCAGAAAAAACAATTCATTTGCAAGGTCTCTAACTTGGCCTGAAACAGTGTTTACTAAAAATCATTGATTTTCTGAAAGACAGTAGATTAAAGTCGAATAAGAATGCTTTAAACCGACGTAGAGTACAAAATTGCAATGTAACATTGCCTTCTTTCCAATGTATAACTGCTAGTTTTTGAGAAAAAACAGTTTATTTGCAATCGCACTAACTTGGCCTAGAACAGTGTTTACTAAAAAAACATTGATTTTCTCAAAAACAGTCGAATAAACTCTCACAAAATTACTTTAAACCGACGTAAAGTACAGAATTGCAATGAAACCAAGCCATTTTTCCATTGACTAATGGCTAGTTTTTCAGAAAAAACAATTTATTTGCAATGTCACCAACTTGGCCTAAAACAGTGTTTATTAAAAAAACATGAATTTTCTCAAAAACAGTCGATTAAACTCACAAAAAAAATCCTCCAAACCGACGTAAAGTACAGAATTACAATGAAACAAAGCAATTTTTCCAATGACTAGCTGCTAGTTTTTCAGAAAAAACAATTTATTTGCAATCTCACTAACTTGGCCTGAAACAGTGTTTACTAAAAATTATTGATTTTCTGCAAAACAGTCGATTAAACTCGTATAAAATTGCTTTAAATCAACGTAAAGTACAGAATTGCAAAAAAACCATGTCTTTTTTCCAATGTATTACTGCTAGTTTTTCAGAAATAAAAATGTTATTTGCAATCACACCAACTTGGCTTAAACCAACTAGTTTACTAAAAAACATGGATTTTCTCAAAAACAGTCGATTAAACTCACTAAAAAAATCCTCCAAACCGACGTAAAGTACAGAATTGCAATGAAACAAAGCCATTTTTCCAATGACAAACTGCTAGTTTTTCAGAAAAAACAATTTATTTGCAATCTCACCAACTTGGCCTAAAACAGTGTTTATTAAAAAAACATGGATTTTCTCAAAAACAGTCGATTAAAATCACAAAAGAAATCCTCCAAGCCGACGTAAAGTACAGAATTGCAATGAAACAAAGCCATTTTTCCAATGTATAACTGGTAGTTTTTCAGAAAAAAAAAATTCATTTGCAATCTCACTAACTGGCCCGAGAACAGCGTTTACTAAAAAAACATTGATTTTCGCAAAAAAAGTATATTAAACTGACAAGAATGTTTATAACCGGCGTAAAGTATAGAATTGCAATAAAACCAAGCTTTTTTTTCCGATGTATAACTGCTAATTTTTCAAAAAAAACATATTAGTTGCAATCACACTAACTGGTCCTAAATCTGTTTTTACTAAAAGAACATGGATTCTCTCAAAAACAGTCGATTAAACTCACACAAAAATGCTTAAAACTGAGGTAAAGTACAGAATTGCAATTAAACTAAGCCATTTTCCAATGTATAACTGGTAGTTTTTCAGAAAAAAATAATTTATGTGCAATCTCACTAACTAGGCCGAGAGCAGCGTTTACTAAAAAACCATTGATTTTCTCAAAAACAGTCGATTAAACTTACATAAAAATGCTTGAAACCGACGTAATGTACAGAATTGCAAAAAAACCATGCCATTTTTCCAATGGCTAACTGCTAGTTTTTCAGAGAAAACAATTTATTTGCAATGTCACTAACTTGGCCTGAAACAGTGTTTACTAAAAATCATTGATTCTCTGAAAAACAGACGATTAAACTCGTATAAAAATGCTTCAAACCGACGTAGAGTACAAAATTGCAATGTAACATTGCTTTCTTTCCAATGTATAACTGCTAGTTTTTGAGAAAAAAACTGTTTATTTGCAATCGCACTAACTTGGCCTAGAACAGTGTTTACTAAAAAAACATTGATTTTCTCAAAAACAGTCGATTAAACGCTCACAAAATTACTTTAAACCGACGTAAAGTACAGAATTGCAATGAAACCAAGCCATTTCTCCATTGACTATTTGCTAGTTTTTCAGAAAAAAAAATTTATTTGCAATCTCACCAACTTGGCCTAAAACAGTGTTTATTAAAAAAACATGGATTTTCTCAAAAACGGTTGATTAAACTCACAAAAAAATCCTCCAAAACGACGTAAAGTACAGAATTGCAATGAAGCAATGCCTTTTTTCCAATGTATAACTGCTAGTGTTTCAGAAAAAAAAATTTTATTTGCAATCTCACTAACTGGCCCGAGAACAGCGTTTACTAAAAAAACATTGATTTTCTGCAAAACAGTCGATTAAACTCGTATAGAATTGCTTTAAACCGACGTAAAGTACAGAATTGCAAAAAAACCATGTCTTTTTTCCAATGTATTACTGCTAGTTTTTCAGAAAAAACAATTTATTTGCAAGCTCTCTAACTTGGCCTGAAACAGTGTTTACTAAAAATCATTGATTTTCTGAAAAACAGTAGATTAAACTCGAATAAGAATGCTTGAAACCGACGTAGCGTAGAAAATTGCAATGTAACATTGCCTTCTTTCCAATGTATAACTGCTAGTTTTTGAGAAAAAACAGTTTATTTGCAATCGCACTAACTTGGCCTAGAACAGTGTTTACTAAAAAAACATTGATTTTCTCAAAAACAGTCGATTAAACTCTCACAAAATTACTTTAAACCGACGTAAAGTACAGAATTGCAATGAAACAAAGCCATTTTTCCAATGACTAACTGCTAGTTTTTCAGAAAATCCAATTTATTTGCAATCTCACTAACTTAACCTGAAACAGTGTTTACTAAAAATTATTGATTTTCTGCAAAACAGTCGATTAAACTCGTATAAAATTGCTTTAAATCGACGTAAAGTACAGAATTGCGAAAAAACCATGTCTTTTTTCCAATGTATTACTGCTAGTTTTTAAGAAAAAAAAATGTTATTTGCAATCACACCAACTTGGCTTAAACCAACTGGTTTACTAAAAAAACATGGATTTTCTCAAAAACGTTGATTAAACTCACACAAAAATGCTTTAAACCGACGTTTAGTACAGAATTGCAATGAAACCAAGCCAATTTTCCATTGACTAACTGCTATTTTTTCAGAAAAAACAATTTATTTGCAATGTCACCAACTTGGCCTAAAACAGTGTTTATTAAAAAAACATGGATTGTCTCAAAAACAGTCGATTAAACTCACAAAAAAAATCCTCCAAACCGACGTAAAGTACAGAATTGCAATGAAACACTGCCATTTTTCCAATGACAAACTGCTAGTTTTTCAGAAAAAACAATTTATTTGCAATCTCACCAACTTGGCCTAAAACAGTGTTTATTAAAAAAATATGGATTTTCTCAAAAACAGTCGATTAAACTTACATAAAAATGCTTGAAACCGACGTAATGTACAGAATTGCAAAAAAACCATGTCATTTTTCCAATGGCTAACTGCTAGTTTTTCAGAGAAAACAATTTATTTGCAATGTCACTAACTTGGCCTGAAACAGTGTTTACTAAAAATCATTGATTTTCTGAAAAACAGTCGATTAAACTCGTATAAAAATGCTTTAAACCGACGTAGAGTACAAAATTGCAATGTAACATTGCCTTCTTTCCAATGTATAACTGCTAGTTTTTGAGAAAAAACAGTTTATTTGCAATCGCACTAACTTGGCCTAAAACAGTGTTTATTAAAAAAACATGGATTTTCTCAAAAACGGTCGATTAAATTCACAACAAAATCCTCCAAAACGACGTAAAGTACAGAATTGCAATGAAGCAATGCCTTTTTTCCAATGTATAACTGCTAGTGTTTCAGAAAAAAAAATTTTATTTGCAATCTCACTAACTGGCCCGAGAACAGCGTTTACTAAAAAAACATTGATTTTCTGCAAAACAGTCGATTAAACTCGTATAGAATTGATTTAAACCGACGTAAAGTACAGAATTGCAAAAAAACCATGTCTTTTTTCCAATGTATTACTGCTAGTTTTTCAGAAAAAACAATTCATTTGCAAGGTCTCTAACTTGGCCTGAAACAGTGTTTACTAAAAATCATTGATTTTCTGAAAGACAGTAGATTAAAGTCGAATAAGAATGCTTTAAACCGACGTAGAGTACAAAATTGCAATGTAACATTGCCTTCTTTCCAATGTATAACTGCTAGTTTTTGAGAAAAAACAGTTTATTTGCAATCGCACTAACTTGGCCTAGAACAGTGTTTACTAAAAAAACATTGATTTTCTCAAAAACAGTCGAATAAACTCTCACAAAATTACTTTAAACCGACGTAAAGTACAGAATTGCAATGAAACCAAGCCATTTTTCCATTGACTAATGGCTAGTTTTTCAGAAAAAACAATTTATTTGCAATGTCACCAACTTGGCCTAAAACAGTGTTTATTAAAAAAACATGAATTTTCTCAAAAACAGTCGATTAAACTCACAAAAAAAATCCTCCAAACCGACGTAAAGTACAGAATTACAATGAAACAAAGCAATTTTTCCAATGACTAGCTGCTAGTTTTTCAGAAAAAACAATTTATTTGCAATCTCACTAACTTGGCCTGAAACAGTGTTTACTAAAAATTATTGATTTTCTGCAAAACAGTCGATTAAACTCGTATAAAATTGCTTTAAATCAACGTAAAGTACAGAATTGCAAAAAAACCATGTCTTTTTTCCAATGTATTACTGCTAGTTTTTCAGAAATAAAAATGTTATTTGCAATCACACCAACTTGGCTTAAACCAACTAGTTTACTAAAAAACATGGATTTTCTCAAAAACAGTCGATTAAACTCACTAAAAAAATCCTCCAAACCGACGTAAAGTACAGAATTGCAATGAAACAAAGCCATTTTTCCAATGACAAACTGCTAGTTTTTCAGAAAAAACAATTTATTTGCAATCTCACCAACTTGGCCTAAAACAGTGTTTATTAAAAAAACATGGATTTTCTCAAAAACAGTCGATTAAACTCACAAAAAAAATCCTCTAAACCGACGTAAAGTACAGAATTGCAATGGAGCCATGCCTTTTTTCCAATGTATAACTGGTAGTTTTTATAAAAAAAAAAAATTTATGTGCAATCTCACTAACTGGGCCGAGAAGAGCGTTTACTAAAAAACCATTGATTTTCTCAAAAACAGTCGATTAAACTTACATAAAAATGCTTGAAACCGACGTAATGTACAGAATTGCAAAAAAACCATGCCATTTTTCCAATGGGTAACTGCTAGTTTTTCAGAAAAAAAAATTTATTTGCAATCTCACCAACTTGGCCTAAAACAGTGTTTATTAAAAAAACATGGATTTTCTCAAAAACGGTTGATTAAACTCACAAAAAAATCCTCCAAAACGACGTAAAGTACAGAATTGCAATGAAGCAATGCCTTTTTTCCAATGTATAACTGCTAGTGTTTCAGAAAAAAAAATTTTATTTGCAATCTCACTAACTGGCCCGAGAACAGCGTTTACTAAAAAAACATTGATTTTCTGCAAAACAGTCGATTAAACTCGTATAGAATTGCTTTAAACCGACGTAAAGTACAGAATTGCAAAAAAACCATGTCTTTTTTCCAATGTATTACTGCTAGTTTTTCAGAAAAAACAATTTATTTGCAAGCTCTCTAACTTGGCCTGAAACAGTGTTTACTAAAAATCATTGATTTTCTGAAAAACAGTAGATTAAACTCGAATAAGAATGCTTGAAACCGACGTAGCGTAGAAAATTGCAATGTAACATTGCCTTCTTTCCAATGTATAACTGCTAGTTTTTGAGAAAAAACAGTTTATTTGCAATCGCACTAACTTGGCCTAGAACAGTGTTTACTAAAAAAACATTGATTTTCTCAAAAACAGTCGATTAAACTCTCACAAAATTACTTTAAACCGACGTAAAGTACAGAATTGCAATGAAACAAAGCCATTTTTCCAATGACTAACTGCTAGTTTTTCAGAAAATCCAATTTATTTGCAATCTCACTAACTTAACCTGAAACAGTGTTTACTAAAAATTATTGATTTTCTGCAAAACAGTCGATTAAACTCGTATAAAATTGCTTTAAATCGACGTAAAGTACAGAATTGCGAAAAAACCATGTCTTTTTTCCAATGTATTACTGCTAGTTTTTAAGAAAAAAAAATGTTATTTGCAATCACACCAACTTGGCTTAAACCAACTGGTTTACTAAAAAAACATGGATTTTCTCAAAAACGTTGATTAAACTCACACAAAAATGCTTTAAACCGACGTTTAGTACAGAATTGCAATGAAACCAAGCCAATTTTCCATTGACTAACTGCTATTTTTTCAGAAAAAACAATTTATTTGCAATGTCACCAACTTGGCCTAAAACAGTGTTTATTAAAAAAACATGGATTGTCTCAAAAACAGTCGATTAAACTCACAAAAAAAATCCTCCAAACCGACGTAAAGTACAGAATTGCAATGAAACACTGCCATTTTTCCAATGACAAACTGCTAGTTTTTCAGAAAAAACAATTTATTTGCAATCTCACCAACTTGGCCTAAAACAGTGTTTATTAAAAAAATATGGATTTTCTCAAAAACAGTCGATTAAACTTACATAAAAATGCTTGAAACCGACGTAATGTACAGAATTGCAAAAAAACCATGTCATTTTTCCAATGGCTAACTGCTAGTTTTTCAGAGAAAACAATTTATTTGCAATGTCACTAACTTGGCCTGAAACAGTGTTTACTAAAAATCATTGATTTTCTGAAAAACAGTCGATTAAACTCGTATAAAAATGCTTTAAACCGACGTAGAGTACAAAATTGCAATGTAACATTGCCTTCTTTCCAATGTATAACTGCTAGTTTTTGAGAAAAAACAGTTTATTTGCAATCGCACTAACTTGGCCTAAAACAGTGTTTATTAAAAAAACATGGATTTTCTCAAAAACGGTCGATTAAATTCACAACAAAATCCTCCAAAACGACGTAAAGTACAGAATTGCAATGAAGCAATGCCTTTTTTCCAATGTATAACTGCTAGTGTTTCAGAAAAAAAAATTTTATTTGCAATCTCACTAACTGGCCCGAGAACAGCGTTTACTAAAAAAACATTGATTTTCTGCAAAACAGTCGATTAAACTCGTATAGAATTGATTTAAACCGACGTAAAGTACAGAATTGCAAAAAAACCATGTCTTTTTTCCAATGTATTACTGCTAGTTTTTCAGAAAAAACAATTCATTTGCAAGGTCTCTAACTTGGCCTGAAACAGTGTTTACTAAAAATCATTGATTTTCTGAAAGACAGTAGATTAAAGTCGAATAAGAATGCTTTAAACCGACGTAGAGTACAAAATTGCAATGTAACATTGCCTTCTTTCCAATGTATAACTGCTAGTTTTTGAGAAAAAACAGTTTATTTGCAATCGCACTAACTTGGCCTAGAACAGTGTTTACTAAAAAAACATTGATTTTCTCAAAAACAGTCGATTAAACTCTCACAAAATTACTTTAAACCGACGTAAAGTACAGAATTGCAATGAAACCAAGCCATTTTTCCATTGACTAATGGCTAGTTTTTCAGAAAAAACAATTTATTTGCAATGTCACCAACTTGGCCTAAAACAGTGTTTATTAAAAAAACATGAATTTTCTCAAAAACAGTCGATTAAACTCACAAAAAACATCCTCCAAACCGACGTAAAGTACAGAATTACAATGAAACAAAGCAATTTTTCCAATGACTAACTGCTAGTTTTTCAGAAAAAACAATTTATTTGCAATCTCACTAACTTGGCCTGAAACAGTGTTTACTAAAAATTATTGATTTTCTGCAAAACAGTCGATTAAACTCGTATAAAATTGCTTTAAATCAATGTAAAGTACAGAATTGCAAAAAAACCATGTCTTTTTTCCAATGTATTACTGCTAGTTTTTCAGAAATAAAAATGTTATTTGCAATCACACCAACTTGGCTTAAACCAACTAGTTTACTAAAAAACATGGATTTTCTCAAAAACAGTCGATTAAACTCACTAAAAAAATCCTCCAAACCGACGTAAAGTACAGAATTGCAATGAAACAAAGCCATTTTTCCAATGACAAACTGCTAGTTTTTCAGAAAAAACAATTTATTTGCAATCTCACCAACTTGGCCTAAAACAGTGTTTATTAAAAAAACATGGATTTTCTCAAAAACAGTCGATTAAACTCACAAAAAAAATCCTCTAAACCGACGTAAAGTACAGAATTGCAATGGAGCCATGCCTTTTTTCCAATGTATAACTGGTAGTTTTTATAAAAAAAAAAAATTTATGTGCAATCTCACTAACTGGGCCGAGAAGAGCGTTTACTAAAAAACCATTGATTTTCTCAAAAACAGTCGATTAAACTTACATAAAAATGCTTGAAACCGACGTAATGTACAGAATTGCAAAAAAACCATGCCATTTTTCCAATGGGTAACTGCTAGTTTTTCAGAAAAAAAAATTTATTTGCAATCTCACCAACTTGGCCTAAAACAGTGTTTATTAAAAAAACATGGATTTTCTCAAAAACGGTTGATTAAACTCACAAAAAAATCCTCCAAAACGACGTAAAGTACAGAATTGCAATGAAGCAATGCCTTTTTTCCAATGTATAACTGCTAGTGTTTCAGAAAAAAAAATTTTATTTGCAATCTCACTAACTGGCCCGAGAACAGCGTTTACTAAAAAAACATTGATTTTCTGCAAAACAGTCGATTAAACTCGTATAGAATTGCTTTAAACCGACGTAAAGTACAGAATTGCAAAAAAACCATGTCTTTTTTCCAATGTATTACTGCTAGTTTTTCAGAAAAAACAATTTATTTGCAAGCTCTCTAACTTGGCCTGAAACAGTGTTTACTAAAAATCATTGATTTTCTGAAAAACAGTAGATTAAACTCGAATAAGAATGCTTGAAACCGACGTAGCGTAGAAAATTGCAATGTAACATTGCCTTCTTTCCAATGTATAACTGCTAGTTTTTGAGAAAAAACAGTTTATTTGCAATCGCACTAACTTGGCCTAGAACAGTGTTTACTAAAAAAACATTGATTTTCTCAAAAACAGTCGATTAAACTCTCACAAAATTACTTTAAACCGACGTAAAGTACAGAATTGCAATGAAACAAAGCCATTTTTCCAATGACTAACTGCTAGTTTTTCAGAAAATCCAATTTATTTGCAATCTCACTAACTTAACCTGAAACAGTGTTTACTAAAAATTATTGATTTTCTGCAAAACAGTCGATTAAACTCGTATAAAATTGCTTTAAATCGACGTAAAGTACAGAATTGCGAAAAAACCATGTCTTTTTTCCAATGTATTACTGCTAGTTTTTAAGAAAAAAAAA
This sequence comes from Catostylus mosaicus, assembly GCA_964019065.1. Lineage (NCBI taxonomy): Eukaryota > Metazoa > Cnidaria > Scyphozoa > Rhizostomeae > Catostylidae > Catostylus > Catostylus mosaicus. The sequence continues at coordinate 7,289,173 of OZ025187.1, forward strand.
TGTTATTTGCAATCACACCAACTTGGCTTAAACCAACTGGTTTACTAAAAAAACATGGATTTTCTCAAAAACGTTGATTAAACTCACACAAAAATGCTTTAAACCGACGTTTAGTACAGAATTGCAATGAAACCAAGCCAATTTTCCATTGACTAACTGCTATTTTTTCAGAAAAAACAATTTATTTGCAATGTCACCAACTTGGCCTAAAACAGTGTTTATTAAAAAAACATGGATTGTCTCAAAAACAGTCGATTAAACTCACAAAAAAAATCCTCCAAACCGACGTAAAGTACAGAATTGCAATGAAACACTGCCATTTTTCCAATGACAAACTGCTAGTTTTTCAGAAAAAACAATTTATTTGCAATCTCACCAACTTGGCCTAAAACAGTGTTTATTAAAAAAATATGGATTTTCTCAAAAACAGTCGATTAAACTTACATAAAAATGCTTGAAACCGACGTAATGTACAGAATTGCAAAAAAACCATGTCATTTTTCCAATGGCTAACTGCTAGTTTTTCAGAGAAAACAATTTATTTGCAATGTCACTAACTTGGCCTGAAACAGTGTTTACTAAAAATCATTGATTTTCTGAAAAACAGTCGATTAAACTCGTATAAAAATGCTTTAAACCGACGTAGAGTACAAAATTGCAATGTAACATTGCCTTCTTTCCAATGTATAACTGCTAGTTTTTGAGAAAAAACAGTTTATTTGCAATCGCACTAACTTGGCCTAAAACAGTGTTTATTAAAAAAACATGGATTTTCTCAAAAACGGTCGATTAAATTCACAACAAAATCCTCCAAAACGACGTAAAGTACAGAATTGCAATGAAGCAATGCCTTTTTTCCAATGTATAACTGCTAGTGTTTCAGAAAAAAAAATTTTATTTGCAATCTCACTAACTGGCCCGAGAACAGCGTTTACTAAAAAAACATTGATTTTCTGCAAAACAGTCGATTAAACTCGTATAGAATTGATTTAAACCGACGTAAAGTACAGAATTGCAAAAAAACCATGTCTTTTTTCCAATGTATTACTGCTAGTTTTTCAGAAAAAACAATTCATTTGCAAGGTCTCTAACTTGGCCTGAAACAGTGTTTACTAAAAATCATTGATTTTCTGAAAGACAGTAGATTAAAGTCGAATAAGAATGCTTTAAACCGACGTAGAGTACAAAATTGCAATGTAACATTGCCTTCTTTCCAATGTATAACTGCTAGTTTTTGAGAAAAAACAGTTTATTTGCAATCGCACTAACTTGGCCTAGAACAGTGTTTACTAAAAAAACATTGATTTTCTCAAAAACAGTCGATTAAACTCTCACAAAATTACTTTAAACCGACGTAAAGTACAGAATTGCAATGAAACCAAGCCATTTTTCCATTGACTAATGGCTAGTTTTTCAGAAAAAACAATTTATTTGCAATGTCACCAACTTGGCCTAAAACAGTGTTTATTAAAAAAACATGAATTTTCTCAAAAACAGTCGATTAAACTCACAAAAAAAATCCTCCAAACCGACGTAAAGTACAGAATTACAATGAAACAAAGCAATTTTTCCAATGACTAACTGCTAGTTTTTCAGAAAAAACAATTTATTTGCAATCTCACTAACTTGGCCTGAAACAGTGTTTACTAAAAATTATTGATTTTCTGCAAAACAGTCGATTAAACTCGTATAAAATTGCTTTAAATCAACGTAAAGTACAGAATTGCAAAAAAACCATGTCTTTTTTCCAATGTATTACTGCTAGTTTTTCAGAAATAAAAATGTTATTTGCAATCACACCAACTTGGCTTAAACCAACTAGTTTACTAAAAAACATGGATTTTCTCAAAAACAGTCGATTAAACTCACTAAAAAAATCCTCCAAACCGACGTAAAGTACAGAATTGCAATGAAACAAAGCCATTTTTCCAATGACAAACTGCTAGTTTTTCAGAAAAAACAATTTATTTGCAATCTCACCAACTTGGCCTAAAACAGTGTTTATTAAAAAAACATGGATTTTCTCAAAAACAGTCGATTAAACTCACAAAAAAAATCCTCTAAACCGACGTAAAGTACAGAATTGCAATGGAGCCATGCCTTTTTTCCAATGTATAACTGGTAGTTTTTATAAAAAAAAAAAATTTATGTGCAATCTCACTAACTGGGCCGAGAAGAGCGTTTACTAAAAAACCATTGATTTTCTCAAAAACAGTCGATTAAACTTACATAAAAATGCTTGAAACCGACGTAATGTACAGAATTGCAAAAAAACCATGCCATTTTTCCAATGGGTAACTGCTAGTTTTTCAGAAAATCCAATTTATTTGCAATGTCACTAACTTGGCCTGAAACAGTGTTTACTAAAAATCATTGATTTTCTGAAAAACAGTCGATTAAACTCATATAAAAATGCTTTAAACCGACGTAAAGTACAGAATTGCAATGAAGCCATGCCTTTTTTCCAATATATTACTACTAGTTTTTCAGAAAAAAAAATGTTATTTGCAATCACACCAACTTGGCTTAAACCAACTAGTTTACTAAAGAAACATTGATTTTCTCAAAAACAGTCGATTAAACTCAAACAAAAATGCTTTAAACCGACGTTTAGTACAGAATTGCAATGAAACCAAGCCAATTTTCCATTGACTAACTGCTATTTTTTCAGAAAAAACAATTTATTTGCAATGTCACCAACTTGGCCTAAAACAGTGTTTATTAAAAGAACATGGATTGTCTCAAAAACAGTCGATTAAACTCACAAAAAAAATCCTCCAAACCGATGTAAAGTACAGAATTGCAATGAAACACTGCCATTTTTCCAATGACAAACTGCTAGTTTTTCAGAAAAAACAATTTATTTGCAATCTCACCAACTTGGCCTAAAACAGTGTTTATTACAAATATATGGATTTTCTCAAAAACAGTCGATTAAACTCACAAAAAAATCCTCTAAACCGACGTAAAGTACAGAATTGCAATGAAGCCATGCCTTTTTTCCAATGTATAACTGGTAGTTTTTCAGAAAAAAATCATTTATGTGCAATCTCACTAACTTGGCCTAGAACAGTGTTTACTAGAAAAACATTGATTTTCTCAAAAACAGTCGATTAAACTCTCACAAAATTACTTTAAACCGACGTAATGTACAGAATTGCAAAAAAACCATGCCATTTTTCCAATGGCTAACTGCTAGTTTTTCAGAGAAAACAATTTATTTGCAATGTCACTAACTTGGCCTGAAACAGTGTTTACTAAAAAAACATTGATTTTCTCAAAAACGGTCGATTAAACTCACAACAAAATCCTCCAAAACGACGTAAAGTACAGAATTGCAATGAAGCAATGCCTTTTTTCCAATGTATAACTGCTAGTGTTTCAGAAAAAAAAATTTTATTTGCAATCTCACTAACTGGCCCGAGAACAGCGTTTACTAAAAAAACATTGATTTTCTACAAAACAGTCGATTAAACTCGTATAGAATTGCTTTAAACCGACGTAAAGTACAGAATTGCAAAAAGACCATGTCTTTTTTCCAATGTATTACTGCTAGTTTTTCAGAAAAAACAATTCATTTGCAAAGTCACCAACTTGGCCTAAAAAAGTGTTTATTAAAAAAACATGAATTTTCTCAAAAACAGTCGATTAAACTCACAAAAAAAATCCTCCAAACCGACGTAAAGTACAGAATTACAATGAAATAAAGCCATTTTTCCAATGACTAACTGCTAGTTTTTCAGAAAAAACAATTTATTTGCAATCTCACTAACTTGGCCTGAAACAGTGTTTACTAAAAATTATTGATTTTCTGCAAAACAGTCGATTAAACTCGTATAAAATTGCTTTAAATCGATGTAAAGTACAGAATTGCAGAAAAACCATGTCTTTTTTCCAATGTATTACTGCTAGTTTTTCAGAAATAAAAATGTTATTTGCAATCACACCAACTTGGCTTAAACCAACTAGTTTACTAAAAAAACATGGATTTTCTCGAAAACAGTCGATTAAACTCACAAAAAAAATCCTCCAAACCGACGTAAAGTACAGAATTGCAATGAAACAATGCCATTTTTCCAATGACAAACTGCTAGTTTTTCAGAAAAAACAATTTATTTGCAATCTCACCAACTTCGCCTAAAACAGTGTTTATTAAAAAAACATGGATTTTCTCAAAAACAGTCGATTAAACTCACAAAAAAAATCCTCTAAACCGACGTAAAGTACAGAATTCCAATAAAGCCATGTTTTTTTTCCAATGTATAACTGGTAGTTTTTAAAAAAAAAAAAGTTTATATGCAATCTCACTAACTGGGCCGAGAACAGCGTTTACTAAAAAACCATTGATTTTCTCAAAAACAGTCGATTAAACTTACATAAAAATGCTTGAAACCGACGTAATGTACAGAATTGCAAAAAAACCATGCCATTTTTCCAATGGGTAACTGCTAGGTTTTCAGAGAAAACAATTTATTTGCAATGTCACTAACTTGGCCTGAAACAGTGTTTACTAAAAATCATTGATTATCTGAAAGACAGTCGATTAAACTCATACAAAAAAATGCTTTAAACCGACGTAAAGTACAGAATTGCAATGAAGCCATGCCTTTTTTCCAATATATTACTACTAGTTTTTCAGAAAAAAAAATGTTATTTGCAATCACACCAACTTGGCTTAAACCAACTAGTTTACTAAAGAAACATTGATTTTCTCAAAAACAGTCGATTAAACTCAAACAAAAATGCTTTAAACCGACGTTCAGTACAGAATTGAAATGAATGGAAGCCATTTTTTCAATGACTAACTGCTAGTTTTTCAGAGAAAACAATTTATTTGCAATCGCACTAACTTGGCCTAAAACAGTGTTTACTAAACAAAAATTGATTTTCTGCAAAACAGTCGATTAAACTCTCACAAAATTACTTGAAACCGACGTAAAGTACAAAATTGCAATGAAACCAAGCCATTTTTCCATTGACTAACTGCTAGTTTTTCAGAAAAAAAAATTTATTTGCAATGTCACCAACTTGGCCCAAAACAGTGTTTATTAAAAAAACATGGATTTTCTCAAAAACAGTCGATTAAACTCACAAAAAATCCTCTAAACCGACGTAAAGTACAGAATTGCAATGAAGCCATGCCTTTTTTCCAATGTATAACTGGTAGTTTTTCAGAAAAAAAAAGTTTATATGCAATCTCACTAACTGGGCCGAGAACAGCGTTTACTAAAAAACCATTGATTTTCTCAAAAACAGTCGATTAAACTTACATAAAAATGCTTGAAACCGACGTAATGTACAGAATTGCAAAAAAACCATGCCATTTTTCCAATGGGTAACTGCTAGGTTTTCAGAGAAAACAATTTATTTGCAATGTCACTAACTTGGCCTGAAACAGTGTTTACTAAAAATCATTGATTATCTGAAAGACAGTCGATTAAACTCATACAAAAAAATGCTTTAAACCGACGTAAAGTACAGAATTGCAATGAAGCCATGCCTTTTTTCCAATATATTACTACTAGTTTTTCAGAAAAAAAAATGTTATTTGCAATCACACCAACTTGGCTTAAACCAACTAGTTTACTAAAGAAACATTGATTTTCTCAAAAACAGTCGATTAAACTCAAACAAAAATGCTTTAAACCGACGTTCAGTACAGAATTGAAATGAATGGAAGCCATTTTTTCAATGACTAACTGCTAGTTTTTCAGAGAAAACAATTTATTTGCAATCGCACTAACTTGGCCTAAAACAGTGTTTACTAAACAAAAATTGATTTTCTGCAAAACAGTCGATTAAACTCTCACAAAATTACTTGAAACCGACGTAAAGTACAAAATTGCAATGAAACCAAGCCATTTTTCCATTGACTAACTGCTAGTTTTTCAGAAAAAAAAATTTATTTGCAATGTCACCAACTTGGCCCAAAACAGTGTTAATTAAAAAAACATGGATTTTCTCAAAAACAGTCGATTAAACTCACAAAAAACATCCTCCAAACCGACGTAAAGTACAGAATTGCAATGAAGCCATGCCTTTTTTCCAATGTATAACTGGTAGTTTTTCAGAAAAAAAAAATTCATTTGCAATCTCAATAACTGGGCCGAGAACAGCGTTTACTAAAAAACCATTGATTTTCTCAAAAACAGTCGATTAAACTTACATAAAAATGCTTGAATCAGACGTAATGTACAGAATTGCAAAAAAACCATTCCATTTTTCCAATGACTAACTGCTAGTTTTTCAGAAAAAACAATTTATTTGCAATCTCACTAACTTGGCCTGAAACAGTGTTTACTAAAAATTATTGATTTTCTGCAAAACAGTCGATTAAACTCGTATAAAATTGCTTTAAATCGACGTAAAGTACAGAATTGCAAAAAAACCATGTCTTTTTTCCAATGTATTACTGCTAGTTTTTCAGAAATAAAAATGTTATTTGCAATCACACCAACTTGGCTTAAACCAACTAGTTTACTAAAAAAACATGGATTTTCTCAAAAACAGTCGATTAAACTCACAAAAAAAATCCTCCAAACCGACGTAAAGTACAGAATTGCAATGAAACAATGCCATTTTTCCAATGACAAACTGCTAGTTTTTCAGAAAAAACAATTTATTTGCAATCTCACCAACTTGGCCTAAAACAGTGTTTATTAAAAAAACATGGATTTTCTCAAAAACAGTCGATTAAACTCACAAAAAAAATCCTCTAAACCGACGTAAAGTACAGAATTGCAATAAAGCCATGTTTTTTTTCCAATGTATAACTGGTAGTTTTTAAAAAAAAAAAAGTTTATGTGCAATCTCACTAACTGGGCCGAGAACAGCGTTTACTAAAAAACCATTGATTTTCTCAAAAACAGTCGATTAAACTTACATAAAAATGCTTGAAACCGACGTAATGTACAGAATTGCAAAAAAACCATGCCATTTTTCCAATGGGTAACTGCTAGTTTTTCAGAAAATCCAATTTATTTGCAATGTCACTAACTTGGCCTGAAACAGTGTTTACTAAAAATCATTGATTTTCTGAAAAACAGTCGATTAAACTCATATAAAAATGCTTTAAACCGACGTAAAGTACAGAATTGCAATGAAGCCATGCCTTTTTTCCAATGTATTACTGCTAGTTTTTCAGAAAAAACAATTCATTTGCAAGGTCTCTAACTTGGCCTGAAACAGTGTTTACTAAAAATCATTGATTTTCTGAAAGACAGTAGATTAAAGTCGAATAAGAATGCTTTAAACCGACTTAGAGTACAAAATTGCAATGTAACATTGCCTTCTTTCCAATGTATAACTGCTAGTTTTTGAGAAAAAACAGTTTATTTGCAATCGCACTAACTTGGCCTAGAACAGTGTTTACTAAAAAAACATTGATTTTCTCAAAAACAGTCGATTAAACTCTCACAAAATTACTTTAAACCGACGTAAAGTACAGAATTGCAATGAAACCAAGCCATTTTTCCATTGACTAATGGCTAGTTTTTCAGAAAAAACAATTTATTTGCAATGTCACCAACTTGGCCTAAAACAGTGTTTATTCAAAAAACATGAATTTTCTCAAAAACAGTCGATTAAACTCACAAAAAAAATCCTCCAAACCGACGTAAAGTACAGAATTAAAATGAAACAAAGCAATTTTTCCAATGACTAACTGCTAGTTTTTCAGAAAAAACAATTTATTTGCAATCTCACTAACTTGGCCTGAAACAGTGTTTACTAAAAATTATTGATTTTCTGCAAAACAGTCGATTAAACTCGTATAAAATTTCTTTAAATCGACGTAAAGTACAGAATTGCAAAAAAACCATGTCTTTTTTCCAATGTATTACTGGTAGTTTTTCAGAAATAAAAATGTTATTTGCAATCACACCAACTTGGCTTAAACCAACTAGTTTACTAAAAAAACATGGATTTTCTCAAAAACAGTCGATTAAACTCACTAAAAAAATCCTCCAAACCGACGTAAAGTACAGAATTGCAATGAAACAAAGCCATTTTTCCAATGACAAACTGCTAGTTTTTCAGAAAAAACAATTTATTTGCAATCTCACCAACTTGGCCTAAAACAGTGTTTATTAAAAAAACATGGATTTTCTCAAAAACAGTCGATTAAACTCACAAAAAAAATCCTCTAAACCGACGTAAAGTACAGAATTGCAATGGAGCCATGCCTTTTTTCCAATGTATAACTGGTAGTTTTTATAAAAAAAAAAAATTTATGTGCAATCTCACTAACTGGGCCGAGAGCAGCGTTTACTAAAAAACCATTGATTTTCTCAAAAACAGTCGATTAAACTTACATAAAAATGCTTGAAACCGACGTAATGTACAGAATTGCAAAAAAACCATGCCATTTTTCCAATGGGTAACTGCTAGTTTTTCAGAAAATCCAATTTATTTGCAATGTCACTAACTTGGCCTGAAACAGTGTTTACTAAAAATCATTGATTTTCTGAAAAACAGTCGATTAAACTCATATAAAAATGCTTTAAACCGACGTAGAGTACAAAATTGCAATGTAACATTGCCTTCTTTCCAATGTATAACTGCTAGTTTTTGAGAAAAAACAATTTATTTGCAATGTCACCAACTTGGCCTAAAACAGTGTTTATTAAAAGAACATGGATTGTCTCAAAAACAGTCGATTAAACTCACAAAAAAAATCCTCCAAACCGATGTAAAGTACAGAATTGCAATGAAACACTGCCATTTTTCCAATGACAAACTGCTAGTTTTTCAGAAAAAACAATTTATTTGCAATCTCACCAACTTGGCCTAAAACAGTGTTTATTAGAAAAACATGGATTTTCTCAAAAACAGTCGATTAAACTCACAAAAAAAATCCTCTAAACCGACGTAAAGTACAGAATTGCAATGAAGCCATGCCTTTTTTCCAATGTATAACTGGTAGTTTTTCAGAAAAAAATCATTGATGTGCAATCTCACTAACTAGGCCGAGAGCAGCGTTTACTAAAAAACCATTGATTTTCTCAAAAACAGTCGATTAAACTTACATAAAAATGCTTGAGACCGACGTAATGTACAGAATTGCAAAAAAGCCATGCCATTTTTCCAATGGCTAACTGCTAGTTTTTCAGAGAAAACAATTTATTTGCAATGTCACTAACTTGGCCTGAAACAGTGTTTACTAAAAATCATTGATTTTCTGAAAAACAGTCGATTAAACTCGTATAAAATTCCTTTAAACCGACGTAGAGTACAAAATTGCAATGTAACATTGCCTTCTTTCCAATGTATAACTGCTAGTTTTTGAGAAAACACAGTTTATTTGCAATCGCACTAACTTGGCCTAGAACAGTGTTTACTAAAAAAACATTGATTTTCTCAAAAACAGTCGATTAAACTCTCACAAAATTACTTTAAACCGACGTAAAGTACAGAATTGCAATGAGACCAAGCCATTTTTCCATTGACTAATTGCTAGTTTCTCAGAAAAAACAATTTATTTGCAATATCACCAACTTGGCCTAAAACAGTGTTTATTAAAAAAACATTGATTTTCTCAAAAACGGTCGATTAAACTCACAACAAAATCCTCCAAAACGACGTAAAGTACAGAATTGCAATGAAGCAATGCCTTTTTTCCAATGTATAACTGCTAGTGTTTCAGAAAAAAAAATTTTATTTGCAATCTCACTAACTGGCCCGAGAACAGCGTTTACTAAAAAAACATTGATTTTCTGCAAAACAGTCGATTAAACTCGTATAGAATTGCTTTAAACCGACGTAAAGTACAGAATTGCAAAAAGACCATGTCTTTTTTCCAATGTATTACTGCTAGTTTTTCAGAAAAAACAATTCATTTGCAATGTCACCAACTTGGCCTAAAACAGTGTTTATTAAAAAAACATGAATTTTCTCAAAAACAGTCGATTAAACTCACAAAAAAAATCCTCCAAACCGACGTAAAGTACAGAATTACAATGAAATAAAGCCATTTTTCCAATGACTAACTGCTAGTTTTTCAGAAAAAACAATTTATTTGCAATCTCACTAACTTGGCCTGAAACAGTGTTTACTAAAAATTATTGATTTTCTGCAAAACAGTCGATTAAACTCGTATAAAATTGCTTTAAATCGACGTAAAGTACAGAATTGCAAAAAAACCATGTCTTTTTTCCAATGTATTACTGCTAGTTTTTCAGAAATAAAAATGTTATTTGCAATCACACCAACTTGGCTTAAACCAACTAGTTTACTAAAAAAACATGGATTTTCTCAAAAACAGTCGATTAAACTCACAAAAAAAATCCTCCAAACCGACGTAAAGTACAGAATTGCAATGAAACAATGCCATTTTTCCAATGACAAACTGCTAGTTTTTCAGAAAAAACAATTTATTTGCAATCTCACCAACTTGGCCTAAAACAGTGTTTATTAAAAAAACATGGATTTTCTCAAAAACAGTCGATTAAACTCACAAAAAAAATCCTCTAAACCGACGTAAAGTACAGAATTGCAATAAAGCCATGTTTTTTTTCCAATGTATAACTGGTAGTTTTTAAAAAAAAAAAAGTTTATGTGCAATCTCACTAACTGGGCCGAGAACAGCGTTTACTAAAAAACCATTGATTTTCTCAAAAACAGTCGATTAAACTTACATAAAAATGCTTGAAACCGACGCAATGTACAGAATTGCAAAAAAACCATGCCATTTTTCCAATGGGTAACTGCTAGGTTTTCAGAGAAAACAATTTATTTGCAATGTCACTAACTTGGCCTGAAACAGTGTTTACTAAAAATCATTGATTATCTGAAAAACAGTCGATTAAACTCATACAAAAAAATGCTTTAAACCGACGTAAAGTACAGAATTGCAATGAAGCCATGCCTTTTTTCCAATATATTACTACTAGTTTTTCAGAAAAAAAAATGTTATTTGCAATCACACCAACTTGGCTTAAACCAACTAGTTTACTAAAGAAACATTGATTTTCTCAAAAACAGTCGATTAAACTCAAACAAAAATGCTTTAAACCGACGTTAAGTACAGAATTGAAATGAATGGAAGCCATTTTTTCAATGACTAACTGCTAGTTTTTCAGAGAAAACAATTTATTTGCAATCGCACTAACTTGGCCTAAAACAGTGTTTACTAAACAAAAATTGATTTTCTGCAAAACAGTCGATTAAACTCTCACAAAATTACTTGAAACCGACGTAAAGTACAAAATTGCAATGAAACCAAGCCATTTTTCCATTGACTAACTGCTAGTTTTTCAGAAAAAAAAATTTATTTGCAATGTCACCAACTTGGCCCAAAATAGTGTTTATTAAAAAAACATGGATTTTCTCAAAAACAGTCGATTAAACTCACAAAAAATCCTCTAAACCGACGTAAAGTACAGAATTGCAATGAAGCCATGCCTTTTTTCCAATGTATAACTGGTAGTTTTTCAGAAAAAAAAAATTCATTTGCAATCTCAATAACTGGGCCGAGAACAGCGTTTACTAAAAAACCATTGATTTTCTCAAAAACAGTCGATTAAACTTACATAAAAATGCTTGAATCAGACGTAATGTACAGAATTGCAAAAAAACCATTCCATTTTTCCAATGACTAACTGCTAGTTTTTCAGAGAAAACAATTTATTTGCAATCTTACTAACTTGGCCTAAAACAGTGTTTACTAAAAATCATTGATTTTCTGAAAAACAGTCGATTAAACTCGTATAAAAATGCTTTAAACCGACGTAAGGTACAGAATTGCAAAAAAACCATGTCTTTTTTCCAATTTGTTACTGCTAGATTTCAGAAAAAAAAATGTTAGTTGCAATCACACCAACTTGGCTTAAACCAACTAGTTTACTAAAAAATCATTGATTTTCTGAGAAACAGTAGATTAAACTCGAGTAAAAATGCTTTAAACCGACGTAGAGTACAAAATTGCAATCTAACATTGCCTTCTTTCCAATGCATAACTGCTAGTTTTTGAGAAAAAACAGTTTATTTGCAATTGCACTAACTTGGCCTAGAACAGTGTTTACTAAAAAAATATTGATTTTCTCAAAAACAGTCGATTAAACTCTCACAAAATTACTTTAAACCGACGTAGAGTACAGAATTGCAATGAAACCAAGCCATTTTTCCATTGACTATTTGCTAGTCTTTCAGAAAAAACAATTTATTTGCAATCTCTCTAACTTGGCCTGAAACAGTGTCTACTAAAAATCATTGATTTTCTGAAAAACAGTAGACTAAACTCGAATAAAAATGCTTTAAACCGACGTAGAGTACAAAATTGCAATGTAACATTGCCTTCTTTCCAATGTATTACTGCTAGTTTTTCAGAGAAAACCTATTATTTGCAATCAAACTAACTCGGCCTAAAACAGTGTTTATTAAAAAAACATTGTATTTCCAAAAAACAGTAGATTAAACTCACAAAAAAAATCCTCCAAACCGACGTAAAGTACAGAATTGCAATGAAACAAAGCCATTTTTCCATTGACTAACTGCTAGTTTTTCAGAAAAAACAATTTATTTGCAATCTCACTAACTTGGCCTGAAACAGTGTTTATTAAAAATCATTGATTTTCTGCAAAACAGTCGATTAAACTCGTATAGAATTGCTTTAAAACGACGTAAAGTACAGAATTGCAAAAAAAAACATGTCTTTTTTCCAATGTATTACTGCTAGTTTTTCAGAAAAAAAAATGTTATTTGCAATCACACCAACTTGGTTAAACCAACTAGTTTACTATAAAAACATTGATTTTCTCAAAAACAGTCGATAAAACTCACACAAAAATGCTTTAAACCGACGTTAAGTACAGAATTGCAATGAAAAAAAAGCCATTATTCCAATGACTAACTGCTGGTTTTTCAGAAAAACCAATTTATTTGCAATCTCACTAACTTGGCCTGAAACAGTGCTTACTAAAAATTATTGATTTTCTGAAAAACAGTCGATTAAACTCGTATAAAAATGCTTTAAACCGACGTAAAGTACAGAATTGCAATGAAGCCATGCCTTTTTTCCAATATATTACTACTAGTTTTTCAGAAAAAAAAATGTTATTTGCAATCACACAAACTTTGCTTAAACCAACTAGTTTACTAAAGAAACATTGATTTTCTCAAAAACAGTCGATTAAACTCTCACAAAATTACTTTAAACCGACGTAAAGTACAGAATTGCAATGAAACCAAGCCAATTTTCCATTGACTAACTGCTAGTTTTTCAGAAAAAACAATTTATTTGCAATGTCACCAACTTGGCCTAAAACAGTGTTTATTAAAAAAACATGGATTGTCTCAAAAACAGTCGATTAAACTCACAAAAAAAATTCTCCAAACCGACGTAAAGTACAGAATTGCAATGAAACAAAGCCATTTTTCCAAAGACAAACTGCTAGTTTTTCAGAAAAAACAATTTATTTGCAATCTCACTAACTTGGCCTAAAACAATGTTTATTAAAAAAACATGGATTTTCTCAAAAACAGTCGATTAAACTCACAAAAAAAATCCTCTAAACCGACGTAAACTCGGAATTGCAATGAAGCCATGTCTTTTTTCCAATGTATTACTGCTAGTTTTTCAGAAAAAAAAATTTTAGTTGCAATCACACCAACTTGGCTTAAACCAACTAGTTTACTAAAAAAACATTGATTATCTCAAAAACAGTCGATTAAACTCACACAAAAATGCTTTAAACCGACGTTAAGTACAGAATTGAAATGAAACAAAGCCTTTTTTCCAATGACTAACTGCTAGTTTTTCAGAAAAAACAATTTATTTCCAATCTCTCTAACTTGGCCTGAAACAATGTTTACTAAAAATCATTGATTTTCTGAAAAACAGTAGATTAAACTCGAATAAAAATGCTTTAAACCGACGTAAAGTACAGAATTGCAATGAAACCAAGCCAATTTTCCATTGACAAACTGCTAGTTTTTCAGAAAAAACAATTTATTTGCAATCTCACCAACTTGGCCTAAAACAGTGTTTATTAAAAAAACATGGATTTTCTCAAAAACAGTCGATTAAACTCACAAAAAAAATCCTCTAAACCGACGTAAAGTACAGAATTGCAATGAAGCCATGCCTTTTTTCCAATGTATAACTGGTAGTTTTTCAGAATAAAAAAAATTTATGTGCAATCTCACTAACTAGGCCCAGAGCAGCGTTTACTAAAAAGCCATTGATTTTCTCAAAAACAGTCGATTAAACTTACATAAAAATGCTTGAAACCGACGTAATGTACAGAATTGCAAAAAAACCATGCCATTTTTCCAATGGCTAACTGCTAGTTTTTCAGAGAAAAGAATTTATTTGCAATGTCACTAACTTGGCCTGAAACAGTGTTTACTAAAAATCATTGATTTTCTGAAAAACAGTCGATTAAACTCGTATAAAAATGCTTTAAACCGACGTAAAGTACAGAATTGCAAAAAAACCATGTCTTTGTTCCAATGTATTACTGCTAGTTTTTCAGATAAAAAAATGTTAGTTGCAATCACACCAACTTGGCTTGAACCAACTAGTTTACTAAAAAAACATTGATTATCTCAAAAACAGTCGATTAAACTCACACAAAAATGCTTTAAACCGACGTTAAGTACAGAATTGCAATGAAAAAAAGCCTTTTTTCCAATGACTAACTGCTAGTTTTTCAGAAAAAACAATTTATTTCCAATCTCTCTAACTTGGCCTGAAACAGTGTTTACTAAAAACATTGATTTTCTGGAAAACAGTAGATTAAACTCGAATAAAAATGCTTTAAACCGACGTAGAGTACAAAATTGCGATGTACCATTGCCTTCTTTCCAATGTATAACTGCTAGTTTTTGAGAAAAAACAGTCTATTTGCAATCGCACTAACTTGGCCTAGAACAGTGTTTACTAAAAAAACATTGATTTTCTCAAAAACTGTCGATTAAACTCTCACAAAATTACTTTAAACCGACGTAGAGTACAGAATTGCAATGAAACCAAGCCATTTTTCCATTGACTATTTGCTAGTTTTTTAGAAAAAACAATTTAATTACAATCTCACCAACTTGGCCTAAAACAGTGTTTATTAAAAAAACATGGATTTTCTCAAAAACGGTCGATTAAACTCACAAAAAAATCCTCCAAATCGACGTAAAGTACAGAATTGCAATGAAGCAATGCCTTTTTTCCAATGTATAACTGCTAGTGTTTCAGAAAAAAAAATTTTATTTGCAATCTCACTAACTGGGCCGAGAACAGAGTTTACTAAAAAAACATTGATTTTCTCAAAAACAGTCGATTAAACTTACATAAAAATGCTTGAAACCGACGTAATGTACAGAATTGCAAAAAAACCATGCCTTTTTTCCAATGACTGACCGCTAGTTTTTCATTAAAAACAATTTATTTGCAATCACACTAACTTGACATAAATCAATGTTTACTAAAAAAACATTGATTTTTTTCGCAAAAAAAGTATATTAAACTGACAAGAATGTTTATAACCGGCGTAAAGTATAGAATTGCAATAAAACCAAGCTTTTTTTTCCGATGTATAACTGCTAATTTTTCAAAAAAAACATATTAGTTGCAATCACACTAACTGGTCCTAAATCTGTTTTTACTAAAAGAACATGGATTCTCTCAAAAACAGTCGATTAAACTCACACAAAAATGCTTAAAACCGAGGTAAAGTACAGAATTGCAATGAAACTAAGCCATTTTCCAATGAATAACTGCTAGTTTTTCAGAAAAAACAATTTATTTGCGATCACACCAACTTGGCCTAAAATAGTGTTTACTAAAAAAACATTGATTTTCTCAAAAACTGTCGATTAAACTGACACAAGACTGTTTAAAACCGGCGTAAAGAATAGAAGTGCAATGAAACCAAGCCTATTTTCCAATGTATAACTGCTAGTTCTTCAAACAAAACCTATTAGTTGCAATCACAGTAAATGGGTCTAAAACAGTGTTTTTTAAAAAAGCCTGGATTTTCTCAAAAACTGTCGATGAAACTCACACAAAAATGCTCTAAACCGACGTAATCTACAGAATTGCAATGAAACCATGCCTTTTTCCAATGTATAACTGCTAGTTCCTCAGAATAAACCATTTATTTGCAATCTCACTAACTGGGCCTAAAACAGTGTTTACTAAAAACACATTGAATTTCCCAAAAATAGTCGCTTAGACTCACATAAAAATGATTTGAACCGACGTAAAGTACAGAATTGCAATGAAATCATGCATTATTTCTAATGTATAACTTCTACTTTTCAGAAAAATCATATTATTTATAATCACACTCACTTGGCTTAATACAGTGTATACTAAAAAAACATTGATTTTCTCAAAAACAGTCGATTAAACTCACACAAAAATGCTTTAAATCGACGTAAAAAACAGATTTCCAATGAAACCAAGCCATTTTTCCAATGAGTAACTGCTAGTTTTTCACAAAAAAGTTAGTATTGGCAATCAATCTAACTTGGCCTAAAACAGTGTTTACTAAAAAAACATTGCTTATCTCAAAAACAGTCAATTAAACTCACACAAAATGCTTTAAACCGACGTAAAGTACAGAATTGCATTGAAACCAAGACATTTTTCCAATGACTAACTGCTAGTTTTTCAGAAAAAACAATTAATTTGCAATCTCACTAACTGGGTCTAAAACAGTGTTTACTAAAAAAACATTGAATTTCCCAAAAACAGTCGCTTAAACTCACATAAAAATGATTTGAACCGACGTAAAGTACAGAATTGCAATGAAGCCATGCCTTTTTTCCAATGTATTACTACTAATTTTTCAGAAAAAAAAATTTTATTTGCAATCACACCAACTTGGCTTAAACCAACTAGTTTACTAAAAAAACATTGATTTTCACAAAAACAGTCGATTAAACTCACACAAAAATACTTTAATCCGACGTAAAGTACAGAATTGCAATGAAGCCATGCCTTTTTTCCAATATATCACTAATAGTTTTTCAGAAAAAAAAATGTTTTTTGCAATCACACCAACTTGGCTTATACCAACTAGTTTACTAAAGAAACATTGATTTTCTCAAAAACAGTCGATTAAACTCACACCAAAATGCTTTAAACCGACGTTAAGTACAGAATTGCAATGAAAGAAAGCCATTTTTCCAATGACTAACTGCTAGTTTTTCAGAGAAAACAATTTATTTGCAATCGCACTAACTTGGCCTAGAACAATGTTTTCTAAACAAAAATTGATTTTCTCAAAAACAGTCGATTAAACTCTCACAAAAATACTTTAAACCGACGTAGAGTACAGAATTGCAATGAAACCAAGCCATTTTTCCATTGACTAACTGCTAGTTTTTCAGAAAAAACAATTTATTTGCAATGTCACCAACTTGGCCTAAAACAGTGTTTATTAGAAAAACATGGATTTTCTCAAAAACAGTCGATTAAACTCACAAAAAAAATCCTCCAAACCGACGTAAAGTACAGAATTGCAATGAAACAAAGTCATTTTTCCAATGGCAAACTGCTAGTTTTTCAGAAAAAACAATTTATTTGCAATCTCACCAACTTGGCCTAAAACAGTGTTTATTAAAAAAACATGGATTTTCTAAAAAACAATCGATTAAACTCACAAAAAAATCCTCCAAACCTACGTAAAGTACAGAATTGCAAAGAAGCCATGCCTCTTTTCCAATGTATAACTGGTAGTTTTTCAGAAAAAAAAAATTTATTTTTAATCTCACTAACTGGGCCGAGAACAGCGTTTACTAAAAAACCATTGATTTTCTCAAAAACAGTCGATTAAACTTACATAAAAATGCTTGAAACCGACGTAATGTACAGAATTGCAAAAAAACCATGCCATTTTTCAAATGACTAACTGCTAGTTTTTCAGAGAAAACAATTTATTTGCAATCTAACGAACTTGGCCTGAAACAGTGTTTACTAAAAATCATTGATTTTCTCAAAAACAGTCGATTAAACTCTCACAAAAATACTTTAAACCGACGTAAAGTACAGAATTGCAATGAAACCAAGCCATTTTTCCATTGACTAACTGCTAGTTTTTCAGAAAAAACAATTTATTTGCAATGTCACCAACTTGGCCTAAAACAGTGTTTATTAGAAAAACATGGATTTTCTCAAAAACAGTCGATTAAACTCACAAAAAAAATCCTCCAAACCGACGTAAAGTACAGAATTGCAATGAAACAAAGTCATTTTTCCAATGGCAAACTGCTAGTTTGTCAGAAAAAACAATTTATTTGCAATCTCACCAACTTGGCCTAAAACAGTGTTTATTAAAAAAACATGGATTTTCTAAAAAACAGTCGATTAAACTCACAAAAAAATCCTCCAAACCGACGTAAAGTACAGAATTGCAAAGAAGCCATGCCTTTTTTCCAATGTATAACTGGTAGTTTTTCAGAAAAAAAAAATTTATTTGCAATCTCACTAACTGGGCCGAGAACAGCGTTTACTAAAAAACCATTGATTTTCTAAAAACCGTCGATTAAACTTACATAAAAATGCTTGAAACCGACGTAATGTACAGAATTGCAAAAAAACCATGCCATTTTTCAAATGACTAACTGCTAGTTTTTCAGAGAAAACAATTTATTTGCAATCTAACTAACTTGGCCTGAAACAGTGTTTACTAAAAATCATTGATTTTCTGAAAAACAGTCGATTAAACTCCTATAAAAATGCTTTAAACCGACGTAAAATACAGAATTGCAATGAAGCCATGCCTTTTTTCCAATGACTAACTGCTAGTTTTTCAGAAAAAAAAATTTATTTGCAATCTCACTAACTTGGCCTGAAACAGTGTTTATTAAAAATCATTGATTTTCTGCAAAACAGTCGATTAAACTCACAAAAAAATCCTCTAAAACGACGTAAAGTACAGAATTGCAAAGAAGCCATGCCTTTTTTCCAATGTATAACTGGTAGTTTTTCAGAGAAAAAAAATTTATTTGAAATCTCACTAACTGGGCCGAGAACAGCGTTTACTAAAAAAACATTGATTTTCTCAAAAACAGTCGATTAAACTCTCACAAAATTACTTTAAACCGACGTAAAGTACAGAATTGCAATGAAACCAAGCCATTTTTCCATTGACTAATTGCTAGTTTTTCAGAAAAAAAATTTTTTTGCATTGTCACCAACTTGGCCTAAAACAGTGTTTATTAAAAAAGCATGGATTTTCTCAAAAACAGTCGATTAAACTCACAAAAAAAATCCTCCAAACCGACGTAAAGTACAGAATTGCAATGAAACAAAGCCTTTTTTCCAATGACTAACTGCTAGTTTTTCAGAAAAAACAATTTATTTGCAATCCCACTAACTTGGCCTGAAACAGTGTTTATTAAAAATCATTGATTTTCTGCAAAACAGTCGATTAAACTCGTTAAAAATTGCTTTAAACTGACGTAAAGTACAGAATTGCAAAAAAACCATGTCTTTTTTCCAATGTATTACTGCTAGGTTTTCAGAAAAAAAAATATTATTTGAAATCACACCAACTTGGCTTAAACCAACTAGTTTACTAAAAAGACATTGATTTTCTCAAAAACAGTCGATAAAACTCACACAAAAATACTTTAAACCGACGTTAAGTACAGAATTGCAATGAAACCAAGCCATTTTTCCATTGACTAACTGCTAGTTTTTCAGAAAAACCAATTTATTTGCAAGCTCACTAACTTGGCCTGAAGCAGTGTTTACTGAACAAAAATTGATTTTCTCAAAAACAGTCGATTAAACTCTCACAAAATTACTTTACACCGACGTAAAGTACAGAATTGCAATGAAACCAAGCCATTTTTCCATTGACTAACTGCTAGTTTTTCAGAAAAACCAATTTATTTGCAATGGCACCAACTTGGCCTAAAACAGTGTTGATTAAAAAAACATGGATTTTCTCAAAAACAGTCGATTAAACTCACAAAAAAAATCCTCCAAACCGACGTAAAGTACAGAATTGCAATGAAGCCATGCCTTTTTTCCAATGTATAACTGGTAGTTTTTCAGAAAAAAAAAATTTATGTGCAATCTCACTAACTGGGCCGAGAACAGCGTTTACTAAAAAACCATTGATTTTCTCAAAAACAGTTGATTAAACTTACATAAAAATGCTTGATACCGACGTAATGTACAGAATTGCAAGAAAACCATGCCATTTTTCCAATGACTAACTGCTAGTTTTTCAGAGAAAACAATTTATTTGCAATCTCACTAACTTGGCCTGAAACAGTGTTTACTAAAAATCATTGATTTTCTGAAAAACAGTCGATTAAACTCGTATAAAAATGCTTTAAACCGACGTAAAGTACAGCATTGCAAAAAAACATGTCTTTTTTCCAATGTATTACTGCTAGTTTTTCAGAAAAAAAAAGTTAGTTGCAATCACACTAACTTGGCTTAAACCAACTAGTTTACTAAAAAAACATTGATTATCTCACAAACAGTCAATTAAACTCACACAAAAATGCTTTAAACCGACGTTAAGTACAGAATTGCAATGAAACAAAGCCTTTTTTCCAATGAGTAACTGCTAGTTTTTCAGAAAAAACAATTTATTTGCAATCTCTCTAACTTGGCCTGAAACAGTGTTTACTAAAAATCATTGATTTTCTGAAAAACAGTCGATTAAACTCGTATAAAAATGCTTTAAACCGACGTAAAGTACAGAAATGCAAAAAAACCATGTCTTTTTTCCAATGTATTACTGCTAGTTTTTCAGAAAAAAAAAATGTTAGTTGCAATCACACAAACTTGGCTTAAACAAACTAGTTTACTAAAAAAACAATGATTATCTCAAAAACAGTCGATTAAACTCACACAAAAATGCTTTGAACTGACGTTAAGTACAGAATTGGAATGAAACAAAGCCTTTTTTCCAATGACTAACTGCTACTGTTTCAGAAAAAACAATTTATTTGCAATCTCTCTAACTTGGCCTAAAACAGTGTTTACTGAAAATAATTGATTTTCTGAAAAACAGTAGATTAAACTCGACTAAAAATGCTATAAACCGACGTAGAGTACAAAATTGCAATGTAACCATGCCTTCTTTCCAACGTATAACTGCTAGTTTTTGAGAAAAAACAGTTTATTTGCAATCCCACTAACTTGGCCTAGAACAGTGTTTACTAAAAAAACATTGATTTTCTCAAAAACAGTCGATTAAACTCTCACAAAATTACTTTAAACCGACGTAAAGTACAGAATTGCAATGAAACCAAGCCATTTTTCCATTGACTAATTGCTAGTTTTTCAGAAAAAACAATTTATTTGCAATCTCACCAACTTGGCCTAAAACAGTGTTTATTAAAAAAACATGGATTTTCTCAAAAACGGTCGATTAAAGTCACAAAAAAATCCTCCAAAGCGACGTAGAGTACAAAATTGCAATGTAACCATGCCTTCTTTCCAATGTATTACTGCTAGTTTTTCAGAGAAAACCTATTATTTGCAATCACACTAACTGGGCCTAGAACAGTGTTTACTAAAAAAACATTGATTTTCTCAAAAACAGTAGATTAAACTCACACAAAAATGCTTTAAACTGACGTAGAGTACAAAATTGCAATGTAACCATGCCTTCTTTCCAATGTATTACTGCTAGTTTTTCAGAGAAAACCTATTATTTGCAATCACACTAACTTGGCCTAGAACAGTGTTTACTAAAAAAACATTGATTTTCTCAAAAACAGTCGATTAAACTCTCAAAAAATTACTTTAAACCGACGTAAAGTACAGAATTGCAATGAAACCAAGCCATTTTTCCATTGACTAACTGCTAGTTTTTCAGAAAAACCAATTTATTTGCAATGTCACCAACTTGGCCTAAAACAGTGTTTATTAAAAAAACATGGATTTTCTCAAAAACAGTCGATTAAACTTACCTAAAAATGCTTGAAACCGACGTAATGTACAGAATTGCAAGAAAACCATGCCATTTTTCCATTGACTAACTGCTAGTTTTTCAGAGAAAACAATTTATTTGCAATCTCACTAACTTGGGCTGAAACAGTGTTTACTAAAAATCATTGATTTTCTGAAAAACAGTCGATTAAACTCGTAGAAATTGCTTTAAACCGACGTAAAGTACAGCATTGCAAAAAAACATGTCTTTTTTCCGATGTATTACTGCTAGTTTTTCAGAAAAAAAAAAGTTAGTTGCAATCACACCAACTTGGCTTAAACCAACTAGTTTACTAAAAAAACATTGATTATCTCAAAAACAGTCGATTAAACTCACACAAAAAAGCTTTAAACCGACGTTAAGTACAGAATTGCAATGAAACAAAGCCTTTTTTCCAATGACTAACTGCTAGTTTTTCAGAAAAAACAATTTATTTGCAATCTCTCTAACTTGGCCTGAAACAGTGTTTACTAAAAATTATTGATTTTCTGAAAAACAGTCGATTAAACTCGTATAAAAATGCTTTAAACCGACGTAAAGTACAGATATGCAAAAAAACCATGTCTTTTTTCCAATGTATTACTGCTAGTTTTTCAGAAAAAAAAATCTTAGTTGCAATCACACCAACTTGGCTTAAACAAACTAGTTTACTAAAAAAACAATGATTATCTCAAAAACAGTCGATTAAACTCACACAAAAATGCTTTGGACCGACGTTAAGTACAGAATTGCAATGAAACAAAGCCTTTTTTCCAATGACTAACTGCTAGTGTTTCAGAAAAAACAATTTATTTGCAATCTCTCTAACTTGGCCTAAAACAGTGTTTACTAAAAATCATTGATTTTCTGAAAAACAGTAGATTAAACTCGAATAAAAATGCTATAAACCGACGTAGAGTACAAAATTGCAATGTAACCATGCCTTCTTTCCAACGTATAACTGCTAGTTTTTTAGAAAAAACAGTTTATTTGCAATCCCACTAACTTGACCTAGAACAGTGTTTTCTAAAAAAACATTGATTTTCTCAAAAACAGTCGATTAAACTCTCACAAAATTACTTTAAACCGACGTAAAGTACAGAATTGCAATGAAACCAAGCCATTCTTCCATTGACTAATTGCTAGTTTTTCAGAAAAAACAATTTATTTGCAATCTCACCAACTTGGCCTAAAACAGTGTTTATTAAAAAAACATGGATTTTCTCAAAAACAGTCGATTAAACTCACAAAAAAAATCCTCTAAACCGACGTAAAGTACAGAATTGCAATAAAGCCATGTTTTTTTTCCAATGTATAACTGGTAGTTTTTAAAAAAAAAAAAGTTTATGTGCAATCTCACTAACTGGGCCGAGAACAGCGTTTACTAAAAAACCATTGATTTTCTCAAAAACAGTCGATTAAACTTACATAAAAATGCTTGAAACCGACGTAATGTACAGAATTGCAAAAAAACCATGCCATTTTTCCAATGGGTAACTGCTAGGTTTTCAGAGAAAACAATTTATTTGCAATGTCACTAACTTGGCCTGAAACAGTGTTTACTAAAAATCATTGATTATCTGAAAAACAGTCGATTAAACTCATACAAAAAAATGCTTTAAACCGACGTAAAGTACAGAATTGCAATAAAGCCATGCCTTTTTTCCAATATATTACTACTAGTTTTTCAGAAAAAAAAATGTTATTTGCAATCACACCAACTTGGCTTAAACCAACTAGTTTACTAAAGAAACATTGATTTTCTCAAAAACAGTCGATTAAACTCAAACAAAAATGCTTTAAACCGACGTTAAGTACAGAATTGAAATGAATGGAAGCCATTTTTTCAATGACTAACTGCTAGTTTTTCAGAGAAAACAATTTATTTGCAATCGCACTAACTTGGCCTAAAAAAGTGTTTACTAAACAAAAATTGATTTTCTGCAAAACAGTCGATTAAACTCTCACAAAATTACTTGAAACCGACGTAAAGTACAAAATTGCAATGAAACCAAGCCATTTTTCCATTGACTAACTGCTAGTTTTTCAGAAAAAAAAATTTATTTGCAATGTCACCAACTTGGCCCAAAACAGTGTTTATTAAAAAAACATGGATTTTCTCAAAAACAGTCGATTAAACTCACAAAAAATCCTCTAAACCGACGTAAAGTACAGAATTGCAATGAAGCCATGCCTTTTTTCCAATGTATAACTGGTAGTTTTTCAGAAAAAAAAAATTCATTTGCAATCTCAATAACTGGGCCGAGAACAGCGTTTACTAAAAAACCATTGATTTTCTCAAAAACAGTCGATTAAACTTACATAAAAATGCTTGAATCAGACGTAATGTACAGAATTGCAAAAAAACCATTCCATTTTTCCAATGACTAACTGCTAGTTTTTCAGAGAAAACAATTTATTTGCAATCTTACTAACTTGGCCTAAAACAGTGTTTACTAAAAATCATTGATTTTCTGAAAAACAGTCGATTAAACTCGTATAAAAATGCTTTAAACCGACGTAAGGTACAGAATTGCAAAAAAACCATGTCTTTTTTCCAATTTGTTACTGCTAGATTTCAGAAAAAAAAATGTTAGTTGCAATCACACCAACTTGGCTTAAACCAACTAGTTTACTAAAAAATCATTGATTTTCTGAGAAACAGTAGATTAAACTCGAGTAAAAATGCTTTAAACCGATGTAGAGTACAAAATTGCAATCTAACATTGCCTTCTTTCCAATGCATAACTGCTAGTTTTTGAGAAAAAACAGTTTATTTGCAATCGCACAAACTTGGCCTAGAACAGTGTTTACTAAAAAAATATTGATTTTCTCAAAAACAGTCGATTAAACTCTCACAAAATTACTTTAAACCGACGTAGAGTACAGAATTGCAATGAAACCAAGCCATTTTTCCATTGACTATTTGCTAGTCTTTCAGAAAAAACAATTTATTTGCAATCTCTCTAACTTGGCCTGAAACAGTGTCTACTAAAAATCATTGATTTTCTGAAAAACAGTAGACTAAACTCGAATAAAAATGCTTTAAACCGACGTAGAGTACAAAATTGCAATGTAACATTGCCTTCTTTCCAATTAATTACTGCTAGTTTTTCAGAGAAAACCTATTATTTGCAATCAAACTAACTCGGCCTAAAACAGTGTTTATTAAAAAAAACATTGTATTTCCAAAAAACAGTAGATTAAACTCACAAAAAAAATTCTCCAAACCGACGTAAAGTACAGAATTGCAATGAAACAAAGCCATTTTTCCATTGACTAACTGCTAGTTTTTCAGAAAAAACAATTTATTTGCAATCTCACTAACTTGGCCTGAAACAGTGTTTATTAAAAATCATTGATTTTCTGCAAAACAGTCGATTAAACTCGTATAGAATTGCTTTAAAACGACGTAAAGTACAGAATTGCAAAAAAACCATGTCTTTTTTCCAATGTATTACTGCTAGTTTTTCAGAAAAAAAAATGTTATTTGCAATCACACCAACTTGGTTAAACCAACTAGTTTACTATAAAAACATTGATTTTCTCAAAAACAGTCGATAAAACTCACACAAAAATGCTTTAAACCGACGTTAAGTACAGAATTGCAATGAAAAAAAAGCCATTATTCCAATGACTAACTGCTGGTTTTTCAGAAAAACCAATTTATTTGCAATCTCACTAACTTGGCCTGAAACAGTGCTTACTAAAAATTATTGATTTTCTGAAAAACAGTCGATTAAACTCGTATAAAAATGCTTTAAACCGACGTAAAGTACAGAATTGCAATGAAGCCATGCCTTTTTTCCAATATATTACTACTAGTTTTTCAGAAAAAAAAATGTTATTTGCAATCACACAAACTTTGCTTAAACCAACTAGTTTACTAAAGAAACATTGATTTTCTCAAAAACAGTCGATTAAACTCTCACAAAATTACTTTAAACCGACGTAAAGTACAGAATTGCAATGAAACCAAGCCAATTTTCCATTGACTAACTGCTAGTTTTTCAGAAAAAACAATTTATTTGCAATGTCACCAACTTGGCCTAAAACAGTGTTTATTAAAAAAACATGGATTGTCTCAAAAACAGTCGATTAAACTCACAAAAAAAATTCTCCAAACCGACGTAAAGTACAGAATTGCAATGAAACAAAGCCATTTTTCCAATGACAAACTGCTAGTTTTTCAGAAAAAACAATTTATTTGCAATCTCACTAACTTGGCCTAAAACAGTGTTTATTAAAAAAACATGGATTTTCTCAAAAACAGTCGATTAAACTCACAAAAAAAATCCTCTAAACCGACGTAAACTCGGAATTGCAATGAAGCCATGTCTTTTTTCCAATGTATTACTGCTAGTTTTTCAGAAAAAAAAATTTTAGTTGCAATCACACCAACTTGGCTTAAACCAACTAGTTTACTAAAAAAACATTGATTATCTCAAAAACAGTCGATTAAACTCACACAAAAATGCTTTAAACCGACGTTAAGTACAGAATTGAAATGAAACAAAGCCTTTTTTCCAATGACTAACTGCTAGTTTTTCAGAAAAAACAATTTATTTCCAATCTCTCTAACTTGGCCTGAAACAATGTTTACTAAAAATCATTGATTTTCTGAAAAACAGTAGATTAAACTCGAATAAAAATGCTTTAAATCGACGTAAAGTACAGAATTGCAATGAAACCAAGCCAATTTTCCATTGACAAACTGCTAGTTTTTCAGAAAAAACAATTTATTTGCAATCTCACCAACTTGGCCTAAAACAGTGTTTATTAAAAAAACATGGATTTTCTCAAAAACAGTCGATTAAACTCACAAAAAAAATCCTCTAAACCGACGTAAAGTACAGAATTGCAATGAAGCCATGCCTTTTTTCCAATGTATAACTGGTAGTTTTTCAGAAAAAAAAAATTTATGTGCAATCTCACTAACTAGGCCCAGAGCAGCGTTTACTAAAAAGCCATTGATTTTCTCAAAAACAGTCGATTAAACTTACATAAAAATGCTTGAAACCGACGTAATGTACAGAATTGCAAAAAAACCATGCCATTTTTCCAATGGCTAACTGCTAGTTTTTCAGAGAAAAGAATTTATTTGCAATGTCACTAACTTGGCCTGAAACAGTGTTTACTAAAAATCATTGATTTTCTGAAAAACAGTCGATTAAACTCGTATAAAAATGCTTTAAACCGACGTAAAGTACAGAATTGCAAAAAAACCATGTCTTTGTTCCAATGTATTACTGCTAGTTTTTCAGAAAAAAAAATGTTAGTTGCAATCACACCAACTTGGCTTGAACCAACTAGTTTACTAAAAAAACATTGATTATCTCAAAAACAGTCGATTAAACTCACACAAAAATGCTTTAAACCGACGTTAAGTACAGAATTGCAATGAAAAAAAGCCTTTTTTCCAATGACTAACTGCTAGTTTTTCAGAAAAAACAATTTATTTCCAATCTCTCTAACTTGGCCTGAAACAGTGTTTACTAAAAACATTGATTTTCTGGAAAACAGTAGATTAAACTCGAATAAAAATGCTTTAAACCGACGTAGAGTACAAAATTGCGATGTACCATTGCCTTCTTTCCAATATATTACTACTAGTTTTTCAGAAAAAAAAATGTTATTTGCAATCACACAAACTTTGCTTAAACCAACTAGTTTACTAAAGAAACATTGATTTTCTCAAAAACAGTCGATTAAACTCTCACAAAATTACTTTAAACCGACGTAAAGTACAGAATTGCAATGAAACCAAGCCAATTTTCCATTGACTAACTGCTAGTTTTTCAGAAAAAACAATTTATTTGCAATGTCACCAACTTGGCCTAAAACAGTGTTTATTAAAAAAACATGGATTGTCTCAAAAACAGTCGATTAAACTCACAAAAAAAATTCTCCAAACCGACGTAAAGTACAGAATTGCAATGAAACAAAGCCATTTTTCCAATGACAAACTGCTAGTTTTTCAGAAAAAACAATTTATTTGCAATCTCACTAACTTGGCCTAAAACAGTGTTTATTAAAAAAACATGGATTTTCTCAAAAACAGTCGATTAAACTCACAAAAAAAATCCTCTAAACCGACGTAAACTCGGAATTGCAATGAAGCCATGTCTTTTTTCCAATGTATTACTGCTAGTTTTTCAGAAAAAAAAATTTTAGTTGCAATCACACCAACTTGGCTTAAACCAACTAGTTTACTAAAAAAACATTGATTATCTCAAAAACAGTCGATTAAACTCACACAAAAATGCTTTAAACCGACGTTAAGTACAGAATTGAAATGAAACAAAGCCTTTTTTCCAATGACTAACTGCTAGTTTTTCAGAAAAAACAATTTATTTCCAATCTCTCTAACTTGGCCTGAAACAATGTTTACTAAAAATCATTGATTTTCTGAAAAACAGTAGATTAAACTCGAATAAAAATGCTTTAAACCGACGTAAAGTACAGAATTGCAATGAAACCAAGCCAATTTTCCATTGACAAACTGCTAGTTTTTCAGAAAAAACAATTTATTTGCAATCTCACCAACTTGGCCTAAAACAGTGTTTATTAAAAAAACATGGATTTTCTCAAAAACAGTCGATTAAACTCACAAAAAAAATCCTCTAAACCGACGTAAAGTACAGAATTGCAATGAAGCCATGCCTTTTTTCCAATGTATAACTGGTAGTTTTTCAGAAAAAAAAAATTTATGTGCAATCTCACTAACTAGGCCCAGAGCAGCGTTTACTAAAAAGCCATTGATTTTCTCAAAAACAGTCGATTAAACTCACACAAAAATGCTTTAAACCGACGTTAAGTACAGAATTGCAATGAAAAAAAAGCCATTATTCCAATGACTAACTGCTGGTTTTTCAGAAAAACCAATTTATTTGCAATCTCACTAACTTGGCCTGAAACAGTGCTTACTAAAAATTATTGATTTTCTGAAAAACAGTCGATTAAACTCGTATAAAAATGCTTTAAACCGACGTAAAGTACAGAATTGCAATGAAGCCATGCCTTTTTTCCAATATATTACTACTAGTTTTTCAGAAAAAAAAATGTTATTTGCAATCACACAAACTTTGCTTAAACCAACTAGTTTACTAAAGAAACATTGATTTTCTCAAAAACAGTCGATTAAACTCTCACAAAATTACTTTAAACCGACGTAAAGTACAGAATTGCAATGAAACCAAGCCAATTTTCCATTGACTAACTGCTAGTTTTTCAGAAAAAACAATTTATTTGCAATGTCACCAACTTGGCCTAAAACAGTGTTTATTAAAAAAACATGGATTGTCTCAAAAACAGTCGATTAAACTCACAAAAAAAATTCTCCAAACCGACGTAAAGTACAGAATTGCAATGAAACAAAGCCATTTTTCCAATGACAAACTGCTAGTTTTTCAGAAAAAACAATTTATTTGCAATCTCACTAACTTGGCCTAAAACAGTGTTTATTAAAAAAACATGGATTTTCTCAAAAACAGTCGATTAAACTCACAAAAAAAATCCTCTAAACCGACGTAAACTCGGAATTGCAATGAAGCCATGTCTTTTTTCCAATGTATTACTGCTAGTTTTTCAGAAAAAAAAATCTTAGTTGCAATCACACCAACTTGGCTTAAACAAACTAGTTTACTAAAAAAACAATGATTATCTCAAAAACAGTCGATTAAACTCACACAAAAATGCTTTGGACCGACGTTAAGTACAGAATTGCAATGAAACAAAGCCTTTTTTCCAATGACTAACTGCTAGTGTTTCAGAAAAAACAATTTATTTGCAATCTCTCTAACTTGGCCTAAAACAGTGTTTACTAAAAATCATTGATTTTCTGAAAAACAGTAGATTAAACTCGAATAAAAATGCTATAAACCGACGTAGAGTACAAAATTGCAATGTAACCATGCCTTCTTTCCAACGTATAACTGCTAGTTTTTTAGAAAAAACAGTTTATTTGCAATCCCACTAACTTGACCTAGAACAGTGTTTTCTAAAAAAACATTGATTTTCTCAAAAACAGTCGATTAAACTCTCACAAAATTACTTTAAACCGACGTAAAGTACAGAATTGCAATGAAACCAAGCCATTCTTCCATTGACTAATTGCTAGTTTTTCAGAAAAAACAATTTATTTGCAATCTCACCAACTTGGCCTAAAACAGTGTTTATTAAAAAAACATGGATTTTCTCAAAAACAGTCGATTAAACTCACAAAAAAAATCCTCTAAACCGACGTAAAGTACAGAATTGCAATAAAGCCATGTTTTTTTTCCAATGTATAACTGGTAGTTTTTAAAAAAAAAAAAGTTTATGTGCAATCTCACTAACTGGGCCGAGAACAGCGTTTACTAAAAAACCATTGATTTTCTCAAAAACAGTCGATTAAACTTACATAAAAATGCTTGAAACCGACGTAATGTACAGAATTGCAAAAAAACTATGCCATTTTTCCAATGGGTAACTGCTAGGTTTTCAGAGAAAACAATTTATTTGCAATGTCACTAACTTGGCCTGAAACAGTGTTTACTAAAAATCATTGATTATCTGAAAAACAGTCGATTAAACTCATACAAAAAAATGCTTTAAACCGACGTAAAGTACAGAATTGCAATAAAGCCATGCCTTTTTTCCAATATATTACTACTAGTTTTTCAGAAAAAAAAATGTTATTTGCAATCACACCAACTTGGCTGAAACCAACTAGTTTACTAAAGAAACATTGATTTTCTCAAAAACAGTCGATTAAACTCAAACAAAAATGCTTTAAACCGACGTTAAGTACAGAATTGAAATGAATGGAAGCCATTTTTTCAATGACTAACTGCTAGTTTTTCAGAGAAAACAATTTATTTGCAATCGCACTAACTTGGCCTAAAAAAGTGTTTACTAAACAAAAATTGATTTTCTGCAAAACAGTCGATTAAACTCTCACAAAATTACTTGAAACCGACGTAAAGTACAAAATTGCAATGAAACCAAGCCATTTTTCCATTGACTAACTGCTAGTTTTTCAGAAAAAAAAATTTATTTGCAATGTCACCAACTTGGCCCAAAACAGTGTTTATTAAAAGAACATGGATTTTCTCAAAAACAGTCGATTAAACTCACAAAAAATCCTCTAAACCGACGTAAAGTACAGAATTGCAATGAAGCCATGCCTTTTTTCCAATGTATAACTGGTAGTTTTTCAGAAAAAAAAAATTCATTTGCAATCTCAATAACTGGGCCGAGAACAGCGTTTACTAAAAAACCATTGATTTTCTCAAAAACAGTCGATTAAACTTACATAAAAATGCTTGAATCAGACGTAATGTACAGAATTGCAAAAAAACCATTCCATTTTTCCAATGACTAACTGCTAGTTTTTCAGAGAAAACAATTTATTTGCAATCTTACTAACTTGGCCTAAAACAGTGTTTACTAAAAATCATTGATTTTCTGAAAAACAGTCGATTAAACTCGTATAAAAATGCTTTAAACCGACGTAAGGTACAGAATTGCAAAAAAACCATGTCTTTTTTCCAATTTGTTACTGCTAGATTTCAGAGAAAAAAATGTTAGTTGCAATCACACCAACTTGGCTTAAACCAACTAGTTTACTAAAAAATCATTGATTTTCTGAGAAACAGTAGATTAAACTCGAGTAAAAATGCTTTAAACCGACGTAGAGTACAAAATTGCAATCTAACATTGCCTTCTTTCCAATGCATAACTGCTAGTTTTTGAGAAAAAACAGTTTATTTGCAATCGCACAAACTTGGCCTAGAACAGTGTTTACTAAAAAAATATTGATTTTCTCAAAAACAGTCGATTAAACTCTCACAAAATTACTTTAAACCGACGTAGAGTACAGAATTGCAATGAAACCAAGCCATTTTTCCATTGACTATTTGCTAGTCTTTCAGAAAAAACAATTTATTTGCAATCTCTCTAACTTGGCCTGAAACAGTGTCTACTAAAAATCATTGATTTTCTGAAAAACAGTAGACTAAACTCGAATAAAAATGCTTTAAACCGACGTAGAGTACAAAATTGCAATGTAACATTGCCTTCTTTCCAATTAATTACTGCTAGTTTTTCAGAGAAAACCTATTATTTGCAATCAAACTAACTCGGCCTAAAACAGTGTTTATTAAAAAAAACATTGTATTTCCAAAAAACAGTAGATTAAACTCACAAAAAAAATTCTCCAAACCGACGTAAAGTACAGAATTGCAATGAAACAAAGCCATTTTTCCATTGACTAACTGCTAGTTTTTCAGAAAAAACAATTTATTTGCAATCTCACTAACTTGGCCTGAAACAGTGTTTATTAAAAATCATTGATTTTCTGCAAAACAGTCGATTAAACTCGTATAGAATTGCTTTAAAACGACGTAAAGTACAGAATTGCAAAAAAACCATGTCTTTTTTCCAATGTATTACTGCTAGTTTTTCAGAAAAAAAAATGTTATTTGCAATCACACCAACTTGGTTAAACCAACTAGTTTACTATAAAAACATTGATTTTCTCAAAAACAGTCGATAAAACTCACACAAAAATGCTTTAAACCGACGTTAAGTACAGAATTGCAATGAAAAAAAAGCCATTATTCCAATGACTAACTGCTGGTTTTTCAGAAAAACCAATTTATTTGCAATCTCACTAACTTGGCCTGAAACAGTGCTTACTAAAAATTATTGATTTTCTGAAAAACAGTCGATTAAACTCGTATAAAAATGCTTTAAACCGACGTAAAGTACAGAATTGCAATGAAGCCATGCCTTTTTTCCAATATATTACTACTAGTTTTTCAGAAAAAAAAATGTTATTTGCAATCACACAAACTTTGCTTAAACCAACTAGTTTACTAAAGAAACATTGATTTTCTCAAAAACAGTCGATTAAACTCTCACAAAATTACTTTAAACCGACGTAAAGTACAGAATTGCAATGAAACCAAGCCAATTTTCCATTGACTAACTGCTAGTTTTTCAGAAAAAACAATTTATTTGCAATGTCACCAACTTGGCCTAAAACAGTGTTTATTAAAAAAAACATGGATTGTCTCAAAAACAGTCGATTAAACTCACAAAAAAAATTCTCCAAACCGACGTAAAGTACAGAATTGCAATGAAACAAAGCCATTTTTCCAATGACAAACTGCTAGTTTTTCAGAAAAAACAATTTATTTGCAATCTCACTAACTTGGCCTAAAACAGTGTTTATTAAAAAAACATGGATTTTCTCAAAAACAGTCGATTAAACTCACAAAAAAAATCCTCTAAACCGAGGTAAACTCGGAATTGCAATGAAGCCATGTCTTTTTTCCAATGTATTACTGCTAGTTTTTCAGAAAAAAAAATTTTAGTTGCAATCACACCAACTTGGCTTAAACCAACTAGTTTACTAAAAAAACATTGATTATCTCAAAAACAGTCGATTAAACTCACACAAAAATGCTTTAAACCGACGTTAAGTACAGAATTGAAATGAAACAAAGCCTTTTTTCCAATGACTAACTGCTAGTTTTTCAGAAAAAACAATTTATTTCCAATCTCTCTAACTTGGCCTGAAACAATGTTTACTAAAAATCATTGATTTTCTGAAAAACAGTAGATTAAACTCGAATAAAAATGCTTTAAACCGACGTAAAGTACAGAATTGCAATGAAACCAAGCCAATTTTCCATTGACAAACTGCTAGTTTTTCAGAAAAAACAATTTATTTGCAATCTCACCAACTTGGCCTAAAACAGTGTTTATTAAAAAAACATGGATTTTCTCAAAAACAGTCGATTAAACTCACAAAAAAAATCCTCTAAACCGACGTAAAGTACAGAATTGCAATGAAGCCATGCCTTTTTTCCAATGTATAACTGGTAGTTTTTCAGAAAAAAAAAATTTATGTGCAATCTCACTAACTAGGCCCAGAGCAGCGTTTACTAAAAAGCCATTGATTTTCTCAAAAACAGTCGATTAAACTTACATAAAAATGCTTGAAACCGACGTAATGTACAGAATTGCAAAAAAACCATGCCATTTTTCCAATGGCTAACTGCTAGTTTTTCAGAGAAAAGAATTTATTTGCAATGTCACTAACTTGGCCTGAAACAGTGTTTACTAAAAATCATTGATTTTCTGAAAAACAGTCGATTAAACTCGTATAAAAATGCTTTAAACCGACGTAAAGTACAGAATTGCAAAAAAACCATGTCTTTGTTCCAATGTATTACTGCTAGTTTTTCAGAAAAAAAAATGTTAGTTGCAATCACACCAACTTGGCTTGAACCAACTAGTTTACTAAAAAAACATTGATTATCTCAAAAACAGTCGATTAAATTCACACAAAAATGCTTTAAACCGACGTTAAGTACAGAATTGCAATGAAAAAAAGCCTTTTTTCCAATGACTAACTGCTAGTTTTTCAGAAAAAACAATTTATTTCCAATCTCTCTAACTTGGCCTGAAACAGTGTTTACTAAAAACATTGATTTTCTCAAAAACAGTCGATTAAACTCGAATAAAAATGCTTTAAACCGACGTAGAGTACAAAATTGCGATGTACCATTGCCTTCTTTCCAATATATTACTACTAGTTTTTCAGAAAAAAAAATGTTATTTGCAATCACACAAACTTTGCTTAAACCAACTAGTTTACTAAAGAAACATTGATTTTCTCAAAAACAGTCGATTAAACTCTCACAAAATTACTTTAAACCGACGTAAAGTACAGAATTGCAATGAAACCAAGCCAATTTTCCATTGACTAACTGCTAGTTTTTCAGAAAAAACAATTTATTTGCAATGTCACCAACTTGGCCTAAAACAGTGTTTATTAAAAAAACATGGATTGTCTCAAAAACAGTCGATTAAACTCACAAAAAAAATTCTCCAAACCGACGTAAAGTACAGAATTGCAATGAAACAAAGCCATTTTTCCAATGACAAACTGCTAGTTTTTCAGAAAAAACAATTTATTTGCAATCTCACTAACTTGGCCTAAAACAGTGTTTATTAAAAAAACATGGATTTTCTCAAAAACAGTCGATTAAACTCACAAAAAAAATCCTCTAAACCGACGTAAACTCGGAATTGCAATGAAGCCATGTCTTTTTTCCAATGTATTACTGCTAGTTTTTCAGAAAAAAAAATTTTAGTTGCAATCACACCAACTTGGCTTAAACCAACTAGTTTACTAAAAAAACATTGATTATCTCAAAAACAGTCGATTAAACTCACACAAAAATGCTTTAAACCGACGTTAAGTACAGAATTGAAATGAAACAAAGCCTTTTTTCCAATGACTAACTGCTAGTTTTTCAGAAAAAACAATTTATTTCCCATCTCTCTAACTTGGCCTGAAACAATGTTTACTAAAAATCATTGATTTTCTGAAAAACAGTAGATTAAACTCGAATAAAAATGCTTTAAACCGACGTAAAGTACAGAATTGCAATGAAACCAAGCCAATTTTCCATTGACAAACTGCTAGTTTTTCAGAAAAAACAATTTATTTGCAATCTCACCAACTTGGCCTAAAACAGTGTTTATTAAAAAAACATGGATTTTCTCAAAAACAGTCGATTAAACTCACAAAAAAAATCCTCTAAACCGACGTAAAGTACAGAATTGCAATGAAGCCATGCCTTTTTTCCAATGTATAACTGGTAGTTTTTCAGAAAAAAAAAATTTATGTGCAATCTCACTAACTAGGCCCAGAGCAGCGTTTACTAAAAAGCCATTGATTTTCTCAAAAACAGTCGATTAAACTCACACAAAAATGCTTTAAACCGACGTTAAGTACAGAATTGCAATGAAAAAAAAGCCATTATTCCAATGACTAACTGCTGGTTTTTCAGAAAAACCAATTTATTTGCAATCTCACTAACTTGGCCTGAAACAGTGCTTACTAAAAATTATTGATTTTCTGAAAAACAGTCGATTAAACTCGTATAAAAATGCTTTAAACCGACGTAAAGTACAGAATTGCAATGAAGCCATGCCTTTTTTCCAATATATTACTACTAGTTTTTCAGAAAAAAAAATGTTATTTGCAATCACACAAACTTTGCTTAAACCAACTAGTTTACTAAAGAAACATTGATTTTCTCAAAAACAGTCGATTAAACTCTCACAAAATTACTTTAAACCGACGTAAAGTACAGAATTGCAATGAAACCAAGCCAATTTTCCATTGACTAACTGCTAGTTTTTCAGAAAAAACAATTTATTTGCAATGTCACCAACTTGGCCTAAAACAGTGTTTATTAAAAAAACATGGATTGTCTCAAAAACAGTCGATTAAACTCACAAAAAAAATTCTCCAAACCGACGTAAAGTACAGAATTGCAATGAAACAAAGCCATTTTTCCAATGACAAACTGCTAGTTTTTCAGAAAAAACAATTTATTTGCAATCTCACTAACTTGGCCTAAAACAGTGTTTATTAAAAAAACATGGATTTTCTCAAAAACAGTCGATTAAACTCACAAAAAAAATCCTCTAAACCGACGTAAACTCGGAATTGCAATGAAGCCATGTCTTTTTTCCAATGTATTACTGCTAGTTTTTCAGAAAAAAAAATTTTAGTTGCAATCACACCAACTTGGCTTAAACCAACTAGTTTACTAAAAAAACATTGATTATCTCAAAAACAGTCGATTAAACTCACACAAAAATGCTTTAAACCGACGTTAAGTACAGAATTGAAATGAAACAAAGCCTTTTTTCCAATGACTAACTGCTAGTTTTTCAGAAAAAACAATTTATTTCCAATCTCTCTAACTTGGCCTGAAACAATGTTTACTAAAAATCATTGATTTTCTGAAAAACAGTAGATTAAACTCGAATAAAAATGCTTTAAACCGACGTAAAGTACAGAATTGCAATGAAACCAAGCCAATTTTCCATTGACAAACTGCTAGTTTTTCAGAAAAAACAATTTATTTGCAATCTCACCAACTTGGCCTAAAACAGTGTTTATTAAAAAAACATGGATTTTCTCAAAAACAGTCGATTAAACTCACAAAAAAAATCCTCTAAACCGACGTAAAGTACAGAATTGCAATGAAGCCATGCCTTTTTTCCAATGTATAACTGGTAGTTTTTCAGAAAAAAAAAATTTATGTGCAATCTCACTAACTAGGCCCAGAGCAGCGTTTACTAAAAAGCCATTGATTTTCTCAAAAACAGTCGATTAAACTTACATAAAAATGCTTGAAACCGACGTAATGTACAGAATTGCAAAAAAACCATGCCATTTTTCCAATGGCTAACTGCTAGTTTTTCAGAGAAAAGAATTTATTTGCAATGTCACTAACTTGGCCTGAAACAGTGTTTACTAAAAATCATTGATTTTCTGAAAAACAGTCGATTAAACTCGTATAAAAATGCTTTAAACCGACGTAAAGTACAGAATTGCAAAAAAACCATGTCTTTGTTCCAATGTATTACTGCTAGTTTTTCAGAAAAAAAAATGTTAGTTGCAATCACACCAACTTGGCTTGAACCAACTAGTTTACTAAAAAAACATTGATTATCTCAAAAACAGTCGATTAAACTCACACAAAAATGCTTTAAACCGACGTTAAGTACAGAATTGCAATGGAAAAAAGCCTTTTTTCCAATGACTAACTGCTAGTTTTTCAGAAAAAACAATTTATTTCCAATCGCTCTAACTTGGCCTGAAACAGTGTTTACTAAAAACATTGATTTTCTGGAAAACAGTAGATTAAACTCGAATAAAAATGCTTTAAACCGACGTAGAGTACAAAATTGCGATGTACCATTGCCTTCTTTCCAATGTATAACTGCTAGTTTTTGAGAAAAAACAGTCTATTTGCAATCGCACTAACTTGGCCTAGAACAGTGTTTACTAAAAAAACATTGATTTTCTCAAAAACTGTCGATTAAACTCTCACAAAATTACTTTAAACCGACGTAGAGTACAGAATTGCAATGAAACCAAGCCATTTTTCCATTGACTATTTGCTAGTTTTTTAGAAAAAACAATTTAATTACAATCTCACCAACTTGGCCTAAAACAGTGTTTATTAAAAAAACATGGATTTTCTCAAAAACGGTCGATTAAACTCACAAAAAAATCCTCCAAATCGACGTAAAGTACAGAATTGCAATGAAGCAATGCCTTTTTTCCAATGTATAACTGCTAGTGTTTCAGAAAAAAAAATTTTATTTGCAATCTCACTAACTGGGCCGAGAACAGAGTTTACTAAAAAAACATTGATTTTCTCAAAAACAGTCGATTAAACTTACATAAAAATGCTTGAAACCGACGTAATGTACAGAATTGCAAAAAAACCATGCCTTTTTTCCAATGACTGACCGCTAGTTTTTCATTAAAAACAATTTATTTGCAATCACACTAACTTGACATAAATCAATGTTTACTAAAAAAACATTGATTTTTTTCGCAAAAAAAGTATATTAAACTGACAAGAATGTTTATAACCGGCGTAAAGTATAGAATTGCAATAAAACCAAGCTTTTTTTTCCGATGTATAACTGCTAATTTTTCAAAAAAAACATATTAGTTGCAATCACACTAACTGGTCCTAAATCTGTTTTTACTAAAAGAACATGGATTCTCTCAAAAACAGTCGATTAAACTCACACAAAAATGCTTAAAACCGAGGTAAAGTACAGAATTGCAATGAAACTAAGCCATTTTCCAATGAATAACTGCTAGTTTTTCAGAAAAAACAATTTATTTGCGATCACACCAACTTGGCCTAAAATAGTGTTTACTAAAAAAACATTGATTTTCTCAAAAACTGTCGATTAAACTGACAAAAGACTGTTTAAAACCGGCGTAAAGAATAGAAGTGCAATGAAACCAAGCCTATTTTCCAATGTATAACTGCTAGTTCTTCAAACAAAACCTATTAGTTGCAATCACAGTAAATGGGTCTAAAACAGTGTTTTTTAAAAAAGCCTGGATTTTCTCAAAAACTGTCGATGAAACTCACACAAAAATGCTCTAAACCGACGTAATCTACAGAATTGCAATGAAACCATGCCTTTTTCCAATGTATAACTGCTAGTTTCTCAGAATAAACCATTTATTTGCAATCTCACTAACTGGGCCTAAAACAGTGTTTACTAAAAACACATTGAATTTCCCAAAAATAGTCGCTTAGACTCACATAAAAATGATTTGAACCGACGTAAAGTACAGAATTGCAATGAAATCATGCATTATTTCTAATGTATAACTTCTACTTTTCAGAAAAATCATATTATTTGCAATCACACTCACTTGGCTTAATACAGTGTATACTAAAAAAACATTGATTTTCTCAAAAACAGTCGATTAAACTCACACAAAAATGCTTTAAATCGACGTAAAAAACAGATTTCCAATGAAACCAAGACATTTTTCCAATGACTAACTGCTAGTTTTTCACAAAAAAGTTAGTATTGGCAATCAATCTAACTTGGCCTAAAACAGTGTTTACTAAAAAAACATTGCTTATCTCAAAAACAGTCAATTAAACTCACACAAAATGCTTTAAACCGACGTAAAGTACAGAATTGCATTGAAACCAAGACATTTTTCCAATGACTAACTGCTAGTTTTTCAGAAAAAACAATTAATTTGCAATCTCACTAACTGGGTCTAAAACAGTGTTTACTAAAAAAACATTGAATTTCCCAAAAACAGTCGCTTAAACTCACATAAAAATGATTTGAACCGACGTAAAGTACAGAATTGCAATGAAGCCATGCCTTTTTTCCAATGTATTACTACTAGTTTTTCAGAAAAAAAAATTTTATTTGCAATCACACCAACTTGGCTTAAACCAACTAGTTTACTAAAAAAACATTGATTTTCACAAAAACAGTCGATTAAACTCACACAAAAATACTTTAATCCGACGTAAAGTACAGAATTGCAGAGAAGCCATGCCTTTTTTCAAATATATCACTAATAGTTTTTCAGAAAAAAAAATTTTTTTTTGCAATCACACCAACTTGGCTTATACCAACTAGTTTACTAAAGAAACATTGATTTTCTCAACAAAAGTCGATTAAACTCACACAAAAATGCTTTAAACCGACGTTAAGTACAGAATTGCAATGAAAGAAAGCCATTTTTCCAATGACTAACTGCTAGTTTTTCAGAGAAAACAATTTATTTGCAATCGCACTAACTTGGCCTAGAACAATGTTTTCTAAACAAAAATTGATTTTCTCAAAAAAAGTCGATTAAACTCTCACAAAAATACTTTAAACCGACGTAAAGTACAGAATTGCAATGAAACCAAGCCATTTTTCCATTGACTAACTGCTAGTTTTTCAGAAAAAACAATTTATTTGCAATGTCACCAACTTGGCCTAAAACAGTGTTTATTAGAAAAACATGGATTTTCTCAAAAACAGTCGATTAAACTCACAAAAAAAATCCTCCAAACCGACGTAAAGTACAGAATTGCAATGAAACAAAGTCATTTTTCCAATGGCAAACTGCTAGTTTTTCAGAAAAAACAATTTATTTGC
This sequence comes from Catostylus mosaicus, assembly GCA_964019065.1. NCBI lineage: Eukaryota > Metazoa > Cnidaria > Scyphozoa > Rhizostomeae > Catostylidae > Catostylus > Catostylus mosaicus. The sequence goes on from OZ025187.1 coordinate 7,329,558, forward strand.
AATCTCACCAACTTGGCCTAAAACAGTGTTTATTAAAAAAACATGGATTTTCTAAAAAACAGTCGATTAAACTCACAAAAAAATCCTCCAAACCGACGTAAAGTACAGAATTGCAAAGAAGCCATGCCTCTTTTCCAATGTATAACTGGTAGTTTTTCAGAAAAAAAAAATTTATTTGCAATCTCACTAACTGGGCCGAGAACAGCGTTTACTAAAAAACCATTGATTTTCTCAAAAACAGTCTATTAAACTTACATAAAAATGCTTGAAACCGACGTAATGTACAGAATTGCAAAAAAACCATGCCATTTTTCAAATGACTAACTGCTAGTTTTTCAGAGAAAACAATTTATTTGCAATCTAACGAACTTGGCCTGAAACAGTGTTTACTAAAAATCATTGATTTTCTCAAAAACAGTCGATTAAACTCTCACAAAAATACTTTAAACCGACGTAAAGTACAGAATTGCAATGAAACCAAGCCATTTTTCCATTGACTAACTGCTAGTTTTTCAGAAAAAACAATTTATTTGCAATGTCACCAACTTGGCCTAAAACAGTGTTTATTAGAAAAACATGGATTTTCTCAAAAACAGTCGATTAAACTCACAAAAAAAATCCTCCAAACCGACGTAAAGTACAGAATTGCAATGAAACAAAGTCATTTTTCCAATGGCAAACTGCTAGTTTTTCAGAAAAAACAATTTATTTGCAATCTCACCAACTTGGCCTAAAACAGTGTTTATTAAAAAAACATGGATTTTCTAAAAAACAGTCGATTAAACTCACAAAAAAATCCTCCAAACCGACGTAAAGTACAGAATTGCAAAGAAGCCATGCCTTTTTTCCAATGTATAACTGGTAGTTTTTCAGAAAAAAAAAATTTATTTGCAATCTCACTAACTGGGCCGAGAACAGCGTTTACTAAAAAACCATTGATTTTCTCAAAAACAGTCGATTAAACTTACATAAAAATGCTTGAAACCGACGTAATGTACAGAATTGCAAAGAAACCATGCCATTTTTCAAATGACTAACTGCTAGTTTTTCAGAGAAAACAATTTATTTGCAATCTAACTAACTTGGCCGGAAACAGTGTTTACTAAAAATCATTGATTTTCTGAAAAACAATCGATTAAACTCCTATAAAAATGCTTTAAACCGACGTAAAATACAGAATTGCAATGAAGCCATGCCTTTTTTCCAATGACTAACTGCTAGTTTTTCAGAAAAAAAAATTTATTTGCAATCTCACTAACTTGGCCTGAAACAGTGTTTATTAAAAATCATTGATTTTCTGCAAAACAGTCGATTAAACTCACAAAAAAATCCTCTAAAACGACGTAAAGTACAGAATTGCAAAGAAGCCATGCCTTTTTTCCAATGTATAACTGGTAGTTTTTCAGAGAAAAAAAATTTATTTGCAATCTCACTAACTGGGCCGAGAACAGCGTTTACTAAAAAAACATTGATTTTCTCAAAAACAGTCGATTAAACTCTCACAAAATTACTTTAAACCGACGTAAAGTACAGAATTGCAATGAAACCAAGCCATTTTTCCATTGACTAATTGCTAGTTTTTCAGAAAAAAAAATTTTTTTGCATTGTCACCAACTTGGCCTAAAACAGTGTTTATTAAAAAAGCATGGATTTTCTCAAAAACAGTCGATTAAACTCACAAAAAAAATCCTCCAAACCGACGTAAAGTATAGAATTGCAATGAAACAAAGCCTTTTTTCCAATGACTAACTGCTAGTTTTTCAGAAAAAACAATTTATTTGCAATCCCACTAACTTGGCCTGAAACAGTGTTTATTAAAAATCATTGATTTTCTGCAAAACAGTCGATTAAACTCGTTAAAAATTGCTTTAAACTGACGTAAAGTACAGAATTGCAAAAAAACCATGTCTTTTTTCCAATGTATTACTGCTAGGTTTTCAGAAAAAAAAATATTATTTGAAATCACACCAACTTGGCTTAAACCAACTAGTTTACTAAAAAGACATTGATTTTCTCAAAAACAGTCGATAAAACTCGAATAAAAATGCTTTAAACCGACGTAGAGTACAAAATTGCGATGTACCATTGCCTTCTTTCCAATGTATAACTGCTAGTTTTTGAGAAAAAACAGTCTATTTGCAATCGCACTAACTTGGCCTAGAACAGTGTTTACTAAAAAAACATTGATTTTCTCAAAAACTGTCGATTAAACTCTCACAAAATTACTTTAAACCGACGTAGAGTACAGAATTGCAATGAAACCAAGCCATTTTTCCATTGACTATTTGCTAGTTTTTTAGAAAAAACAATTTAATTACAATCTCACCAACTTGGCCTAAAACAGTGTTTATTAAAAAAACATGGATTTTCTCAAAAACGGTCGATTAAACTCACAAAAAAATCCTCCAAATCGACGTAAAGTACAGAATTGCAATGAAGCAATGCCTTTTTTCCAATGTATAACTGCTAGTGTTTCAGAAAAAAAAATTTTATTTGCAATCTCACTAACTGGGCCGAGAACAGAGTTTACTAAAAAAACATTGATTTTCTCAAAAACAGTCGATTAAACTTACATAAAAATGCTTGAAACCGACGTAATGTACAGAATTGCAAAAAAACCATGCCTTTTTTCCAATGACTGACCGCTAGTTTTTCATTAAAAACAATTTATTTGCAATCACACTAACTTGACATAAATCAATGTTTACTAAAAAAACATTGATTTTTTTCGCAAAAAAAGTATATTAAACTGACAAGAATGTTTATAACCGGCGTAAAGTATAGAATTGCAATAAAACCAAGCTTTTTTTTCCGATGTATAACTGCTAATTTTTCAAAAAAAACATATTAGTTGCAATCACACTAACTGGTCCTAAATCTGTTTTTACTAAAAGAACATGGATTCTCTCAAAAACAGTCGATTAAACTCACACAAAAATGCTTAAAACCGAGGTAAAGTACAGAATTGCAATGAAACTAAGCCATTTTCCAATGAATAACTGCTAGTTTTTCAGAAAAAACAATTTATTTGCGATCACACCAACTTGGCCTAAAATAGTGTTTACTAAAAAAACATTGATTTTCTCAAAAACTGTCGATTAAACTGACAAAAGACTGTTTAAAACCGGCGTAAAGAATAGAAGTGCAATGAAACCAAGCCTATTTTCCAATGTATAACTGCTAGTTCTTCAAACAAAACCTATTAGTTGCAATCACAGTAAATGGGTCTAAAACAGTGTTTTTTAAAAAAGCCTGGATTTTCTCAAAAACTGTCGATGAAACTCACACAAAAATGCTCTAAACCGACGTAATCTACAGAATTGCAATGAAACCATGCCTTTTTCCAATGTATAACTGCTAGTTTCTCAGAATAAACCATTTATTTGCAATCTCACTAACTGGGCCTAAAACAGTGTTTACTAAAAACACATTGAATTTCCCAAAAATAGTCGCTTAGACTCACATAAAAATGATTTGAACCGACGTAAAGTACAGAATTGCAATGAAATCATGCATTATTTCTAATGTATAACTTCTACTTTTCAGAAAAATCATATTATTTGCAATCACACTCACTTGGCTTAATACAGTGTATACTAAAAAAACATTGATTTTCTCAAAAACAGTCGATTAAACTCACACAAAAATGCTTTAAATCGACGTAAAAAACAGATTTCCAATGAAACCAAGACATTTTTCCAATGACTAACTGCTAGTTTTTCACAAAAAAGTTAGTATTGGCAATCAATCTAACTTGGCCTAAAACAGTGTTTACTAAAAAAACATTGCTTATCTCAAAAACAGTCAATTAAACTCACACAAAATGCTTTAAACCGACGTAAAGTACAGAATTGCATTGAAACCAAGACATTTTTCCAATGACTAACTGCTAGTTTTTCAGAAAAAACAATTAATTTGCAATCTCACTAACTGGGTCTAAAACAGTGTTTACTAAAAAAACATTGAATTTCCCAAAAACAGTCGCTTAAACTCACATAAAAATGATTTGAACCGACGTAAAGTACAGAATTGCAATGAAGCCATGCCTTTTTTCCAATGTATTACTACTAGTTTTTCAGAAAAAAAAATTTTATTTGCAATCACACCAACTTGGCTTAAACCAACTAGTTTACTAAAAAAACATTGATTTTCACAAAAACAGTCGATTAAACTCACACAAAAATACTTTAATCCGACGTAAAGTACAGAATTGCAATGAAGCCATGCCTTTTTTCAAATATATCACTAATAGTTTTTCAGAAAAAAAAATTTTTTTTTGCAATCACACCAACTTGGCTTATACCAACTAGTTTACTAAAGAAACATTGATTTTCTCAACAAAAGTCGATTAAACTCACACAAAAATGCTTTAAACCGACGTTAAGTACAGAATTGCAATGAAAGAAAGCCATTTTTCCAATGACTAACTGCTAGTTTTTCAGAGAAAACAATTTATTTGCAATCGCACTAACTTGGCCTAGAACAATGTTTTCTAAACAAAAATTGATTTTCTCAAAAAAAGTCGATTAAACTCTCACAAAAATACTTTAAACCGACGTAAAGTACAGAATTGCAATGAAACCAAGCCATTTTTCCATTGACTAACTGCTAGTTTTTCAGAAAAAACAATTTATTTGCAATGTCACCAACTTGGCCTAAAACAGTGTTTATTAGAAAAACATGGATTTTCTCAAAAACAGTCGATTAAACTCACAAAAAAAATCCTCCAAACCGACGTAAAGTACAGAATTGCAATGAAACAAAGTCATTTTTCCAATGGCAAACTGCTAGTTTTTCAGAAAAAACAATTTATTTGCAATCTCACCAACTTGGCCTAAAACAGTGTTTATTAAAAAAACATGGATTTTCTAAAAAACAGTCGATTAAACTCACAAAAAAATCCTCCAAACCGACGTAAAGTACAGAATTGCAAAGAAGCCATGCCTCTTTTCCAATGTATAACTGGTAGTTTTTCAGAAAAAAAAAATTTATTTGCAATCTCACTAACTGGGCCGAGAACAGCGTTTACTAAAAAACCATTGATTTTCTCAAAAACAGTCTATTAAACTTACATAAAAATGCTTGAAACCGACGTAATGTACAGAATTGCAAAAAAACCATGCCATTTTTCAAATGACTAACTGCTAGTTTTTCAGAGAAAACAATTTATTTGCAATCTAACGAACTTGGCCTGAAACAGTGTTTACTAAAAATCATTGATTTTCTCAAAAACAGTCGATTAAACTCTCACAAAAATACTTTAAACCGACGTAAAGTACAGAATTGCAATGAAACCAAGCCATTTTTCCATTGACTAACTGCTAGTTTTTCAGAAAAAACAATTTATTTGCAATGTCACCAACTTGGCCTAAAACAGTGTTTATTAGAAAAACATGGATTTTCTCAAAAACAGTCGATTAAACTCACAAAAAAAATCCTCCAAACCGACGTAAAGTACAGAATTGCAATGAAACAAAGTCATTTTTCCAATGGCAAACTGCTAGTTTTTCAGAAAAAACAATTTATTTGCAATCTCACCAACTTGGCCTAAAACAGTGTTTATTAAAAAAACATGGATTTTCTAAAAAACAGTCGATTAAACTCACAAAAAAATCCTCCAAACCGACGTAAAGTACAGAATTGCAAAGAAGCCATGCCTTTTTTCCAATGTATAACTGGTAGTTTTTCAGAAAAAAAAAATTTATTTGCAATCTCACTAACTGGGCCGAGAACAGCGTTTACTAAAAAACCATTGATTTTCTCAAAAACAGTCGATTAAACTTACATAAAAATGCTTGAAACCGACGTAATGTACAGAATTGCAAAGAAACCATGCCATTTTTCAAATGACTAACTGCTAGTTTTTCAGAGAAAACAATTTATTTGCAATCTAACTAACTTGGCCGGAAACAGTGTTTACTAAAAATCATTGATTTTCTGAAAAACAATCGATTAAACTCCTATAAAAATGCTTTAAACCGACGTAAAATACAGAATTGCAATGAAGCCATGCCTTTTTTCCAATGACTAACTGCTAGTTTTTCAGAAAAAAAAATTTATTTGCAATCTCACTAACTTGGCCTGAAACAGTGTTTATTAAAAATCATTGATTTTCTGCAAAACAGTCGATTAAACTCACAAAAAAATCCTCTAAAACGACGTAAAGTACAGAATTGCAAAGAAGCCATGCCTTTTTTCCAATGTATAACTGGTAGTTTTTCAGAGAAAAAAAATTTATTTGCAATCTCACTAACTGGGCCGAGAACAGCGTTTACTAAAAAAACATTGATTTTCTCAAAAACAGTCGATTAAACTCTCACAAAATTACTTTAAACCGACGTAAAGTACAGAATTGCAATGAAACCAAGCCATTTTTCCATTGACTAATTGCTAGTTTTTCAGAAAAAAAAATTTTTTTGCATTGTCACCAACTTGGCCTAAAACAGTGTTTATTAAAAAAGCATGGATTTTCTCAAAAACAGTCGATTAAACTCACAAAAAAAATCCTCCAAACCGACGTAAAGTATAGAATTGCAATGAAACAAAGCCTTTTTTCCAATGACTAACTGCTAGTTTTTCAGAAAAAACAATTTATTTGCAATCCCACTAACTTGGCCTGAAACAGTGTTTATTAAAAATCATTGATTTTCTGCAAAACAGTCGATTAAACTCGTTAAAAATTGCTTTAAACTGACGTAAAGTACAGAATTGCAAAAAAACCATGTCTTTTTTCCAATGTATTACTGCTAGGTTTTCAGAAAAAAAAATATTATTTGAAATCACACCAACTTGGCTTAAACCAACTAGTTTACTAAAAAGACATTGATTTTCTCAAAAACAGTCGATAAAACTCACACAAAAATACTTTAAACCGACGTTAAGTACAGAATTGCAATGAAACCAAGCCATTTTTCCATTGACTAACTGCTAGTTTTTCAGAAAAACCAATTTATTTGCAAGCTCACTAACTTGGCCTGAAGCAGTGTTTACTGAACAAAAATTGATTTTCTCAAAAACAGTCGATTAAACTCTCACAAAATTACTTTACACCGACGTAAAGTACAGAATTGCAATGAAACCAAGCCATTTTTCCATTGACTAACTGCTAGTTTTTCAGAAAAACCAATTTATTTGCAATGGCACCAACTTGGCCTAAAACAGTGTTGATTAAAAAAACATGGATTTTCTCAAAAACAGTCGATTAAACTCACAAAAAAAATCCTCCAAACCGACGTAAAGTACAGAATTGCAATGAAGCCATGCCTTTTTTCCAATGTATAACTGGTAGTTTTTCAGAAAAAAAAAATTTATGTGCAATCTCACTAACTGGGCCGAGAACAGCGTTTACTAAAAAACCATTGATTTTCTCAAAAACAGTTGATTAAACTTACATAAAAATGCTTGATACCGACGTAATGTACAGAATTGCAAGAAAACCATGCCATTTTTCCAATGACTAACTGCTAGTTTTTCAGAGAAAACAATTTATTTGCAATCTAACTAACTTGGCCTGAAACAGTGTTTACTAAAAATCATTGATTTTCTGAAAAACAATCGATTAAACTCCTATAAAAATGCTTTAAACCGACGTAAAATACAGAATTGCAATGAAGCCATGCCTTTTTTCCAATGACTAACTGCTAGTTTTTCAGAAAAAAAAATTTATTTGCAATCTCACTAACTTGGCCTGAAACAGTGTTTATTAAAAATCATTGATTTTCTGCAAAACAGTCGATTAAACTCACAAAAAAATCCTCTAAAACGACGTAAAGTACAGAATTGCAAAGAAGCCATGCCTTTTTTCCAATTTATAACTGGTAGTTTTTCAGAGAAAAAAAATTTATTTGCAATCTCACTAACTGGGCCGAGAACAGCGTTTACTAAAAAAACATTGATTTTCTCAAAAACAGTCGATTAAACTCTCACAAAATTACTTTAAACCGACGTAAAGTACAGAATTGCAATGAAACCAAGCCATTTTTCCATTGACTAATTGCTAGTTTTTCAGAAAAAAAAATTTTTTTGCATTGTCACCAACTTGGCCTAAAACAGTGTTTATTAAAAAAGCATGGATTTTCTCAAAAACAGTCGATTAAACTCACAAAAAAAATCCTCCAAACCGACGTAAAGTATAGAATTGCAATGAAACAAAGCCTTTTTTCCAATGACTAACTGCTAGTTTTTCAGAAAAAACAATTTATTTGCAATCCCACTAACTTGGCCTGAAACAGTGTTTATTAAAAATCATTTATTTTCTGCAAAACAGTCGATTAAACTCGTTAAAAATTGCTTTAAACTGACGTAAAGTACAGAATTGCAAAAAAACCATGTCTTTTTTCCAATGTATTACTGCTAGGTTTTCAGAAAAAAAAATATTATTTGAAATCACACCAACTTGGCTTAAACCAACTAGTTTACTAAAAAGACATTGATTTTCTCAAAAACAGTCGATAAAACTCACACAAAAATACTTTAAACCGACGTTAAGTACAGAATTGCAATGAAACCAAGCCATTTTTCCATTGACTAACTGCTAGTTTTTCAGAAAAACCAATTTATTTGCAAGCTCACTAACTTGGCCTGAAGCAGTGTTTACTGAACAAAAATTGATTTTCTCAAAAACAGTCGATTAAACTCTCACAAAATTACTTTACACCGACGTAAAGTACAGAATTGCAATGAAACCAAGCCATTTTTCCATTGACTAACTGCTAGTTTTTCAGAAAAACCAATTTATTTGCAATGGCACCAACTTGGCCTAAAACAGTGTTGATTAAAAAAACATGGATTTTCTCAAAAACAGTCGATTAAACTCACAAAAAAAATCCTCCAAACCGACGTAAAGTACAGAATTGCAATGAAGCCATGCCTTTTTTCCAATGTATAACTGGTAGTTTTTCAGAAAAAAAAAATTTATGTGCAATCTCACTAACTGGGCCGAGAACAGCGTTTACTAAAAAACCATTGATTTTCTCAAAAACAGTTGATTAAACTTACATAAAAATGCTTGATACCGACGTAATGTACAGAATTGCAAGAAAACCATGCCATTTTTCCAATGACTAACTGCTAGTTTTTCAGAGAAAACAATTTATTTGCAATCTCACTAACTTGGCCTGAAACAGTGTTTACTAAAAATCATTGATTTTCTGAAAAACAGTCGATTAAACTCGTATAAAAATGCTTTAAACCGACGTAAAGTACAGCATTGCAAAAAAACATGTCTTTTTTCCAATGTATTACTGCTAGTTTTTCAGAAAAAAAAAAGTTAGTTGCAATCACACTAACTTGGCTTAAACCAACTAGTTTACTAAAAAAACATTGATTATCTCACAAACAGTCAATTAAACTCACACAAAAATGCTTTAAACCGACGTTAAGTACAGAATTGCAATGAAACAAAGCCTTTTTTCCAATGAGTAACTGCTAGTTTTTCAGAAAAAACAATTTATTTGCAATCTCTCTAACTTGGCCTGAAACAGTGTTTACTAAAAATCATTGATTTTCTGAAAAACAGTCGATTAAACTCGTATAAAAATGCTTTAAACCGACGTAAAGTACAGAAATGCAAAAAAACCATGTCTTTTTTCCAATGTATTACTGCTAGTTTTTCAGAAAAAAAAAATGTTAGTTGCAATCACACAAACTTGGCTTAAACAAACTAGTTTACTAAAAAAACAATGATTATCTCAAAAACAGTCGATTAAACTCACACAAAAATGCTTTGAACCGACGTTAAGTACAGAATTGCAATGAAACAAAGCCTTTTTTCCAATGACTAACTGCTACTGTTTTAGAAAAAACAATTTATTTGCAATGGCACCAACTTGGCCAAAAACAGTGTTGATTAAAAAAACATGGATTTTCTCAAAAACAGTCGATTAAACTCACAAAAAAAATCCTCCAAACCGACGTAAAGTACAGAATTGCAATGAAGCCATGCCTTTTTTCCAATGTATAACTGGTAGTTTTTTTAGAAAAAAAAAATTTATGTGCAATCTCACTAACTGGGCCGAGAACAGCGTTTACTAAAAAACCATTGATTTTCTCAAAAACAGTTGATTAAACTTACATAAAAATGCTTGATACCGACGTAATGTACAGAATTGCAAGAAAACCATGCCATTTTTCCAATGACTAACTGCTAGTTTTTCAGAGAAAACAATTTATTTGCAATCTCACTAACTTGGCCTGAAACAGTGTTTACTAAAAATCATTGATTTTCTGAAAAACAGTCGATTAAACTCGTATAAAAATGCTTTAAACCGACGTAAAGTACAGCATTGCAAAAAAACATGTCTTTTTTCCAATGTATTACTGCTAGTTTTTCAGAAAAAAAAAAGTTAGTTGCAATCACACTAACTTGGCTTAAACCAACTAGTTTACTAAAAAAACATTGATTATCTCACAAACAGTCAATTAAACTCACACAAAAATGCTTTAAACCGACGTTAAGTACAGAATTGCAATGAAACAAAGCCTTTTTTCCAATGAGTAACTGCTAGTTTTTCAGAAAAAACAATTTATTTGCAATCTCTCTAACTTGGCCTGAAACAGTGTTTACTAAAAATCATTGATTTTCTGAAAAACTGTCGATTAAACTGACACAAGAATGTTTAAAACCGGCGTAAAGAATAGAAGTGCAATGAAACCAAGCCTATTTTCCAATGTATAACTGCTAGTTCTTCAAAAAAAACCTATTAGTGGCAATCACAGTAAATGGGTCTAAAATAGTGTTTTTTAAAAAATCATGGATTTTCTCAAAAACTGTCGATGAAACTCACACAAAAATGCTCTAAACCGACGTAATCTACAGAATTGCAATGAAACCATGCCTTTTTCCAATGTATAACTGCTAGTTTCTCAGAATAAACCATTTATTTGCAATCTCACTAACTTGGCCTAAAACAGTGTTTACTAAAAACACATTGAATTTCCCAAAAATAGTCGCTTAGACTCACATAAAAATGATTTGAACCGACGTAAAGTACAGAATTGCAATGAATTCATACCTTATTTCTAATGTATAATTCTACTTTTCAGAAAAATCATATTATTTGCAATCACACTAACTTGGCTTAATACAGTGTATACTAAAAAAACATTGATTTTCTCAAAAACAGTTGATTAAACTCACACAAAAATGCTTTAAATAGACGTAAAAAGCAGATTTCCAATGAAACCAAGCCATTTTTCCAATGAGTAACTGCTAGTTTTTCACAAAAAAGTTATTATTTGCACTCAAGCTAACTTGGCCTAAAACAGTGTTTACTAAAAAAACATTGATTTTCTCAAAAACAGTCAATTAAACTCACACAAAACGCTTTAAACCGACGTAAAGTACAGAATTGCAATGAAGCCATGCCTTTTTTCCAATGTATTACTACTAGTTTTTCAGAAAAAAAAATTTTATTTGCAATCACACCAACTTGGCTTAAACCAACTAGTTTACTAAAAAAACATTGATTTTCTCAAAAACAGTCGATTAGACTCACACAAAAATACTTTACTCCGACGTAAAGTACAGAATTACAATGAAGCCATGCCTTTTTTCCAATGTATAACTGGTAGTTTTTCAGAAAAAAATAATTTATGTGCAATCTCACTAACTAGGCCGAGAGCAGCGTTTACTAAAAAACCATTGATTTTCGCAAAAACAGTCGATTAAACTTACATAAAAATGCTTGAAACCGACGTAATGTACAGAATTGCAAAAAAACCATGCCATTTTTCCAATGGCTAACTGCTAGTTTTTCAGAGAAAACAATTTATTTGCAATGTCACTAACTTGGCCTGAAACAGTGTTTACTAAAAATCATTGATTTTCTGAAAAACAGTCGATTAAACTCGTATAAAAATGCTTTAAACCGACGTAGAGTACAAAATTGCAATGTAACATTGCCTTCTTTCCAATGCATAACTACTAGTTTTTGAGAAAAAACAGTTTATTTGCAATCGCACTAACTTGGCCTAGAACAGTGTTTACTAAAAAAACATTGATTTTTTCAAAAACAGTCGATTAAACTCTCACAAAATTACTTTAAACCGACGTAAAGTACAGAATTGCAATGAAACCAAGCCATTTTTCCATTGACTATTTGCTAGCTTTTCAGAAAAAAACAATTTATTTGCAATCTCTCCAACTTGGCCTAAAACAGTGTTTTTTAAAAAAACATGGATTTTCTCAAAAACGGTCGATTAAACTCACAAGAAAATCCTCCAAAACGACGTAAAGTACAGAATTGCAATGAAGCAATGCCTTTTTTCCAATGTATAACTGCTAGTGTTTCAGAAAAAAAAATTTTATTTGCAATCTCAGTAACTGGCCCGAGAACAGCGTTTACTAAAAAAACATTGATTTTCTGCAAAACAGTCGATTAAACTCGTATAGAATTGCTCTAAACCGACGTAAAGTACAGAATTGCAAAAAAGCCATGTCTTTTTTCCAATGTATTACTGCTAGTTTTTCAGAAAAGACAATTTATTTGCAAGCTCTCTAGCTTGGCCTGAAACAGTGTTTACTAAAAATCATTGATTTTCTGAAAAACAGTAGATTAAACTCGAATAAGAATGCTTTAAACCGACGTAGAGTACAAAATTGCAAAGTAACATTGCCTTCTTTCCAATGTATAACTGCTAGTTTTTGAGAAAAAACAGTTTATTTGCAATCGCACTAACTTGGCCTAGAACAGTGTTTACTAAAAAAACATTGATTTTCTGCAAAACAGTCGATTAAACTCGTATAGAATTGCTTTAAACCGACGTAAAGTACAGAATTGCAAAAAAACCATGTCTTTTTTCCAATGTATTACTGCTAGTTTTTCAGAAAAAACAATTTATTTGCAAGCTCTCTAACTTGGCCTGAAACAGTGTTTACTAAAAATCATTGATTTTCTGAAAAACAGTAGATTAAACTCGAATAAGAATGCTTTAAACCGACGTAGAGTACAAAATTGCAAAGTAACATTGCCTTCTTTCCAATGTATAACTGCTAGTTTTTGAGAAAAAACAATTTATTTGCAATGTCACCAACTTGGCCTAAAACAGTGTTTATTAAAAAAACATGAATTTTCTCAAAAACAGTCGATTAAACTCACTAAAAAAATCCTCCAAACCGACGTAAAGTACAGAATTACAATGAAACAAAGCCATTTTTCCAATGACTAACTGCTAGTTTTTCAGAAAAAACAATTTATTTGCAATCTCACTAACTTGGCCTGAAACAGTGTTTATTAAAAATCATTGATTTTCTGCAAAACAGTCGATTAAACTCTTATAAAATTGCTTTAAATCGACGTAAAGTACAGAATTGCAAAAAAACCATGTCTTTTTTCCAATGTATTACTGCTAGTTTTTCAGGAAAAAAAATGTTATTTGCAATCACACCAACTTGGCTTAAACCAACTAGTTTACTAAGAAAACATGGATTTTCTCAAAAACAGTCGATTAAACTCACAAAAAAAATCCTCCAAACCGACGTAACGTACAGAATTGCAATGAAACACTGCCATTTTTCCAATGACAAACTGCTAGTTTTTCAGAAAAAACAAATTATTTGCAATCTCACCAACTTGGCCTAAAACAGTGTTTATTAAAAAAACATGGATTTTCTCAAAAACAGTCGATTAAACTCACAAAAAAAATCCTCTAAGCCGACGTAAGGTACAGAATTGCAATGAAGCCATGCCTTTTTTTCAATGTATAACTGGTAGTTTTTCAGAAAAAAATAATTTATGTGCAATCTCAATAACTAGGCCGAGAGCAGCGTTTACTAAAAAACCATTGATTTTCTCAAAAGCAGTCGATTAAACTTACATAAAAATGCTTGAAACCGACGTAATGTACAGAATTGCAAAAAAACCATGCCATTTTTCCAATGGCTAACTGCTAGTTTTTCAGCGAAAACAATTTATTTGCAATGTGACTAACTTGGCCTGAAACAGTGTTTACTAAAAATCATTGATTTTCTGCAAAACAGTCGATTAAACTCGTATAAAATTGCTTTAAATCGACGTAAAGTAAAGAATTGCAAAAAAACTATGTCTTTTTTCCAATGTATTACTGCTAGTTTTTCAGGAGAAACAATGTTATTTGCAATCACACCAACTTGGCTTAAACCAACTAGTTTACTAAAAGAACATGGATTTTCTCAAAAACAGTCGATTCAACTCACAAAAAGAATCCTCCAAACCGACGTAAAGTACAGAATTGTAATGAAACACTGCCATTTTTCCAATGACAAACTGCTAGGTTTTCAGAAAAAACACTTTATTTGCAATCTCACCAACTTGGCCTAAAACAGTGTTTATTAAAAAAACATGGATTTTCTCAAAAACAGTCGATTAAACTCACAAAAAAAATCCTCTAAACCGACGGAAGGTACAGAATTGCAATGAAGCCATGCCTTTTTTCCAATGTATAACTGGTAGTTTTTCAGAAAAAAATAATTTATGTGCAATCTCACTAACTAGGCCGAGAGCAGCGTTTACTAAGAAACCATTGATTTTCTCAAAAACAGTCGATTAAACTTACATAAAAATGCTTGAAACCGACGTAATGTACAGAATTGCAAAAAAACCATGCCATTTTTCCAATGGCTAACTGCTAGTTTTTCAGAGAAAAGAATTTATTTGCAATGTCACTAACTTGGCCTGAAACAGTGTTTACTAAAAATCATTGATTTTCTGAAAAACAGTCGATTAAACTCGTATAAAAATGCTTTAAACCGACGTAGAGTACAAAATTGCAATGTAACATTGCCTTCTTTCCAATGTATAACTGCTAGTTTTTGAGAAAAAACAGTTTATTTGCAATCGCACTAACTTGGCCTAGAACAGTGTTTACTAAAAAAACATTGATTTTCTCAAAAACAGTCGATTAAACTCTCACAAAATTACTTCAAACCGACGTAAAGTACAGAATTGCAATGAAACCAAGCCATTTTTCCATTGACTATTTGCTAGCTTTTCAGAAAAAACAATTTATTTTGCAATCTCTCCAACTTGGCCTAAAACAGTGTTTATTAAAAAAACATGGATTTTCTCAAAAACGGTCGATTAAACTCACAACAAAATCCTCCAAAACGACGTAAAGTACAGAATTGCAATGAAGCAATGCCTTTTTTCAAATGTATAACTGCTAGTGTTTCAGAAAAAAAAATTTTATTTGCAATCTCACTAACTGGCCCGAGAACAGCGTTTACTAAAAAAACATTGATTTTCTGCAAAACAGTCGATTAAACTCGTATAGAATTGCTTTAAACCGACGTAAAGTACAGAATTGCAAAAAAACCATGTCTTTTTTCCAATGTATTACTGCTAGTTTTTCAGAAAAAACAATTTATTTGCAAGCTCTCTAACTTGGCCTGAAACAGTGTTTACTAAAAATCATTGATTTTTTGAAAAACAGTAGATTAAACTCGAATAAGAATGCTTTAAACCGACGTAGAGTACAAAATTGCAAAGAAACATTGCCTTCTTTCCAATGTATAACTGCTAGTTTTTGAGAAAAAACAGTTTATTTGCAATCGCACTAACTTGGCCTAGAACAGTGTTTACTAAAAAAACATTGATTTTCTCAAAAACAGTCGATTAAACTCTCACAAAATTACTTTAAACCGACGTAAAGTACAGAATTGCAAGGAAACCAAGCCATTTTTCCATTGACTAATTGCTAGTTTTTCAGAAAAAACAGTTTATTTGCAATGTCACCAACTTGGCCTAAAACAGTGTTTATTAAAAAAACATGAATTTTCTCAAAAACAGTCGATTAAACTCACAAAAAAAGTCCTCCAAACCGACGTAAAGTACAGAATTACAATGAAACAAAGCCATTTTTCCAATGACTAACTGCTAGTTTTTCAGAAAAAACAATTTATTTGCAATCTCGCTAACTTGGCCTGAAACAGTGTTTACTAAAAATTATTGATTTTCTGCAAAACAGTCGATTAAACTCGTATAAAATTGCTTTAAATCGACGTAAAGTACAGAATTGCAAAAAAACCATGTCTTTTTTCCAATGTATTACTGCTAGTTTTTCAGAAAAAAAAATGTTATTTGCAATCACACCAACTTGGCTTAAACCAACTAGTTTACTAAAAAAACATGGATTCTCTCAAAAACAGTCGATTAAACTCACAAAAAAAATCCTCCAAACCGACGTAAAGTACAGAATTGCAATGAAACAAAGCCATTTTTCCAATGACAAACTGCTAGTTTTTCAGAAAAAACAATTTATTTGCAATCTCACCAACTTGGCCTAAAACAGTGTTTATTAAAAAAACATGGATTTTCTCAAAAACAGTCGATTAAACTCACAAAAAAAATCCTCTAAACCGACGTAAAGTACAGAATTGCAATGAAGCCATGCCTTTTTTCCAATGTATAACTGGTAGTTTTTAAAAAAATAAAAATTTTAGTGCAATCTCACTAACTTGGCCGAGAACAGCGTTTACTAAAAAACCATTGATTTTCTCAAAAACAGTCGAGTAAACTTACATAAAAGTGCTTGAAACCGACGTAATGTACAGAATTGCAAAAAAACCATGCCATTTTTCCAATGGGTAACTGCTAGTTTTTCAGAGAAAACAATTTATTTGCAATGTCACTAACTTGGCCTGAAACAGTGTTTACTAAAAATCATTGATTTTCTGAAAAACAGTCGATTAAACTCATATAAAAATGCTTTAAACCGACGTAAAGTACAGAATTGCAATGAAGCCATGCCTTTTTTCCAATATATTACTACTAGTTTTTCAGAAAAAAAAATGTTATTTGCAATCACACCAACTTGGCTTAAACCAACTAGTTTACTAAAGAAACATTGATTTTCTCAACAACAGTCGATTAAACTCACACAAAAATGCTTTAAACCGACGTTAAGTACAGAATTGCAATGAATGAAAGCCATTTTTTCAATGACTAACTGCTAGTTTTTCAGAGAAAACAATTTATTTGCAATCGCACTAACTTGGCCTAGAACAGTGTTTACTAAACAAATATTGATTTTCTGCAAAACAGTCGATTAAACTCTCACAAAATTACTTGAAACCGACGTAAAGTACAGAATTGCAATGAAACCAAGCCATTTTTCCATTGACTAACTGCTAGTTTTTCAGAAAAAAAAATTTATTTGCAATGTCACCAACTTGGCCCAAAACAGTGTTTATTAAAAAAACATGGATTTTCTCAAAAACAGTCGATTAAAATCACAAAAGAAATCCTCCAAGCCGACGTAAAGTACAGAATTGCAATGAAACAAAGCCATTTTTCCAATGTATAACTGGTAGTTTTTCAGAAAAAAAAAATTCATTTGCAATCTCACTAACTGGGCCGAGAACAGCGTTTACTAAAAAAACCATTGATTTTCTCAAAAACAGTCGATTAAACTTACATAAAAATACTTGAAACAGACGTAATGTACAGAATTGCAAAAAAACCATTCCATTTTTCCAATGACTAACTGCTAGTTTTTCAGAGAAAACAATTTATTTGCAATCTCACTAACTTGGCCTGAAACAGTGTTTATTAAAAAAACATGAATTTTCTCAAAAACAGTCGATTAAACTCACAAAAAAAATCCTCCAAACCGACGTAAAGTACAGAATTACAATGAAACAAAGCCATTTTTCCAATGACTAACTGCTAGTTTTTCAGAAAAAACAATTTATTTGCAATCTCACTAACTTGGCCTGAAACAGTGTTTATTAAAAATCATTGATTTTCTGCAAAACAGTCGATTAAACTCGTATAAAATTGCTTTAAATCGACGTAAAGTACAGAATTGCAAAGAAAACCATGTCTTTTTTCCAATGTATTACTGCTAGTTTTTCAGGAAAAAAAATGTTATTTGCAATCACACCAGCTTGGCTGAAACCAACTAGTTTACTAAGAAAACATGGATTTTCTCAAAAACAGTCGATTAAACTCACAAAAAAAATCCTCCAAACCAACGTAAAGTACAGAATTGCAATGAAACACTGCCATTTTTCCAATGACAAACTGCTAGTTTTTCAAAAAAAACAATTTATTTGCAATCTCACCAACTTGGCCTAAAACAGTGTTTATTAAAAAAACATGGATTTTCTCAAAAACAGTCGATTAAACTCACAAAAAAAATCATCTAAACCGACGTAAGGTACAGAATTGCAATGAAGCCATGCCTTTTTTCCAATGTATAACTGGTAGTTTTTCAGAAAAAAATAATTTATGTGCAATCTCACTAACTAGGCCGAGAGCAGCGTTTACTAAAAAACCATTGATTTTCTCAAAAGCAGTCGATTAAACTTACATAAAAATGCTTGAAACCGACGTAATGTACAGAATTGCAAAAAAACCATGCCATTTTTCCAATGGCTAACTGCTAGTTTTTCAGCGAAAACAATTTATTTGCAATGTGACTAACTTGGCCTGAAACAGTGTTTACTAAAAATCATTGATTTTCTCAAAAACAGTGGTTTAAACTCTCACAAAATTACTTTAAACCGACGTAAAGTACAGAATTGCAATGAAACCAAGCCAATTTTCCATTGACAAACTGCTAGTTTTTCAGAAAAAAAAATTTATTTGCAATCTCACCAACTTGGCCTAAAACAGTGTTTATTAAAAAAACATGAATTTTCTCAAAAACAGTCGATTAAACTCACAACAAAATCCTCCAAAACGACGTAAAGTACAGAATTGCAATGAAGGAATGCCTTTTTTCCAATGTATTACTGCTAGTGTTTCAGAAAAAAAAATTTTATTTGCAATCTCACTAACTGGCCCGAGAACAGCGTTTACTAAAAAAACATTGATTTTCTGAAAAACAGTAGATTAAACTCGAATAAGAATGCTTTAAACCGACGTAGAGTACAAAATTGCAAAGTAACATTGCCTTCTTTCCAATGTATAACTGCTAGTTTTTGAGAAAAAACAGTTTATTTGCAATCGCACTAACTTGGCCTAGAACAGTGTTTACTAAAAAAACATTGATTTTCTCAAAAACAGTCGATTAAACTCTCACAAAATTACTTTAAACCGACGTAAAGTACAGAATTGCAAGGAAACCAAGCCATTTTTCCATTGACTAATTGCTAGTTTTTCAGAAAAAACAGTTTATTTGCAATGTCACCAACTTGGCCTAAAACAGTGTTTATTAAAAAAACATTGATTTTCTCAAAAACAGTCGATTAAACTCAAACAAAAATGCTTTAAACCGACGTTAAGTACAGAATTGAAATGAATGGAAGCCATTTTTTCAATGACTAACTGCTAGTTTTTCAGAGAAAACAATTTATTTGCAATCGCACTAACTTGGCCTAAAACAGTGTTTACTAAACAAAAATTGATTTTCTGCAAAACAGTCGATTAAACTCTCACAAAATTACTTGAAACCGACGTAAAGTACAGAATTGCAATGAAACCAAGCCATTTTTCCATTGACTAACTGCTAGTTTTTCAGAAAAAAAAATTTATTTGCAATGTCACCAACTTGGCCCAAAACAGTGTTTATTAAAAAAACATGGATTTTCTCAAAAACAGTCGATTAAACTCACAAAAAAATCCTCTAAACCGACGTAAAGTAGAGAATTGCAATGAAGCCATGCCTTTTTTCCAATGTATAACTGGTAGTTTTTCAGAAAAAAAAAATTCATTTGCAATCTCAATAACTGGGCCGAGAACAGCGTTTACTAAAAAACCATTGATTTTCTCAAAAACCGTCGATTAAACTTACATAAAAATGCTTGAAACAGACGTAATGTACAGAATTGCAAAAAAACCATTCCATTTTTCCAATGACTAACTGCTAGTTTTTCAGAGAAAACAATTTATTTGCAATCTTACTAACTTGGCCTAAAACAGTGTTTACTAAAAATCATTGATTTTCTGAAAAACAGTCGATTAAACTCGTATAAAAATGCTTTAAACCGACGTAAGGTACAGAATTGCAAAAAAACCATTTTTTTTTTCCAATTTGTTACTGCTAGATTTCAGAAAAAAAAATGTTAGTTGCAATCACACCAACTTGGCTTAAACCAACTAGTTTACTAAAAAATCATTGATTTTCTGAAAAACAGTAGATTAAACTCGAGTAAAAATGCTTTAAACCGACGTAGAGTACAAGATTGCAATGTAACATTGCCTTCTTTCCAATGCATAACTGCTAGTTTTTGAGAAAAAACAGTTTATTTGCAATCGCACTAACTTGGCCTAGAACAGTGTTTACTAAAAAAATATTGATTTTCTCAAAAACAGTCGATTAAACTCTCACAAAATTACTTTAAACCGACGTAGAGTACAGAATTGCAATGAAACCAAGCCATTTTTCCATTGACTATTTGCTAGTCTTTCAGAAAAAACAATTTATTTGCAATCTCTCTAACATGGCCTGAAACAGTGTCTACTAAAAATCATTGATTTTCTGAAAAACAGTAGACTAAACTCGAATAAAAATGCTTTAAACCGACGTAGAGTACAAAATTGCAATGTAACATTGCCTTCTTTCCAATGTATTACTGCTAGTTTTTCAGAGAAAACCTATTATTTGCAATCACACTAACTCGGCCTAAAACAATGTTTATTAAAAAAACATTGTATTTCCAAAAAACAGTAGATTAAACTCACAAAAAAAATCCTCTAAACCGACGTAAAGTACAGAATTGCAATGAAACAAAGCCATTTTTCCATTGACTAACTGCTAGTTTTTCAGAAAAAACAATTTATTTGCAATCTCACTAACTTGGCCTGAAACAGTGTTTATTAAAAATCATTGATTTTCTGCAAAACAGTCGATTAAACTCGTATAGAATTGCTTTAAAACGACGTAAAGTACAGAATTGCAAAAAAACCATGTCTTTTTTCCAATGTATTACTGCTAGTTTTTCAGAAAAAAAAATGTTATTTGCAATCACACCAACTTGGTTAAACCAACTAGTTTACTATAAAAACATTGATTTTCTCAAAAACAGTCGATAAAACTCACACAAAAATGCTTTAAACCGACGTTAAGTACAGAATTGCAATGAAAGAAAAGCCATTATTCCAATGACTAATTGCTGGTTTTTCAGAAAAACCAATTTTTTTTTACAATCTCACTAACTTGGCCTGAAACAGTGTTTACTAAAAATCATTGATTTTCTCAAAAACAGTCGTTTAAACTCTCACAAAATTACTTTAAACCGACGTAAAGTACAGAATTGCAATGAAACCAAGCCAATTTTCCATTGACAAACTGCTAGTTTTTCAGAAAAAACAATTTATTTGCAATCTCACCAACTTGGCCTAAAACAGTGTTTATTAAAAAAACATGAATTTTCTCAAAAACAGTCGATTAAACTCACAACAAAATCCTCCAAAACGACGTAAAGTACAGAATTGCAATGAAGGAATGCCTTTTTTCCAATGTATTACTGCTAGTGTTTCAGAAAAAAAAATTTTATTTGCAATCTCACTAACTGGCCCGAGAACAGCGTTTACTAAAAAAACATTGATTTTCTGAAAAACAGTAGATTAAACTCGAATAAGAATGCTTTAAACCGACGTAGAGTACAAAATTGCAAAGTAACATTGCCTTCTTTCCAATGTATAACTGCTAGTTTTTGAGAAAAAACAGTTTATTTGCAATCGCACTAACTTGGCCTAGAACAGTGTTTACTAAAAAAACATTGATTTTCTCAAAAACAGTCGATTAAACTCTCACAAAATTACTTTAAACCGACGTAAAGTACAGAATTGCAAGGAAACCAAGCCATTTTTCCATTGACTAATTGCTAGTTTTTCAGAAAAAACAGTTTATTTGCAATGTCACCAACTTGGCCTAAAACAGTGTTTATTAAAAAAACATTGATTTTCTCAAAAACAGTCGATTAAACTCAAACAAAAATGCTTTAAACCGACGTTAAGTACAGAATTGAAATGAATGGAAGCCATTTTTTCAATGACTAACTGCTAGTTTTTCAGAGAAAACAATTTATTTGCAATCGCACTAACTTGGCCTAAAACAGTGTTTACTAAACAAAAATTGATTTTCTGCAAAACAGTCGATTAAACTCTCACAAAATTACTTGAAACCGACGTAAAGTACAGAATTGCAATGAAACCAAGCCATTTTTCCATTGACTAACTGCTAGTTTTTCAGAAAAAAAAATTTATTTGCAATGTCACCAACTTGGCCCAAAACAGTGTTTATTAAAAAAACATGGATTTTCTCAAAAACAGTCGATTAAACTCACAAAAAAATCCTCTAAACCGACGTAAAGTACAGAATTGCAATGAAGCCATGCCTTTTTTCCAATGTATAGCTGGTAGTTTTTCAGAAAAAAAAAATTCATTTGCAATCTCAATAACTGGGCCGAGAACAGCGTTTACTAAAAAACCATTGATTTTCTCAAAAACCGTCGATTAAACTTACATAAAAATGCTTGAAACAGACGTAATGTACAGAATTGCAAAAAAACCATTCCATTTTTCCAATGACTAACTGCTAGTTTTTCAGAGAAAACAATTTATTTGCAATCTTACTAACTTGGCCTAAAACAGTGTTTACTAAAAATCATTGATTTTCTGAAAAACAGTCGATTAAACTCGTATAAAAATGCTTTAAACCGACGTAAGGTACAGAATTGCAAAAAAACCATTTTTTTTTTCCAATTTGTTACTGCTAGATTTCAGAAAAAAAAATGTTAGTTGCAATCACACCAACTTGGCTTAAACCAACTAGTTTACTAAAAAATCATTGATTTTCTGAAAAACAGTAGATTAAACTCGAGTAAAAATGCTTTAAACCGACGTAGAGTACAAGATTGCAATGTAAGATTGCCTTCTTTCCAATGCATAACTGCTAGTTTTTGAGAAAAAACAGTTTATTTGCAATCGCACTAACTTGGCCTAGAACAGTGTTTACTAAAAAAATATTGATTTTCTCAAAAACAGTCGATTAAACTCTCACAAAATTACTTTAAACCGACGTAGAGTACAGAATTGCAATGAAACCAAGCCATTTTTCCATTGACTATTTGCTAGTCTTTCAGAAAAAACAATTTATTTGCAATCTCTCTAACTTGGCCTGAAACAGTGTCTACTAAAAATCATTGATTTTCTGAAAAACAGTAGACTAAACTCGAATAAAAATGCTTTAAACCGACGTAGAGTACAAAATTGCAATGTAACATTGCCTTCTTTCCAATGTATTACTGCTAGTTTTTCAGAGAAAACCTATTATTTGCAATCACACTAACTCGGCCTAAAACAGTGTTTATTAAAAAAACATTGTATTTCCAAAAAACAGTAGATTAAACTCACAAAAAAAATCCTCTAAACCGACGTAAAGTACAGAATTGCAATGAAACAAAGCCATTTTTCCATTGACTAACTGCTAGTTTTTCAGAAAAAACAATTTATTTGCAATCTCACTAACTTGGCCTGAAACAGTGTTTATTAAAAATCATTGATTTTCTGCAAAACAGTCGATTAAACTCGTATAGAATTGCTTTAAAACGACGTAAAGTACAGAATTGCAAAAAAACCATGTCTTTTTTCCAATGTATTACTGCTAGTTTTTCAGAAAAAAAAATGTTATTTGCAATCACACCAACTTGGTTAAACCAACTAGTTTACTATAAAAACATTGATTTTCTCAAAAACAGTCGATAAAACTCACACAAAAATGCTTTAAACCGACGTTAAGTACAGAATTGCAATGAAAGAAAAGCCATTATTCCAATGACTAACTGCTGGTTTTTCAGAAAAACCAATTTTTTTTTACAATCTCACTAACTTGGCCTGAAACAGTGCTTACTAAAAATTATTGATTTTCTGAAAAACAGTCGATTAAACTCGTATAAAAATGCTTTAAACCGACGTAAAGTACAGAATTGCAATGAAGCCATGCCTTTTTTCCAATATATTACTACTAGTTTTTCATAAAAAAAAATGTTATTTGCAATCACACAAACTTTGCTTCAACCAACTAGTTTACTAAAGAAACATTGATTTTCTCAAAAACAGTCGATTAAACTCTCACAAAATTACTTTAAACCGACGTAAAGTACAGAATTGCAATGAAACCAAGCCAATTTTCCATTGACTAACTGCTAGTTTTTCAGAAAAAATAATTTTTTTGCAATGTCACCAACTTGGCCTAAAACAGTGTTTATTAAAAAAACATGGATTGTCTCAAAAACAGTCAATTAAACTCACAAAAAAAATCCTCCAAACCGACGTAAAGTACAGAATTGCAATGAAACAAAGTCATTTTTCCAATGACAAACTGCTAGTTTTTCAGAAAAAACAATTTATTTGCAATCTCACTAACTTGGCCTAAAACAGTGTTTATTAAAAAAACATGGATTTTCTCAAAAACAGTCGATTAAACTCACAAAAAAAATCCTCTAAACCGACGTAAACTCGGAATTGCAATGAAGCCATGTCTTTTTTCCAATGTATTACTGCTAGTTTTTCAGAAAAAAAAATGTTAGTTGCAATCACACCAACTTGGCTTAAACCAACTAGTTTACTAAAAAAACATTGATTATCTCAAAAACAGTCGATTAAACTCACACAAAAATGCTTTAAACCGACGTTAAGTAGAGAATTGAAATGAAACAAAGCCTTTTTTCCAATGACTAACTGCTAGTTTTTCAGAAAAAACAATTTATTTCCAATCTCTCTAACTTGGCCTGAAACAGTGTTTACTAAAAATCATTGATTTTCTGTAAAACAGTAGATTAAACTCGAATAAAAATGCTTTAAACCGACGTAAAGTACAGAATTGCAATGAAACCAAGCCAATTTTCCATTGACAAACTGCTAGTTTTTCAGAAAAGACAATTTATTTGCAATCTCACCAACTTGGCCTAAATTAGTGTTTATTAAAAAAACATGGATTTTCTCAAAAACAGTCGATTAAACTCACAAAAAAAATCCTCTAAACCGACGTAAAGTACAGAATTGCAATGAAGCCATGCCTTTTTTCCAATGTATAACTGGTAGTTTTTCAGAAAAAAAAAATGTTAGTTGCAATCACACCAACTTGGCTTGAACCAACTAGTTTACTAAAAAAACATTGATTTTCTCAAAAACAGTCGATTAAACTTACATAAAAATGCTTGAAACCGACGTAATGTACAGAATTGCAAAAAAACCATGCCTTTTTTCCAATGACTGACCGCTAGTTTTTCATTAAAAACAATTTATTTGCAATCACACTAACTTGACATAAACCAATGTTTACTAAAAAAACATTGATTTTTTTCGCAAAAAAAGTATATTAAACTGACAAGAATGTTTATAACCGGCGTAAAGTATAGAATTGCAATAAAACCAAGCTTTTTTTTCCGATGTATAACTGCTAATTTTTCAAAAAAAACATATTAGTTGCAATCACACTAACTGGTCCTAAATCTGTTTTTACTAAAAGAACATGGATTCTCTCAAAAACAGTCGATTAAACTCACACAAAAATGCTTAAAACCGAGGTAAAGTACAGAATTGCAATGAAACTAAGCCATTTTCCAATGAATAACTGCTAGTTTTTCAGAAAAAACAATTTATTTGCGATCACACCAACTTGGCCTAAAATAGTGTTTACTAAAAAAACATTGATTTTCTCAAAAACTGTCGATTAAACTGACACAAGACTGTTTAAAACCGGCGTAAAGAATAGAAGTGCAATGAAACCAAGCCTATTTTCCAATGTATAACTGCTAGTTCTTCAAAAAAAACCTATTAGTTGCAATCACAGTAAATGGGTCTAAAACAGTGTTTTTTAAAAAAGCCTGGATTTTCTCAAAAACTGTCGATGAAACTCACACAAAAATGCTCTAAACCGACGTAATCTACAGAATTGCAATGAAACCAAGCCATTTTTCGACTGAATTACTGCTAGTTTTTCAGAAAAAACAAATTATTTGCAATCTCACTAACTGGGCCTAAAACAGTGTTTACTAAAAACACATTGAATTTCCCAAAAATAGTCGCTTAGACTCACATAAAAATGATTTGAACCGACGTAAAGTACAGAATTGCAATGAAATCATGCATTATTTCTAATGTATAACTTCTACTTTTCAGAAAAATCATATTATTTGCAATCACACTCACTTGGCTTAATACAGTGTATACTAAAAAAACATTGATTTTCTCAAAAACAGTCGATTAAACTCACACAAAAATGCTTTAAATCGACGTAAAAAACAGATTTCCAATGAAACCAAGCCATTTTTCCAATGAGTAACTGCTAGTTTTTCACAAAAAAGTTAGTATTGGCAATCAATCTAACTTGGCCTAAAACAGTGTTTACTAAAAAAACATTGCTTATCTCAAAAACAGTCAATTAAACTCACACAAAATGCTTTAAACCGACGTAAAGTACAGAATTGCATTGAAACCAAGCCATTTTTCCAATGACTAACTGCTAGTTTTTCAGAAAAAACAATTAATTTGCAATCTCACTAACTGGGTCTAAAACAGTGTTTACTAAAAAAACATTGAATTTCCCAAAAACAGTCGCTTAAACTCACATAAAAATGATTTGAACCAACGTAAAGTACAGAATTGCAATGAAGCCATGCCTTTTTTCCAATGTATTACTACTAGTTTTTCAGAAAAAAAAAATTTTTGTGCAATCTCACTAACTAGGCCAAGAGCAGCGTTTACTAAAAAGCCATTGATTTTCTCAAAAACAGTTGATTAAACTTACATAAAAATGCTTGATACCGACATAATGTACAGAATTGCAAGAAAACCATGCCATTTTTCAAATGACTAACTGCTAGTTTTTCAGAGAAAACAATTTATTTGCAATCTAACTAACTTGGCCTGAAGCAGTGTTTACTGAACAAAAATTGATTTTCCCTAAAACAGTCGATTAAACTCTCACAAAATTACTTTACACCGACGTAAAGTACAGAATTGCAATGAAACCAAGCCATTTTTCCATTGACTAACTGCTAGTTTTTCAGAAAAACCAATTTATTTGCAATGGCACCAACTTGGCCTAAAACAGTGTTTATTAAAAAAACATGGATTTTCTCAAAAACAGTCGATTAAACTCACAAAAAAAATCCTCCAAACCGACGTAAAGTACAGAATTGCAATGAAGCCATGCCTTTTTTCCAATGTATAACTGGTAGTTTTTCAGAAAAAAAAATTTATGTGCAATCTCACTAACTTGGCCGAGAACAGCGTTTACTAAAAAACCATTGATTTTCTAAAAAAAACAGTTGATTAAACTTACATAAAAATGCTTGATACCGCCGTAATGTACAGAATTGCAAGAAAACCATGCCATTTTTCAAATGACTAACTGCTAGTTTTTTAGAAAAAACAATTTATTTGCAATCTCACCAACTTGGCCTAAAACAGTGTTTTTTAAAAAAACATGGATTTTCTAAAAAACAGTCGATTAAACTCACAAAAAAATCCTCCAAACCGACGTAAAGTACAGAATTGCAAAGAAGCCATGCCTTTTTTCCAATGTATAACTGGTAGTTTTTCAGAAAAAAGAAATTTATTTGCAATCTCACTAACTGGACCGAGAACAGCGTTTACTAAAAAACCATTGATTTGCTCAAAAACAGTCGATTAAACTTACATAAAAATGCTTGAAACCGACGTAATGTACAGAATTGCAAAAAAACCATGCCATTTTTCAAATGACTAACTGCTAGTTTTTCAGAGAAAACAATTTATTTGCAATCTAACTAACTTGGCCTGAAACAGTGTTTACTAAAAATCATTGATTTTCTGAAAAACAGTCGATTAAACTCCTATAAAAATGCTTTAAACTGACGTAAAGTACAGAATTGCAAAAAAAACCATGTCTTTTTTCCAATGTATTACTGCTAGGTTTTCAGAAAAAAAATAATTATTTGAAATCACACCAACTTGGCTTAAACCAACTAGTTTACTAAAAAGACATTGATTTTCTCAAAAACAGTCGATAAAACTCACACAAAAATACTTTAAACCGACGTTAAGTACAGAATTGCAATGAAACCAAGCCATTTTTCCATTGACTAACTGCTAGTTTTTCAGAAAAACCAATTTATTTGCAATCTCACTAACTTGGCCTGAAGCAGTGTTTACTGAACAAAAATTGATTTTCTCAAAAACAGTCGATTAAACTCTAACAAAATTACTTTACACCGACGTAAAGTACAGAATTGCAATGAAACACTGCCATTTTTCCATTGACTAACTGCTAGTTTTTCAGAAAAACCAATTTATTTGCAATGGCACCAACTTGGCCTAAAACAGTGTTTATTAAAAAAACATGGATTTTCTCAAAAACAGTCGATTAAACTCACAAAAAAAATCCTCCAAACCGACGTAAAGTACAGAATTGCAATGAAGCCATGCCTTTTTTCCAATGTATAACTGGTAGTTTTTCAGAAAAAAAAATTTATGTGCAATCTCACTAACTTGGCCGAGAACAGCGTTTACTAAAAAACCATTGATTTTCTCAAAAACAGTTGATTAAACTTACATAAAAATGCTTGATACCGACGTAATGTACAGAATTGCAAGAAAACCATGCCATTTTTCCAGTGACTAACTGCTAGTTTTTCAGAGAAAACAATTTATTTGCAATCTCACTAACTTGGCCTGAAACAGTGTTTACTAAAAATCATTGATTTTCTGAAAAACAGTCGATTAAACTCGTATAAAAATGCTTTAAACCGACGTAAAGTACAGCATTGCAAAAAAACATGTCTTTTTTCCAATGTATTACTGCTAGTTTTTCAGAAAAAAAAAAGTTAGTTGCAATCACACTAACTTGGCTTAAACCAACTAGTTTACTAAAAAAACATTGATTATCTCACAAACAGTCAATTAAACTCACACAAAAATGCTTTAAACCGACGTTAAGTACAGAATTGCAATGAAACAAAGCCTTTTTTCCAATGACTAACTGCTAGTTTTTCAGAAAAAACAATTTATTTGCAATCTCTCTAACTTGGCCTGAAACAGTGTTTACTAAAAATCATTGATTTTCTGAAAAACAGTCGATTAAACTCGTATAAAAATGCTTTAAACCGACGTAAAGTACAGAAATGCAAAAAAACCATGTCTTTTTTCCAATGTATTACTGCTAGTTTTTCAGAAAAAAAAAATGTTAGTTGCAATCACACAAACTTGGCTTAAGCAAACTAGTTTACTAAAAAAACAATGATTATCTCAAAAACAGTCGATTAAACTCACACAAAAATGCTTTGAACCGACGTTAAGTACAGAATTGCAATGAAACAAAGCGTTTTTTCCAATGACTAACTGCTACTATTTCAGAAAAAACAATTTATTTGCAATCTCTCTAACTTGGCCTAAAACAGTGTTTACTGAAAATCATTGATTTTCTGAAAAACAGTAGATTAAACTCGACTAAAAATGCTATAAACCGACGTAGAGTACAAAATTGCAATGTAACCATGCCTTCTTTCCAACGTATAACTGCTAGTTTTTGAGAAAAAACAGTTTATTTGCAATCACACAAACTTGGCTTAAGCAAACTAGTTTACTAAAAAAACAATGATTATCTCAAAAACAGTCGATTAAACTCACACAAAAATGCTTTGAACCGACGTTAAGTACAGAATTGCAATGAAACAAAGCGTTTTTTCCAATGACTAACTGCTACTATTTCAGAAAAAACAATTTATTTGCAATCTCTCTAACTTGGCCTAAAACAGTGTTTACTGAAAATCATTGATTTTCTGAAAAACAGTAGATTAAACTCGACTAAAAATGCTATAAACCGACGTAGAGTACAAAATTGCAATGTAACCATGCCTTCTTTCCAACGTATAACTGCTAGTTTTTGAGAAAAAACAGTTTATTTGCAATCCCACTAACTTGGCCTAGAACAGTGTTTACTAAAAAAACATTGATTTTCTCAAAAACAGTCGATTAAACTCTCACAAAATTACTTTAAACCGACGTAAAGTACAGAATTGCAATGAAACCAAGCCATTTTTCCATTGACTAATTGCTAGTTTTTCAGAAAAAACAATTTATTTCCAATCTCACCAACTTGGCCTAAAACAGTGTTTATTAAAAAAACATGGATTTTCTCAAAAACGGTCGATTAAAGTCACAAAAAAATCCTCCAAAGCCACGTAGAGTACAAAATTGCAATGTAACCATGCCTTCTTTCCAATGTATTACTGCTAGTTTTTCAGAGAAAACCTATTATTTGCAATCACACTAACTGGGCCTAAAACAGTGTTTTTAAAAAAAACATTGTATTTCCAAAAAACAGTAGATTAAACTCACACAAAAATGCTTTAAACTGACGTAAAGTACAGAATTGCAATGAAACTAAGCCATTTTCCAATGAATAACTGATAGTTTTTCAGAAAAAACAATTTATTTGCAATCACACCAACTTGGCCTAAAATAGTGTTTACTAAAAAACATTGATTTTCTCAAAAACTGTCGATTAAACTGACACAAGAATGTTTAAAACCGGCGTAAAGAATAGAAGTGCAATGAAACCAAGCCTATTTTCCAATGTATAACTGCTAGTTCTTCAAAAAAAACCTATTAGTGGCAATCACAGTAAATGGGTCTAAAATAGTGTTTTTTAAAAAATCATGGATTTTCTCAAAAACTGTCGATGAAACTCACACAAAAATGCTCTAAACCGACGTAATCTACAGAATTGCAATGAAACCATGCCTTTTTCCAATGTATAACTGCTAGTTTCTCAGAATAAACCATTTACTTGCAATCTCACTAACTTGGCCTAAAACAGTGTTTACTAAAAACACATTGAATTTCCCAAAAATAGTCGCTTAGACTCACATAAAAATGATTTGAACCGACGTAAAGTACAGAATTGCAATGATTTCATACCTTATTTCTAATGTATAACTTCTACTTTTCAGAAAAATCATATTATTTGCAATCACACTAACTTGGCTCAATACAGTGTATACTAAAAAAACATTGATTTTCTCAAAAACAGTCAATTAAACTCACACAAAATGCTTTAAACCGACGTAAAGTACAGAATTGCATTGAAACCAAGCCATTTTTCCAATGACTAACTGCTAGTTTTTCAGAAAAACCAATTTATTTGCAATCTCACTAACTTGGCCTGAAACAGTGTTTACTAAAAATTATTGATTTTCTGAAAAACAGTCGATTAAACTCGTATAAAAAGGCTTTAAACCGACGTAAAGTACAGATTTGCAATGAAGCCATGCCTTTTTTCCAATATATTACTACTAGTTTTTCAGAAAAAAAAATGTTATTTGCAAGCACACAAACTTGGCTTGAACCAACTAGTTTACTAAAGAAACATTGATTTTCTCAAAAACAGTCGATTAAACTCACACAAAAATGCTTTAAACCGACGTTAAGTACAGAATTGCAATGAATGAAAGCCATTTTTTCAATGCCTAACTGCTAGTTTTTCAGAGAAAACAATTTATTTGCAATCGCACTAACTTGGCCTAGAACAGTGTTTACTAAACAAAAATTGAATTTCTGCAAAACAGTCGATTAAAATCTCACAAAATTACTTTAAACCGACGTAAAGTACAGAATTGCAATGAAACCAAGCCAATTTTCCATTGACTAACTGCTAGTTTTTCAGAAAAAATAAATTTATTTGCAATGTCACCAACTTGGCCTAAAACAGTGTTTATTAAAAAAACATGGATTGTCTCAAAAACAGTCGATTAAACTCACAAAGAAAATCCTCCAAACCAACGTAAAGTACAGAATTGCAATGAAACACTGCCATTTTTCCAATGACAAACTGCTAGTTTTTCAGAAAAAACAATTTATTTGCAATCTCACCAACTTGGCCTAAAACAGTGTTTATTAAAAAAACATGGATTTTCTCAAAAACAGTCGATTAAACTCACAAAAAAAATCCTCTAAACCGACGTAGGGTACAGAATTGCAATGAAGCCATGCCTTCTTTCCAATGTATAACTGCTAGTTTTTGAGAAAAAACAGTTTATTTGCAATCGCACTAACTTCGCCTAGAACAGTGTTTACTGAACAAAAATTGATTTTCTCAAAAACAGTCGATTAAACTCTCACAAAATTACTTTACACCGACGTAAAGTACACAATTGCAATGAAACCAAGCCATTTTTCCATTGACTAACTGCTAGTTTTTCAGAAAAACCAATTTATTTGCAATGTCACCAACTTGGCCTAAAACAGTGTTTATTAAAAAAACATGGATTTTCTCAAAAACAGTCGATTAAACTTACCTAAAAATGCTTGAAACCGACGTAATGTACAGAATTGCAAGAAAACCATGCCATTTTTCCAATGACTAACTGCTAGTTTTTCAGAGAAAACAATTTATTTGCAATCTCACTAGCTTGGGCTGAAACAGTGTTTACTAAAAATCATTGATTTTCTGAAAAACAATCGATTAAACTCGTATAAAATGCTTTAAACCGACGTAAAGTACAGCATTGCAAAAAAACATGTCTTTTTTCCAATAAATTACTGCTAGTTTTTCAGAAAAAAAAATCTTAGTTGCAATCACACCAACTTGGCTTAAACAAACTAGTTTACTAAAAAAACAATGATTATCTCAAATACAGTCGATTAAACTCACACAAAAATGCTTTGAACCGACGTTAAGTACAGAATTGCAATGAAACAAAGCCTTTTTTCCAATGACTAACTGCTAGTGTTTCAGAAAAAACAATTTATTTGCAATCTCTCTAACTTGGCCTAAAACAGTGTTTACTAAGAATCATTGATTTTCTGAAAAACAGTAGATTAAACTCGAATAAAAATGCTATAAACCGACGTAGAGTACAAAATTGCAATGTAACCATGCCTTCTTTCCAACGTATAACTGCTAGTTTTTTAGAAAAAACAGTTTATTTGCAATCCCACTAACTTGGCCTAGAACAGTGTTTACTAAAAAAACATTGATTTTCTCAAAAACAGTCGATTAAACTCTCACAAAAATGCTCTAAACCGACGTAATCTACAGAATTGCAATGAAACAATGCCTTTTTCCAATGTATAACTGCTAGTTTCTCAGAATAAACCATTTATTTGCAATCTCTCTAACTTGGCCTAAAACAGTGTTTACTAAAAACACATTGAATTTCCCAAAAATAGTCGCTTAGACTCACATAAAAATGATTTGAACCGACGTAAAGTACAGAATTGCAATGAATTCATACCTTATTTCTAATGTATAACTTCTACTTTTTAGAAAAATCAAATTATTTGCAATCACACTAACTTGGCTTAATACAGTGTATACTAAAAAAACATTGATTTTCTCAAAAACAGTTGATTAAATTCACACAAAAATGCTTTAAATCGACGTGAAAAGCAGATTTCCAATGAAACCAAGCCATTTTTCCAATGAGTAACTGCTAGTTTTTCACAAAAAAGTTATTATTTGCACTCAAGCTAACTTGGCCTAAAACAGTGTTTACTAAAAAAACATTGATTTTCTCAAAAACAGTCAATTAAACTCACACAAAATGCTTTAAACCGACGTAAAGTACAGAATTGCATTGAAACCAAGCCATTTTTCCAATGACTAACTGCTAGTTTTTCAGAAAAAACAATTGATTTGCAATCTCACTAACTGGGTCTAAAACAGTGTTTACTAAAAAAACATTGAATTTCCCAAAAACAGTCGCTTAAACTCGCATAAAAATGATTTCAACCGACGTAAAGTACAGAATTGCAATGAAGCAATGCCTTTTTTTCCAATGTATAACTGCTAGTGTTTCAGAAAAAAAAATTTTATTTGCAATCTCACTAACTGGCCCGAGAACAGCGTTTACTAAAAAAACATTGACTTTCTGCAAAACAGTCGATTAAACTCGTATAGAATTGCTCTAAACCGACGTAAAGTACAGAATTGCAAAAAAACCATGTCTTTTTTCCAATGTATTACTGCTAGTTTTTCAGAAAAAACAATTTATTTGCAAGCTCTCTAACTTGGCCTGAAACAGTATTTACTAAAAATCATTGATTTTCTGAAAAACAGTAGATTAAACTCACACAAAATGCTTTAAACCGACGTAAAGTACAGAATTGCATTGAAACCAAGCCATTTTTCCAATGACTAACTGCTAGTTTTTCAGAAAAAACAATTGATTTGCAATCTCACTAACTGGGTTTAAAACAGTGTTTACTAAAAAAACATTGAATTTCCCAAAAACAGTCGCTTAAACTCGCATAAAAATGATTTCAACCGACGTAAAGTACAGAATTGCAATGAAGCCATGCCTTTTTTCCAATTTATTACTACTAGTTTTTCAGAAAAAAAAATTTTATTTGCAATCACACCAACTTGGCTTAAACCAACTAGTTTACTAACAAAACATTGATTTTCTCAAAAACAGTCGATTAGACTCACACAAAAATACTTTACTCCGACGTAAAGTACAGAATTGCAATGAAGCCATGCCTTTTTTCCAATGTATAACTGGTAGTTTTTCAGAAAAAAATAATTTATGTGCAATCTCACTAACTAGGCCGAGAGCAGCGTTTACTAAAAAACCATTGATTTTCGCAAAAACAGTCGATTAAACTTACATAAAAATGCTTGAAACCGACGTAATGTACAGAATTGCAAAAAAACCATGCCATTTTTCCAATGGCAAACTGCTAGTTTTTCAGAGAAAACAATTTATTTGCAATGTCACTAACTTGGCCTGAAACAGTGTTTACTAAAAATCATTGATTTTCTGAAAAACAGTCGATTAAACTCGTATAAAAATGCTTTAAACCGACGTAGAGTACAAAATTGCAATGTAACATTGCCTTCTTTCCAATGTATAACTGCTAGTTTTTGAGAAAAAACAGTTTATTTGCAATCGCACTAACTTGGCCTAGAACAGTGTTTACTAAAAAAACATTGATTTTTTCAAAAACAGTCGATTAAACTCTCACAAAATTACTTTAAACCGACGTAAAGTACAGAATTGCAATGAAACCAAGCCATTTTTCCATTGACTATTTGCTAGCTTTTCAGAAAAAAACAATTTATTTGCAATCTCTCCAACTTGGCCTAAAACAGTGTTTATTAAAAAAACATGGATTTTCTCAAAAACGGTCGATTAAACTCACAACAAAATCCTCCAAAACGACGTAAAGTACAGAATTGCAATGAAGCAATGCCTTTTTTTCCAATGTATAACTGCTAGTGTTTCAGAAAAAAAAATTTTATTTGCAATCTCACTAACTGGCCCGAGAACAGCGTTTACTAAAAAAACATTGACTTTCTGCAAAACAGTCGATTAAACTCGTATAGAATTGCTCTAAACCGACGTAAAGTACAGAATTACAATGAAACAAAGCCATTTTTCCAATGACTTACTGCTAGTTTTTCAGAAAAAACAATTTATTTGCAATCTCACTAACTTGGCCTGAAACAGTGTTTACTAAAAATCATTGATTTTCTGAAAAACAGTCGATTAAACTCGTATAAAAATGCTTTAAACCGACGTAGAGTACAAAATTGCAATGTAACATTGCCTTCTTTCCAATGTATAACTGCTAGTTTTTGAGAAAAAACAGTTTATTTGCAATCGCACTAACTTGGCCTAGAACAGTGTTTACTAAAAAAACATTGATTTTTTCAAAAACAGTCGATTAAACTCTCACAAAATTACTTTAAACCGACGTAAAGTACAGAATTGCAATGAAACCAAGCCATTTTTCCATTGACTATTTGCTAGCTTTTCAGAAAAAAACAATTTATTTGCAATCTCTCCAACTTGGCCTAAAACAGTGTTTATTAAAGAAACATGGATTTTCTCAAAAACGGTCGATTAAACTCACAACAAAATCCTCCAAAACGACGTAAAGTACAGAATTGCAATGAAGCAATGCCTTTTTTTCCAATGTATAACTGCTAGTGTTTCAGAAAAAAAAATTTTATTTGCAATCTCACTAACTGGCCCGAGAACAGCGTTTACTAAAAAAACATTGACTTTCTGCAAAACAGTCGATTAAACTCGTATAGAATTGCTCTAAACCGACGTAAAGTACAGAATTGCAAAAAAACCATGTCTTTTTTCCAATGTATTACTGCTAGTTTTTCAGAAAAAACAATTTATTTGCAAGCTCTCTAACTTGGCCTGAAACAGTATTTACTAAAAATCATTGATTTTCTGAAAAACAGTAGATTAAACTCACACAAAATGCTTTAAACCGACGTAAAGTACAGAATTGCATTGAAACCAAGCCATTTTTCCAATGACTAACTGCTAGTTTTTCAGAAAAAACAATTGATTTGCAATCTCACTAACTGGGTTTAAAACAGTGTTTACTAAAAAAACATTGAATTTCCCAGAAACAGTCGCTTAAACTCGCATAAAAATGATTTCAACCGACGTAAAGTACAGAATTGCAATGAAGCCATGCCTTTTTTCCAATTTATTACTACTAGTTTTTCAGAAAAAAAAATTTTATTTGCAATCACACCAACTTGGCTTAAACCAACTAGTTTACTAACAAAACATTGATTTTCTCAAAAACAGTCGATTAGACTCACACAAAAATACTTTACTCCGACGTAAAGTACAGAATTGCAATGAAGCCATGCCTTTTTTCCAATGTATAACTGGTAGTTTTTCAGAAAAAAATAATTTATGTGCAATCTCACTAACTAGGCCGAGAGCAGCGTTTACTAAAAAACCATTGATTTTCGCAAAAACAGTCGATTAAACTTACATAAAAATGCTTGAAACCGACGTAATGTACAGAATTGCAAAAAAACCATGCCATTTTTCCAATGGCTAACTGCTAGTTTTTCAGAGAAAACAATTTATTTGCAATGTCACTAACTTGGCCTGAAACAGTGTTTACTAAAAATCATTGATTTTCTGAAAAACAGTCGATTAAACTCGTATAAAAATGCTTTAAACCGACGTAGAGTACAAAATTGCAATGTAACATTGCCTTCTTTCCAATGTATAACTGCTAGTTTTTGAGAAAAAACAGTTTATTTGCAATCGCACTAACTTGGCCTAGAACAGTGTTTACTAAAAAAACATTGATTTTTTCAAAAACAGTCGATTAAACTCTCACAAAATTACTTTAAACCGACGTAAAGTACAGAATTGCAATGAAACCAAGCCATTTTTCCATTGACTATTTGCTAGCTTTTCAGAAAAAAACAATTTATTTGCAATCTCTCCAACTTGGCCTAAAACAGTGTTTATTAAAAAAACATGGATTTTCTCAAAAACGGTCGATTAAACTCACAACAAAATCCTCCAAAACGACGTAAAGTACAGAATTGCAATGAAGCAATGCCTTTTTTTCCAATGTATAACTGCTAGTGTTTCAGAAAAAAAAATTTTATTTGCAATCTCACTAACTGGCCCGAGAACAGCGTTTACTAAAAAAACATTGACTTTCTGCAAAACAGTCGATTAAACTCGTATAGAATTGCTCTAAACCGACGTAAAGTACAGAATTACAATGAAACAAAGCCATTTTTCCAATGACTAACTGCTAGTTTTTCAGAAAAAACAATTTATTTGCAATCTCACTAACTTGGCCTGAAACAGTGTTTACTAAAAATCATTGATTTTCTGAAAAACAGTCGATTAAACTCCTATAAAAATGCTTTAAACTGACGTAAAGTACAGAATTGCAAAAAAACCATGTCTTTTTTCCAATGTATTACTGCTAGGTTTTCAGAAAAAAAAATATTATTTGAAATCACACCAACTTGGCTTAAACCAACTAGTTTACTAAAAAGACATTGATTTTCTCAAAAACAGTCGATAAAACTCACACAAAAATACTTTAAACCGACGTTAAGTACAGAATTGCAATGAAACCAAGCCATTTTTCCATTGACTAACTGCTAGTTTTTCAGAAAAACCAATTTATTTGCAATCTCACTAACTTGGCCTGAAGCAGTGTTTACTGAACAAAAATTGATTTTCTCAAAAACAGTCGATTAAACTCTCACAAAATTACTTTACACCGACGTAAAGTACAGAATTGCAATGAAACCAAGCCATTTTTCCATTGACTAACTGCTAGTTTTTCAGAAAAACCAATTTATTTGCAATGGCACCAACTTGGCCTAAAACAGTGTTTATTAAAAAAACATGGATTTTCTCAAAAACAGTCGATTAAACTCACAAAAAAAATCCTCCAAACCGACGTAAAGTACAGAATTGCAATGAAGCCATGCCTTTTTTCCAATGTATAACTGGTAGTTTTTCAGAAAAAAAAATTTATGTGCAATCTCACTAACTTGGCCGAGAACAGCGTTTACTAAAAAACCATTGATTTTCTCAAAAACAGTTGATTAAACTTACATAAAAATGCTTGATACCGACGTAATGTACAGAATTGCAAGAAAACCATGCCATTTTTCCAATGACTAACTGCTAGTTTTTCAGAGAAAACAATTTATTTGCAATCTCACTAACTTGGCCTGAAACAGTGTTTACTAAAAATCATTGATTTTCTGAAAAACAGTCGATTAAACTCGTATAAAAATGCTTTAAACCGACGTAAAGTACAGCATTGCAAAAAAACATGTCTTTTTTCCAATGTATTACTGCTAGTTTTTCAGAAAAAAAAAAGTTAGTTGCAATCACACTAACTTGGCTTAAACCAAGTAGTTTACTAAAAAAACATTGATTATCTCACAAACAGTCAATTAAACTCACACAAAAATGCTTTAAACCGACGTTAAGTACAGAATTGCAATGAAACAAAGCCTTTTTTCCAATGACTAACTGCTAGTTTTTCAGAAAAAACAATTTATTTGCAATCTCTCTAACTTGGCCTGAAACAGTGTTTACTAAAAATCATTGATTTTCTGAAAAACAGTCGATTAAACTCGTATAAAAATGCTTTAAACCGACGTAAAGTACAGAAATGCAAAAAAACCATGTCTTTTTTCCAATGTATTACTGCTAGTTTTTCGGAAAAAAAAAATGTTAGTTGCAATCACACAAACTTGGCTTAAACAAACTAGTTTACTAAAAAAACAATGATTATCTCAAAAACAGTCGATTAAACTCACACAAAAATGCTTTGAACCGACGTTAAGTACAGAATTGCAATGAAACAAAGCCTTTTTTCCAATGACTAACTGCTACTGTTTCAGAAAAAACAATTTCTTTGCAATCTCTCTAACTTGGCCTAAAACAGTGTTTACTTAAAATAATTGATTTTCTGAAAAACAGTAGATTAAACTCGACTAAAAATGCTATAAACCGACGTAGAGTACAAAATTGCAATGTAACCATGCCTTCTTTCCAACGTATAACTGCTAGTTTTTGAGAAAAAACAGTTTATTTGCAATCCCACTAACTTGGCCTAGAACAGTGTTTACTAAAAAAACATTGATTTTCTCAAAAACAGTCGATTAAACTCTCACAAAATTACTTTAAACCGACGTAAAGTACAGAATTGCAATGAAACCAAGCCATTTTTCCATTGACTAATTGCTAGTTTTTCAGAAAAAACAATTTATTTGCAATCTCACCAACTTGGCCTAAAACAGTGTTTATTAAAAAAACATGGATTTTCTCAAAAACGGTCGATTAAAGTCACAAAAAAATCCTCCAAAGCGACGTAGAGTACAAAATTGCAATGTAACCATGCCTTCTTTCCAATGTATTACTGCTAGTTTTTCAGAGAAAACCTATTATTTGCAATCACACTAACTGGGCCTAAAACAGTGTTTTTAAAAAAAACATTGTATTTCCAAAAAACAGTAGATTAAACTCACACAAAAATGCTTTAAACTGACGTAAAGTACAGAATTGCAATGAAACTAAGCCATTTTCCAATGAATAACTGCTAGTTTTTCAGAAAAAATAATTTATTTGCAATCACACCAACTTGGCCTAAAATAGTGTTTACTAAAAAACATTGATTTTCTCAAAAACTGTCGATTAAACTGACACAAGAATGTTTAAAACCGGCGTAAAGAATAGAAGTGCAATGAAACCAAGCCTATTTTCCAATGTATAACTGCTAGTTCTTCAAAAAAAACCTATTAGTGGCAATCACAGTAAATGGGTCTAAAATAGTGTTTTTTAAAAAATCATGGATTTTCTCAAAAACTGTCGATGAAACTCACACAAAAATGCTCTAAACCGACGTAATCTACAGAATTGCAATGAAACCATGCCTTTTTCCAATGTATAACTGCTAGTTTCTCAGAATAAACCATTTACTTGCAATCTCACTAACTTGGCCTAAAACAGTGTTTACTAAAAACACATTGAATTTCCCAAAAATAGTCGCTTAGACTCACATAAAAATGATTTGAACCGACGTAAAGTACAGAATTGCAATGAGTTCATACCTTATTTCTAATGTATAACTTCTACTTTTCAGAAAAATCATATTATTTGCAATCACACTAACTTGGCTCAATACAGTGTATACTAAAAAAACATTGATTTTCTCAAAAACAGTTGATTAAACTCACACAAAAATGCTTTAAATCGACGTAAAAAACAGATTTCCAATGAAACCAAGCCATTTTTCCAATGAGTAACTGCTAGTTTTTCAGAGAAAACAATTTATTTGCAATCTCACTAACTTGGCCTGAAACAGTGTTTACTAAAAATCATTGATTTTCTGAAAAACAGTCGATTAAACTCGTATAAAAATGCTTTAAACCGACGTAAAGTACAGCATTGCAAAAAAACATGTCTTTTTTCCAATGTATTACTGCTAGTTTTTCAGAAAAAAAGAAGTTAGTTGCAATCACACTAACTTGGCTTAAACCAAGTAGTTTACTAAAAAAACATTGATTATCTCACAAACAGTCAATTAATATCACACAAAAATGCTTTAAACCGACGTTAAGTACAGAATTGCAATGAAACAAAGCCTTTTTTCCAATGACTAACTGCTAGTTTTTCAGAAAAAACAATTTATTTGCAATCTCTCTAACTTGGCCTGAAACAGTGTTTACTAAAAATCATTGATTTTCTGAAAAACAGTCGATTAAACTCGTATAAAAATGCTTTAAACCGACGTAAAGTACAGAAATGCAAAAAAACCATGTCTTTTTTCCAATGTATTACTGCTAGTTTTTCGGAAAAAAAAAATGTTAGTTGCAATCACACAAACTTGGCTTAAACAAACTAGTTTACTAAAAAAACAATGATTATTTCAAAAACAGTCGATTAAACTCACACAAAAATGCTTTGAACCGACGTTAAGTACAGAATTGCAATGAAACAAAGCCTTTTTTCCAATGACTAACTGCTACTGTTTCAGAAAAAACAATTTACTTGCAATCTCTCTAACTTGGCCTAAAACAGTGTTTACTTAAAATAATTGATTTTCTGAAAAACAGTAGATTAAACTCGACTAAAAATGCTATAAACCGACGTAGAGTACAAAATTGCAATGTAACCATGCCTTCTTTCCAACGTATAACTGCTAGTTTTTGAGAAAAAACAGTTTATTTGCAATCCCACTAACTTGGCCTAGAACAGTGTTTACTAAAAAAACATTGATTTTCTCAAAAACAGTCGATTAAACTCTCACAAAATTACTTTAAACCGACGTAAAGTACAGAATTGCAATGAAACCAAGCCATTTTTCCATTGACTAATTGCTAGTTTTTCAGAAAAAACAATT
Organism: Catostylus mosaicus; assembly: GCA_964019065.1. Taxonomy (NCBI): domain Eukaryota; kingdom Metazoa; phylum Cnidaria; class Scyphozoa; order Rhizostomeae; family Catostylidae; genus Catostylus; species Catostylus mosaicus. The sequence goes on from OZ025187.1 coordinate 7,371,128, forward strand.
TATTTGCAATCTCACCAACTTGGCCTAAAACAGTGTTTATTAAAAAAACATGGATTTTCTCAAAAACGGTCGATTAAAGTCACAAAAAAATCCTCCAAAGTGACGTAGAGTACAAAATTGCAATGTAACCATGCCTTCTTTCCAATGTATTACTGCTAGTTTTTCAGAGAAAACCTATTATTTGCAATCACACTAACTGGGCCTAAAACAGTGTTTTTAAAAAAAACATTGTATTTCCAAAAAACAGTAGATTAAACTCACACAAAAATGCTTTAAACTGACGTAAAGTACAGAATTGCAATGAAACTAAGCCATTTTCCAATGAATAACTGCTAGTTTTTCAGAAAAAATAATTTATTTGCAATCACACCAACTTGGCCTAAAATAGTGTTTACTAAAAAACATTGATTTTCTCAAAAACTGTCGATTAAACTGACACAAGAATGTTTAAAACCGGCGTAAAGAATAGAAGTGCAATGAAACCAAGCCTATTTTCCAATGTATAACTGCTAGTTCTTCAAAAAAAACCTATTAGTGGCAATCACAGTAAATGGGTCTAAAATAGTGTTTTTTAAAAAATCATGGATTTTCTCAAAAACTGTCGATGAAACTCACACAAAAATGCTCTAAACCGACGTAATCTACAGAATTGCAATGAAACCATGCCTTTTTCCAATGTATAACTGCTAGTTTCTCAGAATAAACCATTTACTTGCAATCTCACTAACTTGGCCTAAAACAGTGTTTACTAAAAACACATTGAATTTCCCAAAAATAGTCGCTTAGACTCACATAAAAATGATTTGAACCGACGTAAAGTACAGAATTGCAATGAGTTCATACCTTATTTCTAATGTATAACTTCTACTTTTCAGAAAAATCATATTATTTGCAATCACACTAACTTGGCTCAATACAGTGTATACTAAAAAAACATTGATTTTCTCAAAAACAGTTGATTAAACTCACACAAAAATGCTTTAAATCGACGTAAAAAACAGATTTCCAATGAAACCAAGCCATTTTTCCAATGAGTAACTGCTAGTTTTTCACAAAAAAGTTATTATTTGCACTCAATCCAACTTGGCCAAAAACAGTGTTTACTAAAAAAACATTGATTTTCTCAAAAACAGTCAATTAAACTCACACAAAATGCTTTAAACCGACGTAAAGTACAGAATTGCATTGAAACCAAGCCATTTTTCCAATGACTAACTGCTAGTTTTTCAGAAAAACCAATTTATTTGCAATCTCACTAACTTGGCCTGAAACAGTGTTTACTAAAAATTATTGATTTTCTGAAAAACAGTCGATTAAACTCGTATAAAAAGGCTTTAAACCGACGTAAAGTACAGAATTGCAATGAAGCCATGCCTTTTTTCCAATATATTACTACTAGTTTTTCAGAAAAAAAAATGTTATTTGCAAGCACACAAACTTGGCTTGAACCAACTAGTTTACTAAAGAAACATTGATTTTCTCAAAAACAGTCGATTAAACTCACACAAAATTGCTTTAAACCGACGTTAAGTACAGAATTGCAATGAATGAAAGCCATTTTTTCAATGACTAACTGCTAGTTTTTCAGAGAAAACAATTTATTTGCAATTGCACTAACTTGGCCTAGAACAGTGTTTACTAAACAAAAATTGAATTTCTGCAAAACAGTCGATTAAAATCTCACAAAATTACTTTAAACCGACGTAAAGTACAGAATTGCAATGAAACCAAGCCAATTTTCCATTGACTAACTGCTAGTTTTTCAGAAAAAATAAATTTATTTGCAATGTCACCAACTTGGCCTAAAACAGTGTTTATTAAAAAAACATGGATTGTCTCAAAAACAGTCGATTAAACTCACAAAGAAAATCCTCCAAACCGACGTAAAGTACAGAATTGCAATGAAACACTGCCATTTTTCCAATGACAAACTGCTAGTTTTTCAGAAAAAACAATTTATTTGCAATCTCACCAACTTGGCCTAAAACAGTGTTTATTAAAAAAACATGGATTTTCTCAAAAACAGTCGATTAAACTCACAAAAAAAATCCTCTAAACCGACGTAGGGTACAGAATTGCAATGAAGCCATGCCTTCTTTCCAATGTATGACTGCTAGTTTTTGAGAAAAAACAGTTTATTTGCAATCGCACTAACTTCGCCTAGAACAGTGTTTACTGAACAAAAATTGATTTTCTCAAAAACAGTCGATTAAACTCTCACAAAATTACTTTACACCGACGTAAAGTACAGAATTGCAATGAAACCAAGCCATTTTTCCATTGACTAACTGCTAGTTTTTCAGAAAAACCAATTTATTTGCAATGTCACCAACTTGGCCTAAAACAGTGTTTATTAAAAAAACATGGATTTTCTCAAAAACAGTCGATTAAACTTACCTAAAAATGCTTTAAACCGACGTAAAGTACAGCATTGCAAAAAAACATGTCTTTTTTCCAATGTATTACTGCTAGTTTTTCAGAAAAAAAAAAGTTAGTTGCAATCACACCAACTTGGCTTAAACCAACTAGTTTACTAAAAAAACATTGATTATCTCAAAAACAGTCGATTAAACTCACACAAAAATGCTTTAAACCGACGTTAAGTACAGAATTGCAATGAAACAAAGCCTTTTTTCCAATGACTAACTGCTAGTTTTTCAGAAAAAACAATTTATTTGCAATCTCTCTAACTTGGCCTGAAACAGTGTTTACTAAAAATTATTGATTTTCTGAAAAACAGTCGATTAAACTCGTATAAAAATGCTTTAAACCGACGTAAAGTACAGAAATGCAAAAAAACCATGTCTTTTTTCCAATGTATTACTGCTAGTTTTTCAGAAAAAAAAATCTTAGTTGCAATCACACCAACTTGGCTTAAACAAACTAGTTTACTAAAAAAACAATGATTATCTCAAAAACAGTCGATTAAACTCACACAAAAATGCTTTGAACCGACGTTAAGTACAGAATTGCAATGAAACAAAGCCTTTTTTCCAATGACTAACTGCTAGTGTTTCAGAAAAAACAATTTATTTGCAATCTCTCTAACTTGGCCTAAAACAGTGTTTACTAAGAATCATTGATTTTCTGAAAAACAGTAGATTAAACTCGAATAAAAATGCTATAAACCGACGTAGAGTACAAAATTGCAATGTAACCATGCCTTCTTTCCAACGTATAACTGCTAGTTTTTTAGAAAAAACAGTTTATTTGCAATCCCACTAACTTGGCCTAGAACAGTGTTTATTAAAAAAACATTGATTTTCTCAAAAACAGTCGATTAAACTCTCACAAAATTACTTTAAACCGACGTAAAGTACAGAATTGCAATGAAACCAAGCCATTCTTCCATTGACTAATTGCTAGTTTTTCAGAAAAAACAATTTATTTGCAATCTCACCAACTTGGCCTAAAACAGTGTTTATTAAAAAAACATGGATTTTCTCAAAAACGGTCGATTAAAGTCACAAAAAAATCCTCCAAAGCGACGTAGAGTACAGAATTGCAATGTAACCATGCCTTCTTTCCAATGTATTACTGCTAGTTTTTCAGAGAAAACCTATTATTTGCAATCACACTAACTGGGCCTAAAACAGTGTTTTTAAAAAAAACATTGTATTTCCAAAAAACAGTAGATTAAACTCACACAAAAATGTTTAAAACCGGCGTAAAGAATAGAAGCGCAATGAAACCAAGCCTATTTTCCAATGTATAACTGCTAGTTCTTCAAAAAAAACCTATTAGTTGCAATCACAGTAAATGGGTCTAAAATAGTGTTTTTTAAAAAATCATGGATTTTCTCAAAAACTGTCGATGAAACTCACACAAAAATGCTCTAAACCGACGTAATCTACAGAATTGCAATGAAACCATGCCTTTTTCCAATGTATAACTGCTAGTTTCTCAGAATAAACCATTTATTTGCAATCTCACTAACTTGGCCTAAAACAGTGTTTACTAAAAACACATTGAATTTCCCAAAAATAGTCGCTTAGACTTACATAAAAATGATTTGAACCGACGTAAAGTACAGAATTGCAATGAATTCATACCTTATTTCTAATGTATAACTTCTACTTTTCAGAAAAATCATATTATTTGCAATCACACTAACTTAGCTTAATACAGTGTATACTAAAAAAACATTGATTTTCTTAAAAACAGTTGATTAAACTCACACAAAAATGCTTTAAATCGACGTGAAAAGCAGATTTCCAATGAAACCAAGCCATTTTTCCAATGAGTAACTGCTAGTTTTTCACAAAAAAGTTATTATTTGCACTCAAGCTAACTTGGCCTAAAACAGTGTTTACTAAAAAAACATTGATTTTCTCAAAAACAGTCAATTAAACTCACACAAAATGCTTTAAACCGACGTAAAGTACAGAATTGCATTGAAACCAAGCCATTTTTCCAATGACTAACTGCTAGTTTTTCAGAAAAAACAATTGATTTGCAATCTCACTAACTGGGTCTAAAACAGTGTTTACTAAAAAAACATTGAATTTCCCAAAAACAGTCGCTTAAACTCGCATAAAAATGATTTCAACCGACGTAAAGTACAGAATTGCAATGAAGCCATGCCTTTTTTCCAATTTATTACTACTAGTTTTTCAGAAAAAAAAATTTTATTTGCAATCACACCAACTTGGCTTAAACCAACTAGTTTACTAACAAAACATTGATTTTCTCAAAAACAGTCGATTAGACTCACACAAAAATACTTTTCTCCGACGTAAAGTACAGAATTGCAATGAAACCAAGCCATTTTTCCATTGACTATTTGCTAGCTTTTCAGAAAAAAACAATTTATTTGCAATCTCTCCAACTTGGCCTAAAACAGTGTTTATTAAAAAAACATGGATTTTCTCAAAAACGGTCGATTAAACTCACAACAAAATCCTCCAAAACGACGTAAAGTACAGAATTGCAATGAAGCAATGCCTTTTTTTCCAATGTATAACTGCTAGTGTTTCAGAAAAAAAAATTTTATTTGCAATCTCACTAACTGGCCCGAGAACAGCGTTTACTAAAAAAACATTGACTTTCTGCAAAACAGTCGATTAAACTCGTATAGAATTGCTCTAAACCGACGTAAAGTACAGAATTGCAAAAAAACCATGTCTTTTTTCCAATGTATTACTGCTAGTTTTTCAGAAAAAACAATTTATTTGCAAGCTCTCTAACTTGGCCTGAAACAGTGTTTACTAAAAATCATTGATTTTCTGAAAAACAGTAGATTAAACTCGAATAAGAATGCTTTAAACCGACCTAGAGGACAAAATTGCAAAGTAACATTGCCTTCTTTCCAATGTATAACTGCTAGTTTTTGAGAAAAAACAGTTTATTTGCAATCGCACTAACTTGGCCTAAAACAGTGTTTATTAAAAAAACATGGATTTTCTCAAAAACAGTCGATTAAACTCACAAAAAAAATCCTCTAAACCGACGTAAGGTACAGAATTGCAATGAAGCCATGCCTTTTTTCCAATGTATAACTGGTAGTTTTTCAGAAAAAAATAATTTATGTGCAATCTCAATAACTAGGCCGAGAGCAGCGTTTACTAAAAAACCATTGATTTTCTCAAAAGCAGTCGATTAAACTTACATAAAAATGCTTGAAACCGACGTAATGTACAGAATTGCAAAAAAACCATGCCATTTTTCCAATGGCTAACTGCTAGTTTTTCAGAGAAAACAATTTATTTGCAATGTCACTAACTTGGCCTGAAACAGTGTTTATTAAAAAAACATGGATTTTCTCAAAAACGGTCGATTAAACTCACAACAAAATCCTCCAAAACGACGTAGAGTACAAAATTGCAATGTAACATTGCCTTTTTTCCAATGTATAACTGCTAGTGTTTCAGAAAAAAAAATTTTATTTGCAATCTCACTAACTAGCCCGAGAACAGCGTTTACTAAAAAAACATTGATTTGCTGCAAAACAGTCGAATAAACTCGTATAGAATTGCTTTAAACCGACGTAAAGTACAGAATTGCAAAAAAACCATGTCTTTTTTCCAATGTATTACTGCTAGTTTTTCAGAAAAAACAATTTATTTGCAAGCTCTCTAACTTGGCCTGAAACAGTGTTTACTAAAAATCATTGATTTTCTGAAAAACAGTAGATTAAACTCGAATAAGAATGCTTTAAACCGACGTAGAGTACAAAATTGCAAAGTAACATTGCCTTCTTTCCAATGTATAACTGCTAGTTTTTGAGAAAAAACAGTTTATTTGCAATTGCACTAACTTAGCCTAGAACAGTGTTTACTAAAAAAACATTGATTTTCTCAAAAACAGTCGATTAAACTCTCACAAAATTGCTTTAAATCGACGTAAAGTACAGAATTGCAAAAAAACCATGTCTTTTTTCCAATGTATTACTGCTAGTTTTTCAGAAAAAAAAATGTTATTTGCAATCACACCAACTTGGCTTAAACCAACTAGTTTACTAAAAAAACATGGATTTTCTCAAAAACAGTCGATTAAACTCACAAAAAAAATCCTCCAAACCGACGTAAAGTACAGAATTGCAATGAAACAAAGCCATTTTTCCAATGACAAACTGCTGGTTTTTCAGAAAAAACAATTTATTTGCAATCTCACCAACTTGGCCTAAAACAGTGTTTATTAAAAAAACATGGATTTTCTCAAAAACAGTCGATTAAACTCACAAAAAAAATCCTCTAAACCGACGTAAAGTACAGAATTGCAATGAAGCCATGCCTTTTTTCCAATGTATAACTGGTAGTTTTAAAAAAAATAAAAATTTATTTGCAATCGCACTAACTTGGCCGAGAACAGCGTTTACTAAAAAACCATTGATTTTCTCAAAAACAGTCGAGTAAACTTACATAAAAGTGCTTGAAACCGACGTAATGTACAGAATTGCAAAAAAACCATGCCATTTTTCCAATGGGTAACTGCTAGTTTTTCAGAGAAAACAATTTATTTGCAATGTCACTAAATTGGCCTGAAACAGTGTTTACTAAAAATCATTGATTTTCTGAAAAACAGTCGATTAAACTCATATAAAAATGCTTTAAACCGACGTAAAGTACAGAATTGCAATGAAGCCATGCCTTTTTTCCAATATATTACTACTAGTTTTTCAGAAAAAAAAATGTTATTTGCAATCACACCAACTTGGCTTAAACCAACTAGTTTACTAAAGAAACATTGATTTTCTCAACAACAGTCGATTAAACTCACACAAAAATGCTTTAAACCGACGTTAAGTACAGAATTGCAATGAATGAAAGCCATTTTTTCAATGACTAACTGCTAGTTTTTCAGAGAAAACAATTTATTTGCAATCGCACTAACTTGGCCTAGAACAGTGTTTACTAAACAAATATTGATTTTCTGCAAAAAAGTCGATTAAACTCTCACAAAATTACTTGAAACCGACGTAAAGTACAGAATTGCAATGAAACCAAGCCATTTTTCCATTGACTAACTGCCAGTTTTTCAGAAAAAAAAATTTATTTGCAATTTCACCAACTTGGCCCAAAACAGTGTTTATTAAAAAAACATGGATTTTCTCAAAAACAGTCAATTAAAATCACAAAAGAAATCCTCCAAGCCGACGTAAAGTACAGAATTGCAATGAAACAAAGCCATTTTTCCAATGTATAACTGGTAGTTTTTCAGAAAAAAAAAATTCATTTGCAATCTCCCTAACTGGGCCGAGAACAGCGTTTACTAAAAAAACCATTGATTTTCTCAAAAACAGTCGATTAAACTTACATAAAAATACTTGAAACAGACGTAATGTACAGAATTGCAAAAAAACCATTCCATTTTTCCAATGACTAACTGCTAGTTTTTCAGAGAAAACAATTTATTTGCAATCTCACTAACTTGGCCTGAAACAGTGTTTACTAAAAATCATTGATTTTCTGAAAAACAGTCGATTAAACTCGAATAAGAATGCTTTAAACCGACGTAGAGTACAAAATTGCAAAAAAACCATGTCTTTTTTCCAATGTATTACTGCTAGTTTTTCAGAAAAAACAATTTATTTGCAAGCTCTCTAACTTGGCCTGAAACAGTGTTTACTAAAAATCATTGATTTTCTGAAAAACAGTAGATTAAACTCGAATAAGAATGCTTTAAACCGACCTAGAGTACAAAATTGCAAAGTAACATTGCCTTCTTTCCAATGTATAACTGCTAGTTTTTGAGAAAAAACAGTTTATTTGCAATCGCACTAACTTGGCCTAAAACAGTGTTTATTAAAAAAACATGGATTTTCTCAAAAACAGTCGATTAAACTCACAAAAAAAATCCTCTAAACCGACGTAAGGTACAGAATTGCAATGAAGCCATGCCTTTTTTCCAATGTATAACTGGTAGTTTTTCAGAAAAAAATAATTTATGTGCAATCTCAATAACTAGGCCGAGAGCAGCGTTTACTAAAAAACCATTGATTTTCTCAAAAGCAGTCGATTAAACTTACATAAAAATGCTTGAAACCGACGTAATGTACAGAATTGCAAAAAAACCATGCCATTTTTCCAATGGCTAACTGCTAGTTTTTCAGAGAAAACAATTTATTTGCAATGTCACTAACTTGGCCTGAAACAGTGTTTATTAAAAAAACATGGATTTTCTCAAAAACGGTCGATTAAACTCACAACAAAATCCTCCAAAACGACGTAGAGTACAAAATTGCAATGTAACATTGCCTTTTTTCCAATGTATAACTGCTAGTGTTTCAGAAAAAAAAATTTTATTTGCAATCTCACTAACTAGCCCGAGAACAGCGTTTACTAAAAAAACATTGATTTGCTGCAAAACAGTCGAATAAACTCGTATAGAATTGCTTTAAACCGACGTAAAGTACAGAATTGCAAAAAAACCATGTCTTTTTTCCAATGTATTACTGCTAGTTTTTCAGAAAAAACAATTTATTTGCAAGCTCTCTAACTTGGCCTGAAACAGTGTTTACTAAAAATCATTGATTTTCTGAAAAACAGTAGATTAAACTCGAATAAGAATGCTTTAAACCGACGTAGAGTACAAAATTGCAAAGTAACATTGCCTTCTTTCCAATGTATAACTGCTAGTTTTTGAGAAAAAACAGTTTATTTGCAATTGCACTAACTTAGCCTAGAACAGTGTTTACTAAAAAAACATTGATTTTCTCAAAAACAGTCGATTAAACTCTCACAAAATTGCTTTAAATCGACGTAAAGTACAGAATTGCAAAAAAACCATGTCTTTTTTCCAATGTATTACTGCTAGTTTTTCAGAAAAAAAAATGTTATTTGCAATCACACCAACTTGGCTTAAACCAACTAGTTTACTAAAAAAACATGGATTTTCTCAAAAACAGTCGATTAAACTCACAAAAAAAATCCTCCAAACCGACGTAAAGTACAGAATTGCAATGAAACAAAGCCATTTTTCCAATGACAAACTGCTGGTTTTTCAGAAAAAACAATTTATTTGCAATCTCACCAACTTGGCCTAAAACAGTGTTTATTAAAAAAACATGGATTTTCTCAAAAACAGTCGATTAAACTCACAAAAAAAATCCTCTAAACCGACGTAAAGTACAGAATTGCAATGAAGCCATGCCTTTTTTCCAATGTATAACTGGTAGTTTTAAAAAAAATAAAAATTTATTTGCAATCGCACTAACTTGGCCGAGAACAGCGTTTACTAAAAAACCATTGATTTTCTCAAAAACAGTCGAGTAAACTTACATAAAAGTGCTTGAAACCGACGTAATGTACAGAATTGCAAAAAAACCATGCCATTTTTCCAATGGGTAACTGCTAGTTTTTCAGAGAAAACAATTTATTTGCAATGTCACTAAATTGGCCTGAAACAGTGTTTACTAAAAATCATTGATTTTCTGAAAAACAGTCGATTAAACTCATATAAAAATGCTTTAAACCGACGTAAAGTACAGAATTGCAATGAAGCCATGCCTTTTTTCCAATATATTACTACTAGTTTTTCAGAAAAAAAAATGTTATTTGCAATCACACCAACTTGGCTTAAACCAACTAGTTTACTAAAGAAACATTGATTTTCTCAACAACAGTCGATTAAACTCACACAAAAATGCTTTAAACCGACGTTAAGTACAGAATTGCAATGAATGAAAGCCATTTTTTCAATGACTAACTGCTAGTTTTTCAGAGAAAACAATTTATTTGCAATCGCACTAACTTGGCCTAGAACAGTGTTTACTAAACAAATATTGATTTTCTGCAAAAAAGTCGATTAAACTCTCACAAAATTACTTGAAACCGACGTAAAGTACAGAATTGCAATGAAACCAAGCCATTTTTCCATTGACTAACTGCCAGTTTTTCAGAAAAAAAAATTTATTTGCAATTTCACCAACTTGGCCCAAAACAGTGTTTATTAAAAAAACATGGATTTTCTCAAAAACAGTCAATTAAAATCACAAAAGAAATCCTCCAAGCCGACGTAAAGTACAGAATTGCAATGAAACAAAGCCATTTTTCCAATGTATAACTGGTAGTTTTTCAGAAAAAAAAAATTCATTTGCAATCTCACTAACTGGGCCGAGAACAGCGTTTACTAAAAAAACCATTGATTTTCTCAAAAACAGTCGATTAAACTTACATAAAAATACTTGAAACAGACGTAATGTACAGAATTGCAAAAAAACCATTCCATTTTTCCAATGACTAACTGCTAGTTTTTCAGAGAAAACAATTTATTTGCAATCTCACTAACTTGGCCTGAAACAGTGTTTACTAAAAATCATTGATTTTCTGAAAAACAGTCGATTAAACTCGAATAAGAATGCTTTAAACCGACGTAGAGTACAAAATTGCAAAGTAACATTGCCTTCTTTCCAATGTATAACTGCTAGTTTTTGAGAAAAAACAGTTTATTTGCAATCGCACTAACTTGGCCTAGAACAGTGTTTACTAAAAAAACATTGATTTTCTGCAAAACAGTCGATTAAACTCGTATAGAATTGCTTTAAACCGACGTAAAGTACAGAATTGCAAAAAAACCATGTCTTTTTTCCAATGTATTACTGCTAGTTTTTCAGAAAAAACAATTTATTTCCAAGCTCTCTAACTTGGCCTGAAACAGTGTTTACTAAAAATCATTGATTTTCTGAAAAACAGTAGATTAAACTCGAATAAGAATGCTTTAAACCGACGTAGAGTACAAAATTGCAAAGTAACATTGCCTTCTTTCCAATGTATAACTGCTAGTTTTTGAGAAAAAACAGTTTATTTGCAATCGCACTAACTTGGCCTAGAACAGTGTTTACTAAAAAAAACATTGATTTTCTCAAAAACAGTCGATTAAACTCTCACAAAATTACTTTAAACCGACGTAAAGTACAGAATTGCAAGGAAACCAAGCCATTTTTCCATTGACTAATTGCTAGTTTTTCAGAAAAAACAATTTATTTGCAATGTCACCAACTTGGCCTAAAACAGTGTTTATTAAAAAAACATGAATTTTCTCAAAAACAGTCGATTAAACTCACAAAAAAAATCCTCCAAACCGACGTAAAGTACAGAATTACAATGAAACAAAGCCATTTTTCCAATGACTAACTGCTAGTTTTTCAGAAAAAACAATTTATTTGCAATCTCACTAACTTGGCCTGAAACAGTGTTTATTAAAAATCGTTGATTTTCTGCAAAACAGTCGATTAAACTCGTATAAAATTGCTTTAAATCGACGTAAATTACAGAATTGCAAAAAAAACCATGTCTTTTTTCCAATGTATTACTGCTAGTTTTTCAGGAAAAAAAATGTTATTTGCAATCACACCAATTTGGCTTAAACCAACTAGTTTACTAAGAGAACATGGATTTTCTCAAAAACAGTCGATTAAACTGACAAAAAAAATCCTCCAAACCGACGTAAAGTACAGAATTGCAATGAAACACTGCCATTTTTCCAATGACAAACTGCTAGTTTTTCAGAAAAAACAATTTATTTGCAATCTCACCAACTTGGCCTAAAACAGTGTTTATTAAAAAAACATGGATTTTCTCAAAAACGGTCGATTAAACTCACAACAAAATCCTCCAAAACGACGTAAAGTACAGAATTGCAATGAAGCAATGCCTTTTTTCCAATGTATAACTGCTAGTGTTTCAGAAAAAAAAATTTTATTTGCAATATCACTAACTGGCCCGAAAACAGCGTTTACTAAAAAAACATTGATTTTCTGCAAAAGAGTCGATTAAACTCGTATAGAATTGCTTTAAACCGACGTAAAGTACAGAATTGCAAAAAAACCATGTCTTTTTTCCAATGTATTACTGCTAGTTTTTCAGGAAAAAAAATGTTATTTGCAATCACACCAATTTGGCTTAAACCAACTAGTTTACTAAGAGAACATGGATTTTCTCAAAAACAGTCGATTAAACTGACAAAAAAAATCCTCCAAACCGACGTAAAGTACAGAATTGCAATGAAACACTGCCATTTTTCCAATGACAAACTGCTAGTTTTTCAGAAAAAACAATTTATTTGCAATCTCACCAACTTGGCCTAAAACAGTGTTTATTAAAAAAACATGGATTTTCTCAAAAACAGTCGATTAAACTCACAAAAAAAATCCTCTAAACCGACGTAAGGTACAGAATTGCAATGAAGCCATGCCTTTTTTCCAATGTATAACTGGTAGTTTTTCAGAAAAAAATAATTTATGTGCAATCTCACTAACTAGGCCGAGAGCAGCGTTTACTAAAAAGCCATTGATTTTCTTAAAAGCAGTCGATTAAACTTACATAAAAATGCTTGAAACCGACGTAATGTACAGAATTGCAAAGAAACCATGCCATTTTTCCAATGGCTAACTGCTAGTTTTTCAGCGAAAACAATTTATTTGCAATGTGACTAACTTGGCCTGAAACAGTGTTTACTAAAAATCATTGATTTTCTGCAAAACAGTCGATTAAACTCGTATAAAATTGCTTTAAATCGACGTAAAGTACAGAATTGCAAAAAAACCATGTCTTGTTTCCAATGTATTACTGCTAGTTTTTCAGGAAAAACAATGTTATTCGCAATCACACCAACTTGGCTTAAACCAACTAGTTTACTAAAAGAACATGGCTTTTCTCAAAAACAGTCGATTAAACTCACAAAAAATATCCTTCAAACCGACGTAAAGTACAGAATTGCAATGAAACACTGCCATTTTTCCAATGACAAACTGCTTGTTTTTCAGAAAAAACAATTTATTTGCAATCTCACCAACTTGGCCTAAAACAGTGTTTATTAAAAAAACATTGATTTTCTCAAAAACAGTCGATTAAACTCACAAAAAAAATCCTCTAAACCGACGTAAAGTACAGAATTGCAATGAAGCCATGCCTTTTTTCCAATATATTACTACTAGTTTTGCAGAAAAAAAAATGTTATTTGCAATCACACCAACTTGGCTTAAACCAACTAGTTTACTAAAGAAACATTGATTTTCTCAACAACAGTCGATTAAACTCACACAAAAATGCTTTAAACCGACGTTAAGTACAGAATTGCAATGAATGAAAGCCATTTTTTCAATGACTAACTGCTAGTTTTTCAGAGAAAACAATTTATTTGCAATCGCACTAACTTGGCCTAGAACAGTGTTTACTAAACAAATATTGATTTTCTGCAAAACAGTCGATTAAACTCTCACAAAATTACTTGAAACCGACGTAAAGTACAGAATTGCAATGAAACCAAGCCATTTTTCCATTGACTAACTGCTAGTTTTTCAGAAAAAAAAATTTATTTGCAATGTCACCAACTTGGCCCAAAACAGTGTTTATTAAAAAAACATGGATTTTCTCAAAAAACAGTCGATTAAAATCACAAAAAAAATCCTCCAAGCCGACGTAAAGTACAGAATTGCAATGAAACAAAGCCATTTTTCCAATGACAAACTGCTAGTTTTTCAGAAAAAACAATTTATTTGCAATCTCACCAACTTGGCCTAAAACAGTGTTTATTAAAAAAACATGGATTTTTTCAAAAACAGTCGATTAAACTCACAAAAAAATCCTTTAAACCGACATAAAGTACAGAATTGCAATGAAGCCATGCCTTTTTTCCAAAGTATAACTGGTAGTTTTTCAGAAAAAAAAAATTCATTTGCAATCTCACTAACTGGGCCGAGAACAGCGTTTACTAAAAAAACCATTGATTTTCTCAAAAACAGTCGATTAAACTTACATAAAAATGCTTGAAACAGACGTAATGTACAGAATTGCAAAAAAACCATTCCATTTTTCCAATGACTAACTGCTAGTTTCTCAGAGAAAACAATTTATTTGCAATCTCACTAACTTGGCCTGAAACAGTGTTTATTAAAAATCATTGATTTTCTGCAAAAAAGTCGATTAAACTCGTATAAAATTGCTTTAAATCGACGTAAAGTACAGAATTGCAAAAAAACCATGTCTTTTTTCCAATGTATTACTGCTAGTTTCTCAGAAAAAAAAATGTTATTTGCAATCAAACCAACTTGGCTTAAACCAACTAGTTTACTAAAAAAACATTGATTATCTCAAAAACAGTCGATTAAACTCACACAAAAATTCTTTAAACCGACATTAAGTACAGAATTGCAATGAAACAAAGCCTTTTTTCCCATGACCAACTGCTAGTTTTTCAGAAAAAACAATTTATTTGCAATCTCACTAACTTGGCCTGAAACAGTGTTTATTAAAAATCATTGATTTTCTGCAAAACAGTCGATTAAACTCGTATAAAATTGCTTTAAATCGACGTAAAGTACAGAATTGCAAAAAAACCATGTCTTTTTTCCAATGTATTACTGCTAGTTTCTCAGAAAAAAAAATGTTATTTGCAATCAAACCAACTTGGCTTAAACCAACTTGTTTACTATAAAAACATTGATTTTCTCAAAAACAGTCGATAAAACTCACACAAAAATGCTTTAAACCGACGTTAAGTACAGAATTGCAATGAATGAAAGCAATTTTTTCAATGACTAACTGCTAGTTTTTCAGAGAAAACAATTTATTTGCAATCGCACTAACTTGGCCTAGAACAGTGTTTACTAAACAAAAATTGATTTTCTGCAAAACAGTCGATTAAACTCTCACAAAATTACTTTAACCCGACGTAAAGTACAGAATTGCAATGAAACCAAGCCAATTTTCCATTGACTAACTGCTAGTTTTTCAGAAAAAACAATTTATTTGCAATGTCACCAACTTGGCCTAAAACAGTGTTTATTAAAAAAACATGGATTTTCTCAAAAACAGTCGTTTAAACTCACAAAAAAAATCCTCTAAACCGACGTAAAGTACAGAATTGCAATGAAGCAATGCCTTTTTTCCAATGTATAACTGCTAGTTTTTGAGAAAAAACAGTTTATTTGCAATCGCACTAACTTGGCCTAGAACAGTGTTTACTAAAAGAACATTGATTTTCTCAAAAACAGTCGATTAAACTCTCACAAAATTACTTTAAACCGACGTAAAGTACAGAATTGCAATGAAACCAAGCCATTTTTCCAATGACTAACTGCTAGTTTTTCAGAAAAACCAATTTATTTGCAATCTCACCAGCTTGGCCTAAAACAGTGATTATTAAAAAAACATGGATTTTCTCAAAAACGGTCGATTAAACTCACAACAAAATCCTCCAAAACGACGTAAAGTACAGAATTGCAATGAAGCAATGCCTTTTTTCCAATGTATAACTGCTAGTGTTTCAGAAAAAAAAATTTTATTTGCAATCTCACTAACTGGCCCGAGAACAGCGTTTACTAAAAAAACATTGATTTTCTGCAAAACAGTCGATTAAACTCGTATAGAATTGCTTTAAACCGACGTAAAGTACAGAATTGCAAAAAAACCATGTCTTTTTTCCAATGTATTACTGCTAGTTTTTCAGAAAAAACAATTTATTTGCAAGCTCTCTAACTTGGCCTGAAACAGTGTTTACTAAAAATCATTGATTTTCTGAAAAACAGTAGATTAAACTCGAATAAGAATGCTTTACACCGACGTAGAGTACAAAATTGCAATGTAACATTGCCTTCTTTCCAATGTATAACTGCTAGTTTTTGAGAAAAAACAGCTTATTTGCAATCGCACTAACTTGGCCTAGAACAGTGTTTACTAAAAGAACATTGATTTTCTCAAAAACAGTCGATTAAACTCTCACAAAATTACTTTAAACCGACGTAAAGTACAGAATTGCAATGAAACCAAGCCATTTTTCCAATGACTAACTGCTAGTTTCTCAGAAAAACCAATTTATTTGCAATCTCACCAGCTTGGCCTAAAACAGTGTTTATTAAAAAAACATGGATTTTCTCAAAAACGGTCGATTAAACTCACAACAAAATCCTCCAAAACGACGTAAAGTACAGAATTGCAATGAAGCAATGCCTTTTTTCCAATGTATAACTGCTAGTGTTTCAGAAAAAAAAATTTTATTTGCAATCTCACTAACTGGCCCGAGAACAGCGTTTACTAAAAAAACATTGATTTTCTGCAAAACAGTAGATTAAACTCGTATAGAATTGCTTTAAACCGACGTAAAGTACAGAATTGCAAAAAAACCATGTCTTTTTTCCAATGTATTACTGCTAGTTTTTCAGAAAAAACAATTTATTTGCAAGCTCTCTAACTTGGCCTGAAACAGTGTTTACTAAAAATCATTGATTTTCTGAAAAACAGTAGATTAAACTCGAATAAGAATGCTTTACACCGACGTAGAGTACAAAGATGCAATGTAACATTGCCTTCTTTCCAATGTATAACTGCTAGTTTTTGAGAAAAAACAGTTTATTTGCAATCGCACTAACTTGGCCTAGAACAGTGTTTACTAAAAAAACATTGATTTTCTCAAAAACAGTCGATTAAACTCACAAAAAAAATCCTCTAAACCGACGTAAAGTACAGAATTGCAATGAAACCAAGCCAATTTTCCATTGACTAACTGCTAGTTTTTCAGAAAAAACAATTTATTTGCAATGTCACCAACTTGGCCTAAAACAGTGTTTATTAAAAAAACATGGATTTTCTCAAAAACAGTCGTTTAAACTCACAAAAAAAATCCTCTAAACCGACGTAAAGTACAGAATTGCAATGAAGCAATGCCTTTTTTCCAATGTATAACTGCTAGTTTTTGAGAAAAAACAGTTTATTTGCAATCGCACTAACTTGGCCTAGAACAGTGTTTACTAAAAGAACATTGATTTTCTCAAAAACAGTCGATTAAACTCTCACAAAATTACTTTAAACCGACGTAAAGTACAGAATTGCAATGAAACCAAGCCATTTTTCCAATGACTAACTGCTAGTTTTTCAGAAAAACCAATTTATTTGCAATCTCACCAGCTTGGCCTAAAACAGTGATTATTAAAAAAACATGGATTTTCTCAAAAACGGTCGATTAAACTCACAACAAAATCCTCCAAAACGACGTAAAGTACAGAATTGCAATGAAGCAATGCCTTTTTTCCAATGTATAACTGCTAGTGTTTCAGAAAAAAAAATTTTATTTGCAATCTCACTAACTGGCCCGAGAACAGCGTTTACTAAAAAAACATTGATTTTCTGCAAAACAGTCGATTAAACTCGTATAGAATTGCTTTAAACCGACGTAAAGTACAGAATTGCAAAAAAACCATGTCTTTTTTCCAATGTATTACTGCTAGTTTTTCAGAAAAAACAATTTATTTGCAAGCTCTCTAACTTGGCCTGAAACAGTGTTTACTAAAAATCATTGATTTTCTGAAAAACAGTAGATTAAACTCGAATAAGAATGCTTTACACCGACGTAGAGTACAAAATTGCAATGTAACATTGCCTTCTTTCCAATGTATAACTGCTAGTTTTTGAGAAAAAACAGCTTATTTGCAATCGCACTAACTTGGCCTAGAACAGTGTTTACTAAAAGAACATTGATTTTCTCAAAAACAGTCGATTAAACTCTCACAAAATTACTTTAAACCGACGTAAAGTACAGAATTGCAATGAAACCAAGCCATTTTTCCAATGACTAACTGCTAGTTTCTCAGAAAAACCAATTTATTTGCAATCTCACCAGCTTGGCCTAAAACAGTGTTTATTAAAAAAACATGGATTTTCTCAAAAACGGTCGATTAAACTCACAACAAAATCCTCCAAAACGACGTAAAGTACAGAATTGCAATGAAGCAATGCCTTTTTTCCAATGTATAACTGCTAGTGTTTCAGAAAAAAAAATTTTATTTGCAATCTCACTAACTGGCCCGAGAACAGCGTTTACTAAAAAAACATTGATTTTCTGCAAAACAGTAGATTAAACTCGTATAGAATTGCTTTAAACCGACGTAAAGTACAGAATTGCAAAAAAACCATGTCTTTTTTCCAATGTATTACTGCTAGTTTTTCAGAAAAAACAATTTATTTGCAAGCTCTCTAACTTGGCCTGAAACAGTGTTTACTAAAAATCATTGATTTTCTGAAAAACAGTAGATTAAACTCGAATAAGAATGCTTTACACCGACGTAGAGTACAAAGATGCAATGTAACATTGCCTTCTTTCCAATGTATAACTGCTAGTTTTTGAGAAAAAACAGTTTATTTGCAATCGCACTAACTTGGCCTAGAACAGTGTTTACTAAAAAAACATTGATTTTCTCAAAAACAGTCGATTAAACTCTCACAAAATTACTTTAAACCGACGTAAAGTACAGAATTGCAATGAAACCAAGCCATTTTTCCAATGACTAACTGCTGGTTTTTCAGAAAAAAAAATGTTATTTGCAATCACACCAACTTGGCTTAAACCAACAAGTTTACTATAAAAACATTGATTTTCTCAAAAACAGTCGATTAAACTCACAAAAAAAATCCTCCAAACCGACGTAAAGTACAGAATTACAATGAAACAAAGCAATTTTTCCAATGACTAACTGCTAGTTTTTCAGAAAAAACAATTTATTTGCAATCTCACTAAATTGGCCTGAAACAGTGTTTACTAAAAATTATTGATTTTCTGCAAAACAGTCGATTAAACTCGTATCAAATTGCTTTAAATCGACGTAAAGTACAGAATTGCAAAAAAACCATGTCTTTTTTCCAATGTATTACTGCTAGTTTTTCAGAAAAAAAAATGTTATTTGCAATCACACCAACTTGGCTTAAACCAACTAGTTTACTAAAAAAACATGGATTTTCTCAAAAACAGTCGATTAAACTCACAAAAAAAATCCTCCAAACCGACGTAAAGTACAGAATTGCAATGAAACAAAGCCATTTTTCCAATGACAAACTGCTAGTTTTTCAGAAAAAACAATTTATTTGCAATCTCACCAACTTGGCCTAAAACAGTGTTTATTAAAAAAACATGGATTTTCTCAAAAACAGTCGATTAAACTCACAAAAAAAATCCTCTAAACCGACGTAGAGTACAGAATTGCAATGAAGCCATGCCTTTTTTCCAATGTATAACTGGTAGTTTTTAAAAAAAAAAAATTTATGTGCAATCTCACTAACTGGGCCGAGAACAGCGTTTACTAAAAAACCATTGATTTTCTCAAAAACAGTCCATTAAACTTAAATAAAAATGCTTGAAACCGACGTAATGTACAGAATTGCAAAAAAACCATGGCATTTTTCCAATGGATAACTACAAGTTTTTCAGAGAAAACAATTTATTTGCAATGTCACTAACTTGGCCTGAAACAGTGTTTACTAAAAATCATTGATTTTCTGAAAAAAAGTCGATTAAACTCATATAAAAATGCTTTAAACCGACGTAAAGTATAGAATTGCAATGAAGCCATGCCTTTTTTCCAATACATTACTACTAGTTTTTCAGAAAAAAAAATGTTATTTGCAATCACACCAACTTGGCTTAAACCAACTAGTTTACTAAAGAAACATTGATTTTCTCAAAAACAGTCGATTAAACTCAAACAAAAATGCTTTAAACCCACGTTAAGTACAGAATTGCAATGAATGAAAGCCATTTTTTCAATGACTAACTGCTAGTTTTTCAGAGAAAACAATTTAACTGCAATCGCACTAACTTGACCTAGAACAGTGTTTACTAAACAAAAATTGATTTTCTGCAAAACAGTCGATTAAACTCTCACAAAATTACTTGAAACCGACGTAAAGTACAGAATTGCAATGAAACCAAGCCATTTTTCCAATAACAAACTGCTAGTTTTTCAGAAAAACCAATTTATTTGCAATCTCACCAGCTTGGCCTAAAACAGTGTTTATTAAAAAAACATGGATTTTCTCAAAAACGGTCGATTAAACTCACAACAAAATCCTCCAAAAC
Organism: Catostylus mosaicus; assembly: GCA_964019065.1. Classification (NCBI taxonomy): domain Eukaryota; kingdom Metazoa; phylum Cnidaria; class Scyphozoa; order Rhizostomeae; family Catostylidae; genus Catostylus; species Catostylus mosaicus. The sequence continues at coordinate 7,391,411 of OZ025187.1, forward strand.
GACGTAAAGTACAGAATTGCAATGAAGCAATGCCTTTTTTCCAATGTATAACTGCTAGTGTTTCAGAAAAAAAAATTTTATTTGCAATCTCACTAACTGGCTCGAGAACAGCGTTTACTAAAAAAACATTGATTTTCTCAAAAACAGTCGATTAAACTTACATAAAAATGCTTGAAACAGACGTAATGTACAGAATTGCAAAAAAACCATTCCATTTTTCCAATGACTAACTGCTAGTTTTTCAGAGAAAACAATTTATTTGCAATCTTACTAACTTGGCCTTAAACAGTGTTTACTAAAAATCATTGATTTTCTGAAAAACAGTCGATTAAACTCGTATAAAAATGCTTTAAACCGACGTAAAATACAGAATTGCGAAAAAACCATGTCTTTTTTCCAATGTGTTACTGCTAGATTTCAGAAAAAAAAATGTTAGTTGCAATCACACCAACTTGGCTTAAACCAACTAGTTTACTAAAAGAACATTGATTTTCTCAAAAACAGTCGATTAAACTCACACAAAAATGCTTTAAACCGACGTTAAGTACAGAATTGCAATAAAACAAAGCCTTTTTTCCAATGACTAACTGCTAGTTTTTTAGAAAAAACAATTTATTTGCAATCTCTCTAACTTGGCCTCAAACATTGTCTACTAAAAATCATTGATTTTCTGAAAAACAGTAGATTAAACTCGAATAAAAATGCTTTAAACCGACGTAGAGTACAAAATTGCAATGTAACATTGCCTTTTTTCCAATGTATAACTGCTAGTTTTTGAGAAAAAACAGTTTATTTGCAATCGCACTAACTTGGCCTAGAACAGTGTTTACTAAAAGAACATTGATTTTCTCAAAAACAGTCGATTAAACTCTCAAAAAATTACTTTAAGCCGACGTAAAGTACAGAATTGTAATGAAACCAAGCCATTTTTCCATTGACTATTTGCTAGTTTTTCAGAAAAAACAATTTATTTGCAATCTCACTAACTTGGCCTGAAACAGTGTTTATTAAAAATCATTGATTTTCTGCAAAACAGTCGATTAAACTCGTATAGAATTGCTTTAAAACGACGTAAAGTACAGAATTGCAAAAAAACCATGTCTTTTTTCCAATGTATTACTGCTAGTTTTTCAGAAAAAAAAATGTTATTTGCAATCACACCAACTTGGCTTAAACCAACAAGTTTACTATAAAAACATTGATTTTCTCAAAAACAGTCGATTAAACTCACAAAAAAACTCCTCTAAACCGACGTAAGGTACAGAATTGCAATGAAGCCATGCCTTTTTTCCAATGTATAACTGGTAGTTTTTCAGAAAAAAATAATTTATGTGCAATCTCACTAACTAGGCCGAGAGCAGCGTTTACTAAAGAACCATTGATTTTCTCAAAAACAGTCGATTAAACTCTCACAAAATTACTTTAAACCGACGTGAAGTACAGAATTGCAATGAAACCAAGCCAATTTTTCATTGACTAACTGCTAGTTTTTCAGAAAAAACAATTTATTTGCAATGTCACCAACTTGGCCTAAAACAGTGTTTATGAAAAAAACATGGATTGTCTCAAAAACAGTCGATTAAACTCACAAAAGAAATCCTCCAAACCGACGTAAAGTACAGAATTGCAATGAAACAAAGCCATTTTTCCAATGACAAACTGCTAGTTTTTCAGAAAAAACAATTTATTTGCAATCTCACGAACTTAGCCTAAAACAGTGTTTATTAAAAAAACATGGATTTTCTCAAAAACAGTCGATTAAACTCACAAAAAAAATCCTCTAAACCGACGTAAAGTACAGAATTGCAATGAAGCCATGCCTCTTTTCCAATGTATAACTGGTAGTTTTTCAGAAAAAAAAAATTTATGTGCAATCTCACTAACTGGGCCGAGAGCAGCGTTTACTAAAAAACCATTCATTTTCTCAAAAACAGTCGATTAAACTTAGATAAAAATGCTTGAAACCGACGTAATGTACAGAATTGCAAAAAAACAATGCCATTTTTCCAAAGGCTAACTGCTAGTTTTTCAGAGAAAACAATTTATTTGCAATGTCACTAACTTGGCTTAATACAGTGTATACTAAAAAAACATTGATTTTCTCAAAAACAGTCGATTAAACTCACACAAAAATGCTTTAAATCGACGTAAAAAACAGATTTCCAATGACTAACTGCTAGTTTTTCACAAAAAAGTTATTATTGGCAATCAATCTAACTTGGCCTAAAACAGTGTTTACTAAAAAAACATTGCTTATCTCAAAAACAGTCAATTAAACTCATACAAAATGCTTTAAACCGAAGTAAAGTACAGAATTGCATTGAAACCAAGCCATTTTTCCAATGACTAACTGCTAGTTTTTCAGAAAAAAAAATTAATTTGCAATCTCACTAACTGGGTCTAAAACAGTGTTTACTAAAAAACATTGAATTTCCCAAAAACAGTCGCTTAAACTCACATAAAAATGATTTGAACCGACGTAAAGTACAGAATTGCAATGAAGCCATGCCTTTTTTCCAATATATTACTACTAGTTTTTCAGAAAAAAAAATTTTATTTGCAATCTCACCAACTTGGCTTAAACCAACTAGTTTACTAAAAAAACATTGATTTTCACAAAAACAGTCGATTAAACTCACACAAAAATACTTTAATCCGACGTAGAGTACAGAATTGCAATGAAACAAAGCCATTTTTCCAGTGACTAACTGCTAGTTTTTCAGAAAAAACAATTCATTTGCAATCTCACTAACTTGGCCTGAAACAGTGTTTACTAAAAATCATTGATTTTCTGAAAAACAGTCGATTAAAGTCATATAAAAATGCTTTAAACCGACGTAAAGTACAGAATTGCAAAAAAACCATGTCTTTTTTCCAATGTATTACTGCTAGTTTTTCAGAAAAAAAAATGTTATTTGCAATCACACCAACTTGGCTTAAACCAACTAGTTTACTAAAAAAACATTGATTATCTCAAAAACAGTCGATAAAACTCACACAAAAATGCTTTAAACCGACGTTTAGTACAGAATTGCAATGAAACAAAGCCATTTTTTCAATGACTAACTGCTGGTTTTTCAGAAAAACCAATTTATTTGCAATCTCACTAACTTGGCCTGAAACAGTGTTTACTAAAAATTATTGATTTTCTGCAAAACAGTCGATTAAACTCGTATAAAAATGCTTGAAACCAACGTAAAGTACACAATTGCAAAAAAACCTTGTTTTTTTTCCAATGTATTACTGCTAGTGTTTCAGAAAAAAAAATGTTATTTGCAATCACACCAACTTGGCTTAAACCAACTAGTTTACTAAAAAACATTGATTTTCTCAAAAACAGTCGATTAAACTCACACAAAATTACTTTAAACCGACGTAAAGTACAGAATTGCAATGAAACCAAGCCATTTTTTAATTGACTAATTGCTAGTTTTTCAGAAAAAACAATTTGTTTGCAATGTCACCGACTTGGCCTGAAACAGTGTTTACTAAAAATTATTGATTTTCTGAAAAACAGTCGATTAAACTCGTATAAAAATGCTTTAAACCGACGTAAAGTACAGAATTGCAATAAAGCCATGCCTTTTTTCCAATATATCACTACTAATTTTTCAGAAAAAAAAATGTTATTTGCAATCACACCAACTTGGCTTATACCAACTAGTTTACTGAACAAAAATTGATTTTCTCAAAAACAGTCGATTAAACTCTCACAAAATTACTTTAAACCGACGTAAAGTATAGAATTGCAATGAAACAAAGCCTTTTTGCCAATGACTAACTGCTAGTTTTTCAGAGAAAACAATTTATTTGCAATCGCACTAACTTGGCCTGAAACAGTGTTTACTAAAAATCATTTATTTTCTCAAAAACAGTCGATTAAACTCTCACAAAATTACTTTAAACCGACATAGAGTACAAAGTTGCAATGTAACATTGCCTTCTTTCCAATGTATAACTGCTAGTTTTTGAGAAAAAACAGTTTATTTGCAATCGCACTAACTTGGCCTAGAACGGTGTTTACTAAAAAAACATTGATTTTCTCAAAAACAGTCGATTAAACTCTCACAAAATTACTTTAAACCGACGTAAAGTACAGATTTGCAATGAAACCAAGCCATTTTTCCATTGACTAATTGCTAGTTTTTCAGAAAAAACAATTTATTTGCATTGTCATCAACTTGGCCTAGAACAGTGTTTATTAAAAAAGCATGGATTTTCTCAAAAAAAGTCGATTAAACTCACACAAAAATGCTTTAAACCGACGTTAAGTACAGAATTGGAATGAAACAAAGCCTTTTTTCCAATGACTAACTGCTAGTTTTTCAGAAAAAACAATTTATTTGCAATCTCACTAACTTGGCCTGAAACAGTGTTTATTAAAAATCATTGATTTTCTGCAAAACAGTCGATTAGACTCGTATAAAATTGCTTTAAACCGACGTAAAGTACAGAATTGCAAGAAAACCATGTCTTTTTTCCAATGTATTACTGCTAGGTCTTCAGCAAAAAAAATTTTATTTGAAATCACACCAACTTGGCTTAAACCAACTAGTTTACTAAAAAAACATTGATTTTCTCAAAAACAGTCGATAAAACTCACACAATAATACTTTAAACCGACGTTAAGTACAGAATTGCAATGAAACAAAGCCATTTTTCCAATGACTAACTGCTGGTTTTTCAGAAAAACCAATTTATTTGCAATCTCACTAACTTGGCCTGAAACAGTGTTTACTGAACAAAAATTGATTTTCTCAAAAACAGTCGATTAAACTCTCACAAAATTACTTTAAACCGACGTAAAGTATAGAATTGCAATGAAACCAAGCCATTTTTCCATTGACTAACTGCTAGTTTCTCAGAAAAAACCAATTTATTTGCAATGTCACCAACTTGGCCTAAAACAGTGTTTATTAAAAAAACATGGATTTTCTCAAAAACAGTCGATCAATCTCACAAAAAAAATCCTCCAAACCGACGTAAAGTACAGAATTGCAATGAAGCCATGCCTTTTTTCCAATGTATAACTGGTAGTTTTTCAGAAAAAAAAAATTTATGTGCAATCTCACTAACTGGGCCGAGAACAGCGTTTACTAAAAAACCATTGATTTTCTCAAAAACAGTTGATTAAACTTACATAAAAATGCTTGAAACCGACGTAATGTACAGAATTGCAAGAAAACCATGCCATTTTTCCAATGACTAACTGCTAGTTTTTCAGAGAAAACAATTTATTTGCAATCTCACTAACTTGGCCTGAAACAGTGTTTACTAAAAATCATTGATTTTCTGAAAAACAGTCGATTAAACTCGTATAAAAATGCTTTAAACCGACGGAAAGTACAGAATTGCAAAAAAACATGTCTTTTTTCCAATGTATTACTGCTAGTTTTTCAGAAAAAAAAAAGTTAGTTGCAATCACACCAACTTGGCTTAAACCAACTAGTTTACTAAAAAAACATTGATTATCTCAAAAACAGTCGATTAAACTCACACAAAAATGCTTTAAACCGACGTTAAGTACAGAATTGCAATGAAACAAAGCCTTTTTTCCAATGACTAACTGTTAGTTTTTCAGAAAAAACAATTTATTTCCAATCTCTCTAACTTGGCCTGAAACAGTGTTTACTAAAAATCATTGATTTTCTGAAAAACAGTCGATTAAACTCGTATAAAAATGCTATAAACCGACGTAGAGTACAAAATTGCAATGTAACCATGCCTTCTTTCCAACGTATAACTGCTAGTTTTTGAGAAAAAACAGTTTATTTGCAATCCCACTAACTTGGCCTAGAACAGTGTTTACTAAAAAACATTGATTTTCTCAAAAACAGTCGATTAAACTCTCACAAAATTACTTTAAACCGACGTAAAGTACAGAATTGCAATGAAACCAAGCCATTTTTCCATTGACTAATTGCTAGTTTTTCAGAAAAAACAATTTATTTGCAATCTCACCAACTTGGCCTAAAACAGTGTTTATTAAAAAAACATGGATTTTCTCAAAAACGGTCGATTAAAGTCACAAAAAAATCCTCCAAAGCGACGTAGAGTACAAAATTGCAATGTAACCATGCCTTCTTTCCAATGTATTACTGCTAGTTTTTCAGAGAAAACCTATTATTTGCAATCACACTAACTGGGCCTAAAACAGTGTTTTTAAAAAAAACATTGTATTTCCAAAAAACAGTAGATTAAACTCGTATAAAATTGCTTTAAACCGACGTAAAGTACAGAATTGCAAAAAAACCATGTCTTTTTTCCAATGTATTACTGCTAGGTTTTCAGAAAAAAAAATGTTATTTGAAATCACACCAACTTGGCTTAAACCAACTAGTTTACTAAAAAAACATTGATTTTCTCAAAAACAGTCGATAAAACTCACACAAAAATACTTTAAACCGACGTTAAGTACAGAATTGCAATGAAACAAAGCCATTTTTCCAATGACTAACTACTGGTTTTTCAGAAAAACCAATTTATTTGCAATCTCACTATTTTGGCCTGAAACAGTGTTTACTGAACAAAAATTGATTTTCTCAAAAACAGTCGATTAAACTCTCACAAAATTACTTCAAACCGACGTAAAGTATAGAATTGCAATGAAACCAAGCCATTTTTCCATTGACTAACTGCTAGTTTCTCAGAAAAACCAATTTATTTGCAATGTCACCAACTTGGCCTAAAACAGTGTTTATTAAAAAAACATGGACTTTCTCAAAAACAGTCGATCAATCTCACAAAAAAAATCCTCCAAACCGACGTAAAGTACAGAATTGCAATGAAGCCATGCCTTTTTTCCAATGTATAACTGGTAGTTTTTCAGAGAAACAATTTATTTGCAATCTCACTAACTTGGCCTGAAACAGTGTTTACTAAAAATCATTGATTTTCTGAAAAACAGTCGATTAAACTCGTATAAAAATGCTTTAAACCGACGTAAAGTACAGAATTGCAAAAAAACATGTCTTTTTTCCAATGTATTACTGCTATTTTTTAAGAAAAAAGAAAGTTAGTTGCAATCACACCAACTTGGCTTAAACCAACTAGTTTACTAAAAAAACATTGATTATCTCAAAAACAGTCGATTAAACTCACACAAAAATGCTTTAAACCGACGTTAAGTACAGAATTGCAATGAAACAAAGCCTTTTTTCCAATGACTAACTGTTAGTTTTTCAGAAAAAACAATTTATTTCCAATCTCTCTAACTTGGCCTGAAACAGTGTTTACTAAAAATCATTGATTTTCTGAAAAACAGTCGATTAAACTCGTATAAAAATGCTATAAACCGACGTAGAGTACAAAATTGCAATGTAACCATGCCTTCTTTCCAACGTATAACTGCTAGTTTTTGAGAAAAAACAGTTTATTTGCAATCCCACTAACTTGGCCTAGAACAGTGTTTACTAAAAAAACATTGATTTTCTGAAAAACAGTCGATTAAACTCGTATAAAAATGCTTTAAACCGACGTAAAGTACAGAATTGCAAAAAAACCATGTCTTTTTTCCAATGTATTACTGCTAGTTTTTCAGAGAAAACCTATTATTTGCAATCACACTAACTGGGCCTAAACCAACTAGTTTACTAAAAAAACATTGATTTTCTCAAAAACAGTCGATAAAACTCACACAAAAATGCTTTAAACAGACGTTAAGTACAGAATTGCAATGAAACAAAGCCATTTTTGCAATGACTAACTGCTAGTTTTTCAGAAAAAAACAATTTATTTGCAATCTCACTAACTTGGCCTGAAACAGTGTTTATTAAAAATCATTGATTTTCTGCAAAACAGTCGATTGAACTCGTATAAAATTGCTTTAAACCGACGTAAAGTACAGAATTGCAAAAAAACCATGTCTTTTTTCCAATGTATTACTGCTAGTTTTTCAGAAAAAAAAATATCATTTGCAATCACACCAACTTGGCTAGAACCAACTAGTTTACTAAAAAAACATTGATTTTCTCAAAAACAGTCGATAAAACTCACACAAAAATGCTTTAAACTGACGTTAAGTACATAATTGCAATGAAACAAGGCCATTTTTCCAATGACTAACTGCTGGTTTTTCAGAAAAACCAATTTATTTGCAATCTCACTAACTTGGCCTGAAACAGTGTTTACTAAAAATTATTGATTTTCTGAAAAACAGTCGATTAAACTCGTATAAAAATGCTTTAAACCGACGTAAAGTACAGAATTGCAAAAAAACCATGTCTTTTTTCCAATGTATTACTGCTAGTGTTTCAGAAATGAAAATGTTATTTGCAATCACACCAACTTGGCTTAAACCAACTAGTTTACTAAAAAAACATTGATTTTCTCAAAAACAGTCGATAAAACTCACACATAAATGCTTTAAACCGACGTTAAGTACAGAATTGCAATGAAACAAAGCCATTTTTCCAATGACTAACTGCTGGTTTTTCAGAAAAACCAATTTATTTGCAATCTCACTAACTTGGCCTGAAACAGTGTTTATTAAAAATCATTGATTTTCTGCAAAACAGTTGATTAAACTCGTATAAAATTGCTTTAAACCGACGTAAAGTACAGAATTGCAAAAAAACCATGTCTTTTTTCCAATGTATTACTGCTAGTTTCTCAGAAAAAAAAATGTTATTTGCAATCACACCAAAATTAGCTTAAACCAACTAGTTTACTAAAAAAACATTGATTTTCTCAAAAACAGTCGATAAAACTCACACAAAAATGCTTTAAACCGACGTTAAGTACATAATTGCAATGAAACAAAACCATTTTTCCAATGAATAACTGCTGGTTTTTCAGAAAAACCAATTTATTTGCAATCTCACTAACTTGGCCTGAAACAGTGTTTACTAAAAATTATTGATTTTCTGAAAAACAGTCGATTAAACTCGTATAAAAATGCTTTAAACCGACGTATAGTACAGAATTGCAATGAAGCCATGCCATTTTTCCATTGACTAACTGCTAGTTTTTCAGAAAAAACAATTTATTTGCAATGTCACCAACTTGGCCTAAAACAGTGTTTATTTAAAAAACATGGATTTTCTCAAAAACAGTCGATTAAACTCACAAAAGAAATCCTCCAAACCGACGTAAAGTACAGAATTGCAATGAAACAAAGCAATTTTTCCAATGACAAACTGCTAATTTTTCAGAAAAATCAATTTATTTGCAATCTCACCAACTTGGCCTAAAACAGTGTTTATTAAAAGAACATGGATTTTCTCAAAAACAGTCGATTAAACTCAAAAAAAAAATCCTCTAAACCGACGTAAAGTACAGAATTGCAATGAAGCCATGCCTTTTTTCCAATGTATAACTGGTAGTTTTTCAGAAAAAAAAAATTTATTTGCAATCTCACTAACTGGGCCGAGAACAGCGTTTACTAAAAAACCATTGATTTTCTCAAAAACAGTCGATTAAACTTACATAAAAAGGCTTGAAACCGACGTAAAGTACAGAATTGCAAAAAAACCATGTCTTTTTTCCAATGTATTACTGCTAGATTTCAGAAAAAAAAATGTTATTTGCAATCACACCTACTTGGCTTAACCCAACTAGTTTACTAAAAAACATTGATTTTCTCAAAAACAGTCGATTAAACTAACACAAAAATGCTTTAAACCGACGTTAAGTACAGAATTGCAATGAAACAAAGCCATTTTTCCAATGACTAACTGCTAGTTTTTCAGAAAAAACAATTTATTTGCAATCTCAATAACTTGGCCTGAAACAGTGTTTATTAAAAATCATTGATTTTCTGCAAAACAGTCGATTAGACTCGTATAAAATTGCTTTAAACCGACGTAAAGTACAGAATTGCAAAAAAACCTTGTCTTTTTTCCAATGTATTACTGCTAGTTTTTCAGAAAAAAAAATGTTATTTGCAATCACACCAACTTGGCTTAAACCAACTAGTTTACTAAAAAAACATTGATTTTCTCAAAAACAGTCGATTAAACTCACACAAAAATGCTTTAAACCGACGTTAAGTACAGAATTACAATGAAACAAAGCCATTTTTCCAATGACAAACTGCTAGTTTTTCAGAGAAAACACTTTATTTGCAATCGCACTAACTTGGCCTAGAACAGTGTTTACTAAAGAAACATTAATATTCTCAAAAACAGTCGATTAAACTCACACAAAAATGCTTTAAACCGACGTTAAGTACAGAATTGCAATGAAAGAAAGCAATTTTTCCAATGACTAACTGCCAGTTTTTCAGAAAAAACAATTTATTTGCAATCTCACTAACTTGGCCTGAAACAGTGTTTATGAAAAATCATTGATTTTCTGCAAAACAGTCGATTAAACTCGTATAAAAATGCTTTAAACCGACGTAAAGTACAGAATTGGAAAAAAACCATGTCTTTTTTCCAATGTATTACTGCTAGTTTTTCAGAAAAAAAAATGTTATTTGCAATCACACCAACTTGGCTTAAACCAACTAGTTTACTAAAAAAACATTGATTTTCTCAAAAACAGTCGATAAAACTCACACAAAAATGCTTTAAACCGACGTTAAGTACAGAATTGCAATGAAACAAAGCCATTTTTCCAATGACTAACTGCTGGTTTTTCAGAAAAACCAATTTATTTGCAATCTCACTAACTTGGCCTGAAACAGTGTTTATTAAAAATCATTGATTTTCTGCAAAACAGTTGATTAAACTCGTATAAAATTGCTTTAAACCGACGTAAAGTACAGAATTGCAAAAAAGCCATGTCTTTTTTCCAATGTATTACTGCTAGTTTCTCAGAAAAAAAAATGTTATTTGCAATCACACCAAAATTGGCTTAAACCAACTAGTTTACTAAAAAAACATTGATTTTCTCAAAAACAGTCGATAAAACTCACACAAAAATGCTTTAAACCGACGTTAAGTACATAATTGCAATGAAACAAAACCATTTTTCCAATGACTAACTGCTGGTTTTTCAGAAAAACCAATTTATTTGCAATCTCACTAACTTGGCCTGAAACAGTGTTTACTAAAAATTATTGATTTTCTGAAAAACAGTCGATTAAACTCGTATAATAATGCTTTAAACCGACGTATAGTACAGAATTGCAATGAAGCCATGCCATTTTTCCATTGACTAACTGCTAGTTTTTCAGAAAAAACAATTTATTTGCAATGTCACCAACTTGGCCTAAAACAGTGTTTATTAAAAAAACATGGATTTTCTCAAAAACCGTCGATTAAACTCACAAAAAAAATCCTCCAAACCGACGTAAAGTACAGAATTGCAATGAAACAAAGCCATTTTTCCAATGACAAACTGCTAATTTTTCAGAAAAATCAATTTATTTGCAATCTCACCAACTTGGCCTAAAACAGTGTTTATTAAAAGAACATGGATTTTCTCAAAAACAGTCGATTAAACTCAAAAAAAAAATCCTCTAAACCGACGTAAAGTACAGAATTGCAATGAAGCCATGCCTTTTTTCCAATGTATAACTGGTAGTTTTTCAGAAAAAAAAAATTTATTTGCAATCTCACTAACTGGGCCGAGAACAGCGTTTACTAAAAAACCATTGATTTTCTCAAAAACAGTCGATTAAACTTACATAAAAAGGCTTGAAACCGACGTAAAGTACAGAATTGCAAAAAAACCATGTCTTTTTTCCAATGTATTACTGCTAGATTTCAGAAAAAGAAATGTTAGTTGCAATCACACCAACTTGGCTTAAACCAACTAGTTTACTAAAAAAACATTGATCATCTCAAAAACAGTCGATTAAACTCACACAAAAATACTTTAATCCGACGTAAAGTAAAGAATTGCAATGAAACAAAGCCTTTTTTCCAGTGACTAACTGCTAGTTTTTCAGAAAAAACAGTTCATTTGCAATCTCACTAACTTGGCCTGAAACAGTGCTTACTAAAAATCATTGATTTTCTGCAAAACAGTCGATTAAACTCGTATGAAAATGCTTTAACCCGATGTAAAGTACAGAAGTGCAAAAAAACCATGTCTTTTTTCCAATGTATTACTGCTAGTGTTTCAGAAAAAAAAAATGTTATTTGCAATCACACCAACTTGGCTTAACCCAACTAGTTTACTAAAAAACATTGATTTTCTCAAAAACAGTCGATTAAACTAACACAAAAATGCTTTAAACCGACGTTAAGTACAGAATTGCAATGAAACAAAGCCATTTTTCCAATGACTAACTGCTGGTTTTTCAGAAAAACCAATTTATTTGCAATCTCACTAACTTGGCCTGAAACAGTGTTTACTAAAAATTATTGATTTTCTGAAAAACAGTCGATTAAACTCGTATAATAATGCTCTAAACCGACGTATAGTACAGAATTGCAATGAAGCCATGCCATTTTTCCATTGACTAACTGCTAGTTTTTCAGAAAAAACAATTTATTTGCAATGTCACCAACTTGGCCTAAAACAGTGTTTATTAAAAAAACATGGATTTTCTCAAAAACCGTCGATTAAACTCACAAAAAAAATCCTCCAAACCGACGTAAAGTACAGAATTGCAATGAAACAAAGCCATTTTTCCAATGACAAACTGCTAATTTTTCAGAAAAATCAATTTATTTGCAATCTCACCAACTTGGCCTAAAACAGTGTTTATTAAAAGAACATGGATTTTCTCAAAAACAGTCGATTAAACTCAAAAAAAAAATCCTCTAAACCGACGTAAAGTACAGAATTGCAATGAAGCCATGCCTTTTTTCCAATGTATAACTGGTAGTTTTTCAGAAAAAAAAAATTTATTTGCAATCTCACTAACTGGGCCGAGAACAGCGTTTACTAAAAAACCATTGATTTTCTCAAAAACAGTCGATTAAACTTACATAAAAAGGCTTGAAACCGACGTAAAGTACAGAATTGCAAAAAAACCATGTCTTTTTTCCAATGTATTACTGCTAGATTTCAGAAAAAGAAATGTTAGTTGCAATCACACCAACTTGGCTTAAACCAACTAGTTTACTAAAAAAACATTGATCATCTCAAAAACAGTCGATTAAACTCACACAAAAATACTTTAATCCGACGTAAAGTAAAGAATTGCAATGAAACAAAGCCTTTTTTCCAGTGACTAACTGCTAGTTTTTCAGAAAAAACAGTTCATTTGCAATCTCACTAACTTGGCCTGAAACAGTGTTTACTAAAAATCATTGATTTTCTGCAAAACAGTCGATTAAACTCGTATGAAAATGCTTTAACCCGATGTAAAGTACAGAAGTGCAAAAAAACCATGTCTTTTTTCCAATGTATTACTGCTAGTGTTTCAGAAAAAAAAAATGTTATTTGCAATCACACCAACTTGGCTTAACCCAACTAGTTTACTAAAAAACATTGATTTTCTCAAAAACAGTCGATTAAACTAACACAAAAATGCTTTAAACCGACGTTAAGTACAGAATTGCAATGAAACAAAGCCATTTTTCCAATGACTAACTGCTAGTTTTTCAGAAAAATCAATTTATTTGCAATCTCACTAACTTGGCCTGAAACAGTGTTTATTAAAAATCATTGATTTTCTGCAAAACAGTAGATTAGACTCGTATAAAATTGCTTTAAACCGACGTAAAGTACAGAATTGCAAAAAAACCATGTCTTTTTTCCAATGTATTACTGCTAGTTTTTCAGAAAAAACAATTTATTTGCAATCACACGAACTTGGCTTAAACCAACTAGTTTACTAAAAAAACATTGATTTTCTCAAAAACAGTCGATTAAACTCACACAAAAATGCTTTAAAACGACGTTAAGTACAGAATTGCAATGAAACAAAGCCATTTTTGCAATGACAAACTGCTAGTTTTTCAGAGAAAACACTTTATTTGCAATCGCACTAACTTGGCCTAGAACAGTGTTTACTAAAGAAACATTGATATTCTCAAAAACAGTCGATTAAACTCACACAAAAATGCTTTAAACCGACGTTAAGTACAGAATTGCAACGAAACAAAGCCAATTTTCCAATGACTAACTGCTAGTTTTTCAGAAAAAACAATTTATTTGCAATCTCACTAACTTGGCCTGAAACAGTGTTTATTCAAAATCATTGATTTTTTGCAAAACAGTCGATTAAACTCGTATAAAATTGCTTTAAACCGACGTAAAGTACAGAATTGCAATGAAACAAAGCCTTTTTTCCAGTGGCTAACTGCTAGTTTTTCAGAAAAAACAATTTATTTGCAATCTCACTAACTTGGCCTGAAACAGTGTTTATTTAAAATTATTGATTTTCTGAAAAACAGTCTATTAAACTCGTATAAAAATGCTTTAAACCGACGTAAAGTACAGAATTGCAATGAAGCCATGCCTTTTTTCCAATATATTACTACTAGTTTTTCAGAAAAAAAAATGTTATTTGCAATCACACCAACTTGGCTTAAACCAACTAGTTTACTAAAGAAACATTTATTTTCTTAAAAACAATCGATTAAACTCACACAAAAATGCTTTAAACCGACGTTAAGTACAGAATTGCAATGAAACAAAGCCATTTTTCCAATGACTAACTGCTAGTTTTTCAGAAGAAACAATTTATTTGCAATCTCACTAACTTGGCCTGAAACAGTGTTTATTAAAAATCATTGATTTTCTGCAAAACAGTCGATTAAACTCCTATAAAATTGCTTTAAACCGACGTAAAATACAGAATTGCAAAAAAACCATGTCTTTTTTCCAATGTATTACTGCTAGTTTTTCAGAAAAAAAAATGTTATTTGCAATCACACCAACTTGGCTTAAACCAACTAGTTTACTAAAAAAACATTGATTTTCTCAAAAACAGTCGATTAAACTCACACAAAAATGCTTTAAACCGACGTTAAGTACAGAATTGCAATGAAACAAAGCCATTTTTCCAATGTATTACTGCTAGTTTTTCAGAAAAAAATATGTTATTTGCAATGGCACCAACTTGGCTTAAACCAACTAGTTTACTAAAAAAACATTGATTTTCTCAAAAACAGTCGATAAAACTCACACAAAAATGCTTTAAACCGACGTTAAGTACAGAATTGCAATGAAACGAAGCCATTTTTCCAATGAATTACTGCTAGTTTTTCAGAAAAAAACATATTATTTGCAATCACACTAACTTGGCCTAAAACAGTGTTTACTAAAAAAACATTGATTTTCTCAAAAACAGTCGATTAAACTCACACAAAAATGCTTTAAACCAATGTAAAAGACTAAATTGCAATGAAACGAAGCCATTTATCCAATGAATTACTGCTAGTTTTTCAGAAAAAAACATATTATTTGCAGTCACACTAACTTGGCCTAAAACAGTGTTTACCAAAAAAACATTGATTTTCTCAAAAAACAGTCGATTAAACTCACACAGAAATGCTTTAAACCAATGTAAAACACTAAACTGCAATGAAACCAAGCAACTTTTCCAATGAATTGCTGCTAGTTTTTCAGAAAAAACATATTATTTGCAATCACACTAACTTGGCCTAAAACAGTGTTTACTAAAAAAACATTGATTTTCTCAAAAACAGTCGATTAAACTCACACAAAAATGCTTTAAACCAATGTAAATCACTGAATTGCAATGAAACGAAGCCAATTTTCCAATGAATTACTGCTAGTTTTTCAGAAAAAACATATTATTTGCAATCACACTAACTTGGCTTAAAACAGTGTTTACTAAAAAAACATTGATTTTCTCAAAAACAGTCGATTAAACTCACACAAAAATGCTTTAAACCAATGTAAAACACTAAACTGCAATTAAACCAAGCAACTTTTCCAATGAATTGCTGCTAGTTTTTCAGAAAAAACATATTATTTGCAATCACACTAACTTGGCCTAAAACAGTGGTTACTAAAAAAACATTGATTTTCTCCAAAACAAATGATTAAACTCACACAAAAATGCCTTAAACCAATGTAACTCACTGAGTTGCAATGAAACGAAGCCATTTTTTTAATGAATTACTGCTAGTTGTTCAGAAAAAACATATTATTTGCAATCACACTAACTTGGCCTAAAACAGTGTTTACTAAAAAAACATTGATTTTCTCAAAAACAGTCGATTAAACTCACACAAAAATGCGTTAAACCAATGTAAATCACTGAATTTCAATGAAACGAAGCCATTTTTCCAATGAATTACTGCTAGTTTTTCAGAAAAAAACATATTATTTGCAATCACACTAACTTGGCCTAAAACAGTGTTTACTAAAAAAACATTGATTTTCTCAAAAACAGTCGATTAAACTCACACAAAAATGCTTTAAACCAATGTAAAAGACTAAATTGCAATGAAACGAAGCCATTTTTCCAATGAATTACTGCTAGTTTTTCAGAAAAAAACATATTATTTGCAGTCACACTAACTTGGCCTAAAACAGTGTTTACCAAAAAAACATTGATTTTCTCAAAAAACAGTCGATTAAACTCACACAGAAATGCTTTAAACCAATGTAAAACACTAAATTGCAATAAAACCAAGCCATTTTTCCAATGAATTACTGCTAGTTTTTCAGAAAAAACATATTATTTGCAATCACACTAACTAGGCCTAAAACAGTGTTTACTAAAAAAACATTCATTTTCTGAAAAACAGTCGATTAAACTCACACAAAAATGCTTTAAACCAATGTAAAACACTGAATTGCAATGAAATCAAGCCATTTTTCCAATGAATTACTGCTAGTTTTTCAGAAAAAGCATATTATTTGCAATCACACTAACTTGGCCGGAAAAAGTGTCTACTAACAAAACATTGATTTTCTCAAAAACAGTCGATTAAACTCACAGAAAAATGCGTTAAACCAATGTAAATCACTTAATTGCAATGAAACGAAGCCATTTTTCCAATGAATTACTGCTAGTTTTTCAGAAAAAACATATTATTTGCAATCACACTAACTTGGCTTAAAACAGTGTTTACTAAAAAAACATTGATTTTCTCAAAAACAGTCGATTAAACTCACACAAAAGTGCGTTAAACCAATGTAAATCACTGAATTGCAATGAAACGAAGCCATTTTTTCAATGAATTACTGCTAGTTTCTCAGAATAAACATATTATTTGCAATCACACTAACTTGGCCTAAAACAGTGGCTACCAAAAAAACATTGATTTTCTTAAAAACAAACGATTAAACTCACACAAAACTGCTTTAAACCAATGTAACTCACTGAATTGCAATGGAACGAAGCCATTTTTCCAATGAATTACTTCTAGTTTTTCAGAAAAAACATATTATTTGCAATCACACTAACTTGGCCTAAAACAGTGTTTACCAAACAAACATTGATTCTCTCAAAAACAGTCGATTAAACTCACACAAAAATGCTTTAAACCAATGTAAATCACTGAATTGCAATGAAAGCAAGCCATTTTACCAATGACTTACTGCTAGTTTTTCAGAAAAAACATATTATTTGCAGTCACACTAACTTGGCCTAAAACAGTGTTTACCAAAAAAACATTGATTTTCTCAAAAAACAAACGATTAAACTCACACAAAAATGCTTTAAACCAATGTAAAACACTAAACTGCAATGAAACCAAGCAACTTTTCCAATGAATTGCTGCTAGTTTTTCAGAAAAAACATATTATTTGCAATCACACTAACTTGGCCTAAAACAGTGGTTACCAAAAAAACATTGATTTTCTCAAAAACAGTCGATTAAACTCACACAAAAATGATTTAAACCAATCTAAAACACTAAATTGCAATGAAACCAAGCCATTTTTCTAATGAATTACTGCTAGTTTTTCAGAAAAAACATATTATTTGCAATCACACTAACTAGGCCTAAAACAGCGTTTACCAAAAAAACATTGATTTTCTCAAAAACAGTCGATTAAACTCACACAAAAATGCTTTAAACCAATGTAACTCACTGAATTGCAATGAAACGAAGCCATTTTTCCAATGAATTACAGCTAGTTTTTCAGAAAAAGCATATTATTTGCAATCACACTAACTTGGCCGGAAAAAGTGTCTACTAACAAAACATTGAATTTCTCAAAAACAGTCGATTAAACTCACACAAAAATGCGTTAAACCAATGTAAATCACTGAATTGCAATGAAACGAAGCCATTTTTCCAATGAATTACTGCTAGTTTTTCAGAAAAAACATATTATTTGCAATCACACTAACTTGGCCTAAAACAGTGTTTACTAAAAAAAAACATTGATTTTCTCAAAAACAGTCGATTAAACTCACACAAAAATGCTTTAAACCAATCTAAAACACTAAATTGCAATGAAACCAGGCAATTTTTCCAATGAATTACTGCTAGTTTCTCAGAAAGAACATATTATTTGCAATCACACTAACTTGGCCTAAAACAGCGTTTACCAAAAAAACATTGATTTTCTCAAAAACAGTCGATTAAACTCACACAAAAATGCTTTAAACCAATGTAAATCACTGAATTGCAATGAAACGAAGCCATTTTTCCAATGAATTACTGCTCGTTTTTCAGAAAAAACATATTATTTGCAATCACACTAACTTGGCCTAAAACAGTGTTTACTAAAAAAACATTAATTTTCTCAAAAACAGTCGATTAAACTCACACAAAAATGCTTTAAACTAATGTAAACCACTGAATTGCAATGAAACGAAGCCATTTTTCCAATGAATTACTGCTAGTTTTTCAGAAAAAACATATTATTTGCAATCACACTAACTTGGCTTAAAACAGTGTTTACTAAAAAAACATTGATTTTCTCAAAAACAGTCGATTAAACTCACACAAAAGTGCGTTAAACCAATGTAAATCACTGAATTGCAATGAAACGAAGCCATTTTTTCAATGAATTACTGCTAGTTTCTCAGAATAAACATATTATTTGCAATCACACTAACTTGGCCTAAAACAGTGGCTACCAAAAAAACATTGATTTTCTTAAAAACAAACGATTAAACTCACACAAAACTGCTTTAAACCAATGTAACTCACTGAATTGCAATGGAACGAAGCCATTTTTCCAATGAATTACTTCTAGTTTTTCAGAAAAAACATATTATTTGCAATCACACTAACTTGGCCTAAAACAGTGTTTACCAAACAAACATTGATTCTCTCAAAAACAGTCGATTAAACTCACACAAAAATGCTTTAAACCAATGTAAATCACTGAATTGCAATGAAAGCAAGCCATTTTACCAATGACTTACTGCTAGTTTTTCAGAAAAAACATATTATTTGCAGTCACACTAACTTGGCCTAAAACAGTGTTTACCAAAAAAACATTGATTTTCTCAAAAAACAAACGATTAAACTCACACAAAAATGCTTTAAACCAATGTAAAACACTAAACTGCAATGAAACCAAGCAACTTTTCCAATGAATTGCTGCTAGTTTTTCAGAAAAAACATATTATTTGCAATCACACTAACTTGGCCTAAAACAGTGGTTACCAAAAAAACATTGATTTTCTCAAAAACAGTCGATTAAACTCACACAAAAATGATTTAAACCAATCTAAAACACTAAATTGCAATGAAACCAAGCCATTTTTCTAATGAATTACTGCTAGTTTTTCAGAAAAAACATATTATTTGCAATCACACTAACTAGGCCTAAAACAGCGTTTACCAAAAAAACATTGATTTTCTCAAAAACAGTCGATTAAACTCACACAAAAATGCTTTAAACCAATGTAACTCACTGAATTGCAATGAAACGAAGCCATTTTTCCAATGAATTACAGCTAGTTTTTCAGAAAAAGCATATTATTTGCAATCACACTAACTTGGCCGGAAAAAGTGTCTACTAACAAAACATTGAATTTCTCAAAAACAGTCGATTAAACTCACACAAAAATGCGTTAAACCAATGTAAATCACTGAATTGCAATGAAACGAAGCCATTTTTCCAATGAATTACTGCTAGTTTTTCAGAAAAAACATATTATTTGCAATCACACTAACTTGGCCTAAAACAGTGTTTACTAAAAAAACATTGATTTTCTCAAAAACAGTCGATTAAACTCACACAAAAATGCTTTAAACCAATCTAAAACACTAAATTGCAATGAAACCAGGCAATTTTTCCAATGAATTACTGCTAGTTTCTCAGAAAGAACATATTATTTGCAATCACACTAACTTGGCCTAAAACAGCGTTTACCAAAAAAACATTGATTTTCTCAAAAACAGTCGATTAAACTCACACAAAAATGCTTTAAACCAATGTAAATCACTGAATTGCAATGAAACGAAGCCATTTTTCCAATGAATTACTGCTCGTTTTTCAGAAAAAACATATTATTTGCAATCACACTAACTTGGCCTAAAACAGTGTTTACTAAAAAAACATTAATTTTCTCAAAAACAGTCGATTAAACTCACACAAAAATGCTTTAAACTAATGTAAACCACTGAATTGCAATGAAACCAAGCCATTTTTCCAATGAATTACTGCTAGCTTTTCAGAAAAAACATATTATTTGCATTCACACTAACTTGGCCTAAAACAGTGTTTACTAAAAAAACATTGATTTTCTCAAAAACAGTCGTTTAAACTCAAACAAAAATGCTTTAAACCAATGTAAAACACTAAATTGCAATGAAACCAAGCCATTTTTCCAATGAATTACTGCTAGTTTTTCAGAAAAAACATATTATTTGCAATCACACTAACTAGGCCTAAAACAGTGTTTACTAAAAAAACATTGAATTTCTCAAAAACAGTCGATTAAACTCACACAAAAATGCTTTAAACCAATGTAAAACACTAAATTGCAATGAAACCAAGCCATTTTTCCAATGAATTACTGCTAGTTTTTCAGAAAAAACATATTATTTGCAATCACACTAACTAGGCCTAAAACAGCGTTTACCAAAAAAACATTGATTTTCTCAAAAACAGTCGATTAAACTCACACACAAATGCTTTAAACCAATGTAAATCACTGAATTGCAATGAAACCAAGCCATTTTACCAATGACTCACTGCTAGTTTTTCAGAAAAAACATATTATTTGCAATCACACTAACTTGGCCTAAAACAGTGGTTACCAAAAAAACATTGATTTTCTCAAAAACAAACGATTAAACTCACACAAAACTGCTTTAAACCAATGTAACTCACTGAATTGCAATGAAACGAAGCCATTTTTCCAATGAATTACTGCTAATTTTTCAGAAAAAAACATATTATTTCCAATCACACTAACTAGGCCGAAAAAAGTGTCTACTAACAAAACATTGATTTTCTCAAAAACCGTCGATTAAACTCACACAAAAATGCTTTAAACCAATGTAAAACACTAAATTGCAATGAAAACGAAGCCATTTTTCCAATGAATTACTGCTAGTTTTTCAAAAAAAACTTATTATTTGCAATCACACTAACTAGGCCTAAAACAGCGTTTACCAAAAAAACATTAATTTTCTCAAAAACAGTCGATTAAACTCACACAAAAATGCTCTAAACCAATGTAAATCTCTGAATTGCAATGAAACCAAGCCATTTTACCAATGACTTACTGCTAGTTATTCAGAAAAAACATATTATTTGCAGTCACACTAACTTGGCCTAAAACAGTGTTTACCAAAAAAACATTGATTTTCTCAAAAAACAAACGATTAAACTCACACAAAAATGCTTTAAACCAATGTAAAACACTAAATTGCAATGAAACCAAGCCATTTTTCCAATGAATTACTGCTAGTTTTTCAGAAAAAACATATTATTTGCAATCACACTAACTAGGCCTAAAACAGTGTTTACTAAAAAAACATTGAATTTCTCAAAAACAGTCGATTAAACTCACACAAAAATGCTTTAAACCAATGTAAAACACTTAATTAAAATGAAAAGAAGCCATTTTTCTAATGAATTACTGCTAGTTTTTCAGAAAAAACATATTATTTGCAATCACACTAACTAGGCCTAGAACAGCGTTTACCAAAAAAACATTGATTTTCTCAAAAACAGTCGATTAAACTCACACACAAATGCTTTAAACCAATGTAAATCACTGAATTGCAATGAAACCAAGCCATTTTACCAATGACTCACTGCTAGTTCTTCAGAAAAAACATATTATTTGCAATCACACTAACTTGTCCTAAAACAGTGGTTACCAAAAAAACATTGATTTTCTCAAAAACAAACGATTAAACTCACACAAAACTGCTTTAAACCAATGTAACTCACTGAATTGCAATGAAACGAAGCCATTTTTCCAATGAATTACTGCTAGTTTTTCAGAAAAAAACATATTATTTCCAATCACACTAACTAGGCCGAAAAAAGTGTCTACTAACAAAACATTGATTTTCTCAAAAACCGTCGATTAAACTCACACAAAAATGCTTTAAACCAATGTAAAAAACTAAATTGCAATGAAAACGAAGCCATTTTTCCAATGAATTACTGCTAGTTTTTCAGAAAAAACATATTATTTGCAATCACACTAACTAGGCCTAAAACAGCGTTTACCAAAAAAACATTAATTTTCTCAAAAACAGTCGATTAAACTCACACAAAAATGCTCTAAACCAATGTAAATCTCTGAATTGCAATGAAACCAAGACATTTTACCAATGACTTACTGCTAGTTTTTCAGAAAAAACATATTATTTGCAGTCACACTAACTTGGCCTAAAACAGTGTTTACCAAAAAAACATTGATTTTCTCAAAAAACAAACGATTAAACTCACACAAAAATGCTTTAAACCAATGTAAAACACTAAATTGCAATGAAACCAAGCCATTTTTCCAATGAATTACTGCTAGTTTTTCAGAAAAAACATATTATTTGCAATCACACTAACTAGGCCTAAAACAGTGTTTACTAAAAAAACATTGAATTTCTCAAAAACAGTCGATTAAACTCACACAAAAATGCTTTAAACCAATGTAAAACACTTAATTAAAATGAAACGAAGCCATTTTTCCAATGAATTACTGCTAGTTTTTCAGAAAAAACATATTATTTGCAATCACACTAATTAGGCCTAAAACAGCGTTTACCAAAAAAACATTGATTTTCTCAAAAACAGTCGATTAAACTCACACACAAATGCTTTAAACCAATGTAAATCACTGAATTGCAATGAAACCAAGCCATTTTACCAATGACTCACTGCTAGTTCTTCAGAAAAAACATATTATTTGCAATCACACTAACTTGGCCTAAAACAGTGGTTACCAAAAAAACATTGATTTTCTCAAAAACAAACGATTAAACTCACACAAAACTGCTTTAAACCAATGTAACTCACTGAATTGCAATGAAACGAAGCCATTTTTCCAATGAATTACTGCTAGTTTCTCAGAAAAAAACATATTATTTCCAATCACACTAACTAGGCCGAAAAAAGTGTCTACTAACAAAACATTGATTTTCTCAAAAACCGTCGATTAAACTCACACAAAAATGCTTTAAACCAATGTAAAACACTAAATTGCAATGAAAACGAAGCCATTTTTCCAATGAATTACTGCTAGTTTTTCAGAAAATACATATTATTTGCAATCACACTAACTAGGCCTAAAACAGCGTTTACCAAAAAAACATTAATTTTCTCAAAAACAGTCGATTAAACTCACACAAAAATGCTCTAAACCAATGTAAATCTCTGAATTGCAATGAAACCAAGCCATTTTACCAATGACTTACTGCTAGTTTTTCAGAAAAAACATATTATTTGCAGTCACACTAACTTGGCCTAAAACAGTGTTTACCAAAAAAACATTGATTTTCTCAAAAAACGAACGATTAAACTCACACAAAAATGCTTTAAACCAATGTAAAACACTAAACTGCAATGAAACCAAGCAACTTTTCCAATGAATTGCAGCTAGTTTTTCAGAAAAAACATATTATTTGCAATCACACTAACTTGGTCTAAAACAGTGGTTACCAAAAAAACATTGATTTTCTCAAAAACAGTCGAATAAATTCACACAAAAATGCTTTAAACCAATGTAACTCACTGAATTTCAATGAAAAGAAGCCATTTTTCCAATGAATTACTGCTAGTTTTTAAGAAAAAACATATTATTTGCAATCACACTAACTTGGCCTAAAACAGCATTTACCAAAAAAACATTGATTTTCTCAAAAACAGTCGATTAAACTCACACAAAAATGCTTTAAACCAATCTAAAACACTAAATTGCAATGAAACCAAGCCATTTCTCCAATGAATTACTACTAGTTTTTCAGAAAAAACATATTATTTGCAATCACACTAACTAGGCCTAAAACAGTGTTTACCAAATAAACATTGATTTTCTCAAAAACAAACGATTAAACTCACACAAAAATGCTTTAAACCATTCTAAACCACTAAATTGCACTGAAACCAAAGAATTCTTCCAATGAATTACTGCTAGTTTTTCAGAAAAAACATATTATTTGCAATCACACTAACTAGGCCTAAAAGAGTGTTTACCAAAAAAACATTGATTTTCTCAAAACCAGTCGATTAAACTCACACAAAAATGATTTAAACCAATTTAAATCACTGAATTGCAATAAAACGAAGCCATTTTTCCAATGAATTACTGCTAGTTTTTCAGAAAAGACATATTATTTGAAATCACACTAACTTGGCCTAAAACAGTATTTATTAAAAAAACATTGATTTTCTCAAAAACAGTCTAATAAACTCACACAAAAATGCTTTAAACCAATGTAACTCACTGAATTGCAATGAAAAGAAGCCATTTTTCCAATGAATTACTGCTAGTTTTTCAGAAAAAACATATTATTTCAATCACACTAACTTGGCCTAAAACAGTGTTTACCAAATAACCATTGATTTTCTCAAAAACAAACGATTAAACTCACACAAAAATGCTTTAAACCAATGTAAAACACTAAATTGCACTGTAACCAAAGAATTCTTCCAATGAATTATTGCTAGTTTTTCAGAAAAAACATATTTTTTGCAATCACACTAACTTGGCCTAAAACAGCGTTTACCAAAAAAACATTCATTTTCTCAAAAACAGTCGATTAAACTCACACAAAAATGCTTTAAACCAATCGAAAACACTAAATTGCAAAGAAACCAAGCCATTTTTCCAATGAATTACTGCTAGTTTTTCAAAAAAAACATATTATTTGCAATCACACTAACTTGGCCTAAAACAGTGTTTACTAAAAAAACATTGATTTTCTCAAAAACAGTAGATCAAACTCACACAAAAATGCTTTAAACCAATGTAAAACATTAAATTGCAATGAAACCAAGCCATTTTTCCAATGAATTACTGCTAGTTTTTCAGAAAAAACATATTATTTGCAATCACACTAACTAGGCCTAAAACAGTGTTTACTAACAAAACATTGATTTTCTCAAAAACAGTCGATTAAACTGACACAAAAATGCGTTAAACCAATGTAAATCACTGAATTGCAATGAAACGAAGCCATTTTTCAATGAATAACTGCTAGTTTCTCAGAAAAAACATATTATTTGCAATCACACTTACTGGCCTAAAACAGTGTTTACTAAAAAAACATTGATTTTCTCAAAAACAGTCGATTAAACTCACACAAAAATGCTTTAAACCAATCTAAAACACTAAATTGCAATGAAACCAAGCCATTTTTCCAATGAATTACTGCTAGTTTCTCAGAAAAAACATATTATTTGCAATCACACTAACTTGGCCTAAAACAATGTTTACTAAAAAAACATTGATTTTCTCAAAAACAGTCGATTAAACTCACACAAAAATGCTTTAAACCAATGTAAAACACTAAATTGCAATGAAACGAAACCATTTTTCCAATGAATTACTGCTAGTTTTTCAGAAAAAACATATTATTTGCAGTCACAGTAACTTGGCCTAAAACAGCGTTTACCAAAAAAACATTGATTTTCTCAAAAACAGTCGATTAAACTCACACACAAATGCTTTAAACCAATGTAAATCACTGAATTGCAATGAAAAGAAGCCATTTTACCAATGACTCACTGCTAGTTTTTCAGAAAAAAACATATTATTTGCAATCACACTAACTTGGCCTAAAACAGTGGTTACCAAAAAAACATTGATTTTCTCAAAAAGAGTCGATTAAACTCACACACAAATGCTTTAAACCAATGTAAATCACTGAATTGCAATAAAACCAAGCCATTTTACCAATGACTCACTGCTAGTTTTTCAGAAAAAACATGTTATTTGCAATCACACTAACTTGGCCTAAAACAGTTGTTACCAAAAAAACATTGATTTTCTCAAAAACAAACGATTAAACTCACACAAAACTGCTTTAAACCAATGTAACTCACTGAATTGCAATGAAACGAAGCCATTTTTCCAAAGAATTACTGCTAGTTTCTCAGAAAAAACATATTATTTGCAATCACACTAACTAGGCCGAAAAAAGTGTCTACTAACAAAACATTGATTTTCTCAAAAACAGTCGATTAAACTCACACAAAAATGCTTTAAACCAATTTAAAACACTAAATTGCAATGAAACAAAGCCATTTTTCTAATGAATTACTGCTAGTTTTTCAGAAAAAACATATTATTTGCAATCACACTAACTAGGCCTAAAACAGCGTTTACCAAAAAAACATTGATTTTCTCAAAAACAGTCGATTAAACTTACACAAAAATGCTCTAAACCAATGTAAATCTCTAAATTGCAATGTAACCAAGCCATTTTACCAATGACTTACTGCTAGTTTTTCAGAAAAAACATATTTTTTGCAGTCACACTAACTTGGCCAAAAACAGTGTTTACCAAAAAAACATTGATTTTCTCAAAAAACAAACGATTAAAATAACACAAAAAGGCTTTAAACCAATGTAAATCACTGAATTGCAATGAAACGAAGCCATTTTTCCAATGAATTACTGCTAGTTTTTCAGAAAAAACATATTATTTGCAATCACACTAACTTGGCCTAAAACAGTGTTTACTAAAAAAACATTGATTTTCTCAAAAACAGTCGATTAAACTCACACAAAAATGCTTTAAACCAATCTAAGACACAAAATTGCAATGAAACCAAGCCATTTTTCCAATGAATTACTGCTAGTTTCTCAGAAAAAACATATTATTTGCAATCACACTAACTTGGCCTAAAACAGTGTTTACTAAAAAAACATTGATTTTCTCAAAAACAGTCGATTAAACTCACACAAAAATGCTTTAAACCAATGTAAAACACTAAATTGCAATGAAACCAAGCCATTTTTCTACTGAATTACTGCTAGTTTTTCAGAAAAAACAAATTATTTGCAATCACACTAACTAGGCCTAAAACAGTGTTTACTAAAAAAACATTGAATTTCTCAAAAACAGTCGATTAAACTCACACAAAAATGCTTTAAACCAATGTAAAACACTAAATTAAAATGAAACGAAGCCATTTTTCCAATGAATTACTGCTAGTTTTTCAGAAAAAACATATTATTTGCAATCACACTAACTTGGCCTAAAACAGCATTTACCAAAAAAACATTGATTTTCTCAAAAACAGTCGATTAAACTCACACACAAATGCTTTAAACCAATGTAAATCACTGAATTGCATTGAAACCAAGCCATTTTACCAATGAATTACTGCTAGTTTTTCAGAAAAAACATATTATTTGCAATCACACTAACTTGGCCTAAAACAGTGTTTACTAAAGAAACATTGATTTTCTCAAAAACAGTCGATTAAACTCACACAAAAATGCTCTCAACCAATGTAAAACACTAAACTGCAATGAAACCAAGCAACTTTTCCAATGAATTGCTACTAGTTTTTCAGAAAAATCATGTTATTTGCAATCACACTAACTTGGCCTAAAACAGTGTTACCAAAAAAACATTGATTTTCTCAAACACAAATGATTAAACTCACACAAAAATGCCTTAAACCAATGTAACTCACTGAATTGCAATGAAACGAAGCCATTTTTCCAATGAATTACTGCTAGTTTTTCAGAAAAAACATATTATTTGCAATCACACTAACTAGGCCTAAAACAGCGTTTACCAAAAAAACATTGATTTTCTCAAAAACAGTCGATTAAACTCACACAAAAATGCTTTAAACCAATGTAAATCTCTGAATTGCAATGATACCAAGCCATTTTACCAATGACATACTGCTAGTTTTTCAGAAAAAACATATTATTTGCAGTCACACTAACTTGGCCTGAAACAGTGTTTACCAAAAAACCATTGATTTTCTCAAAAACAGTCGATTAAACTCACACACAAATGCTTTAAACCAATGTAAATCACTGAATTGCAATAAAACCAAGCCATTTTACCAATGACTCACTGCTAGTTTTTCAGAAAAAACATGTTATTTGCAATCACACTAACTTGGCCTAAAACAGTGGTTACCAAAAAAACATTGATTTTCTCAAAAACAAACGATTAAACTCACACAAAACTGCTTTAAACCAATGTAACTCACTGAATTGCAATGAAACGAAGCCATTTTTCCAAAGAATTACTGCTAGTTTCTCAGAAAAAACATATTATTTGCAATCACACTAACTAGGCCGAAAAAAGTGTCTACTAACAAAACATTTATTTTCTCAAAAACAGTCGATTAAACTCACACAAAAATGCTTTAAACCAATTTAAAACACTAAATTGCAATGAAACAAAGCCATTTTTCCAATGAATTACTGCTAGTTTTTCAGAAAAAACATATTATTTGCAATCAAACTAACTAGGCCTAAAACAGCGTTTACCAAAAAAACATTGATTTTCTCAAAAACAGTCGATTAAACTTACACAAAAATGCTCTAAACCAATGTAAATCTCTGAATTGCAATGTAACCAAGCCATTTTACCAATGACTTACTGCTAGTTTTTCAGAAAAAAAATATTATTTGCAGTCACACTAACTTGGCCTAAAACAGTGTTTACCAAAAAAACATTGATTTTCTCAAAAAAGAAACGATTAAACTCACACAAAAATGCTTTAAACCAATGTAAATCTCTGAATTGCAATGAAACCAAGCCATTTTACCAATGACTTACTGCTAGTTTTTCAGAAAAAACATATTATTTGCAGTCACACTAACTTGGCCAAAAACAGTGTTTACCAAAAAAACATTGATTTTCTTAAAAAACAAACGATTAAAATCACACAAAAAGGCTTTAAACCAATGTAAATCACTGAATTGCAATGAAACGAAGCCATTTTTCCAATGAATTACTGCTAGTTTTTCAGAAAAAACATATTATTTGCAATCACACTAACTTGGCCTAAAACAGTGTTTACTAAAAAAACATTGATTTTCTCAAAAACAGTCGATTAAACTCACACAAAAATGCTTTAAACCAATCTAAAACACAAAATTGCAATGAAACCAAGCCATTTTTCCAATGAATTACTGCTAGTTTCTCAGAAAAAACATATTATTTGCAATCACACTAACTTGGCCTAAAACAGTGTTTACTAAAAAAACATTGATTTTCTCAAAAACAGTCGATTAAACTCACACAAAAATGCTTTAAACCAATGTAAAACACTAAATTGCAATGAAACCAAGCCATTTTTCGACTGAATTACTGCTAGTTTTTCAGAAAAAACAAATTATTTGCAATCACACTAACTAGGCCTAAAACAGTGTTTACTAAAAAAACATTGAATTTCTCAAAAACAGTCGATTAAACTCACACAAAAATGCTTTAAACCAATGTAAAACACTAAATTAAAATGAAACGAAGCCATTTTTCCAATGAATTACTGCTAGTTTTTCAGAAAAAACATATTATTTGCAATCACACTAACTTGGCCTAAAACAGCATTTACCAAAAAAACATTGATTTTCTCAAAAACAGTCGATTAAACTCACACAAAAATGCTCTCAACCAATGTAAAACACTAAACTGCAATGAAACCAAGCAACTTTTCCAATGAATTGCTACTAGTTTTTCAGAAAAAACATGTTATTTGCAATCACACTAACTTGGCCTAAAACAGAGGTTACCAAAAAAACATTGATTTTCTCAAACACAAATGATTAAACTCACACAAAAATGCCTTAAGCCAATGTAACTCACTGAATTGCAATGAAACGAAGCCATTTTTCCAATGAATTACTGCTAGTTTTTCAGAAAAAACATATTATTTGCAATCACACTAACTAGGCCTAAAACAGCGTTTACCAAAAAAACATTGATTTTCTCAAAAACAGTCGATTAAACTCACACAAAAATGCTTTAAACCAATGTAAATCTCTGAATTGCAATGAAACCAAGCCATTTTACCAATGACATACTGCTAGTTTTTCAGAAAAAACATATTATTTGCAGTCACACTAACTTGGCCTAAAACAGTGTTTACCAAAAAACCATTGATTTTCTCAAAAAACAAACTATTAAACTCACACAAAAATGCTTTAAACCAATGTAAAACACTAAACTGCAATGAAACCAAGCAACTTTTCCAATGAATTGCTGCTAGTTTTTCAGAAAAAACATATTATTTGCAATCACACTAACTTGGCCTAAAACAGTGGTTACCAAAAAAACATTGATTTTCTCAAAAACAAATGATTAAACTCACACAAAAATGCCTTAAACCAATGTAACTCACTGAATCGCAATGAAACGAAGCCATTTATCCAATGAATTACTGCTAGTTTTTCAGAAAAAGCATATTATTTGCAATCACACTAACTTGGCCGGAAAAAGTGTCTACAAACATAACATTGATTTTCTCAAAAACAGTCGATTAAACTCACACAAAAATGCTTTAAACCAATGTTACTCACTGAATTGCAATGAAAAGAAGCCATTTTTCCAATGAATTACTGCTAGTTTTTCAGAAAAATTATATTTTTTGCAATCACACTAACTTGGCCTAAAACAGTGTTTACTAAAAAAACATTGATTTTCTCAAAAACAGTCGATTAAAATCACACAAAAATGCTTTAAACCAATCTAAAACACTAAATTGCAATGAAACGAAGCCATTTTTCCAATGAATTACTGCTAGTTTTTCAGAAAAAACATATTATTTGCAATCACACTAACTTGGTCTAAAACAGTGTTTACTAAAAAAGCATTGATTTTCTCAAAAACAGTCGATTAAACTCACACAAAAATGCTTTAAACCAATGTAAATCACTGAATTGCAATGAAACGATGCTATTTTTTCAATGAATTTCTGCTAGTTTTTCAGAAAAAACATATTATTTGCAATCACACTAACTAGGCCTAAAACAGCGTTTACCAAAAAAACATTGATTTCTTCAAAAACAGTCGATTAAACTCACACAAAAATGCTTTAAACCAATGTATATCACTGAATTGCAATGAAACCAAGCCTTTTTTTCAATGAATTACTGCTAGTTTTTCAGAAAAATCATATTATTTGCAATCACACTAACTTGGCCTAAAACAGTGTTTACTAAAAAAGCATTGATTTTCTCAAAAACAGTCGATTAAACTCACACAAAAATGCTTTAAACCAATGTAAATCACTGAATTGCAATGAAACGATGCTATTTTTTCAATGAATTACAGCTAGTTTTTAAGAAAAAACATATTATTTGCAATCACACTAACTAGGCCTAAAACAGCGTTTACCAAAAAAACATTGATTTCTTCAAAAACAGTCGATTAAACTCACACAAAAATGCTTTAAACCAATGTATATCACTGAATTGCAATAAAACGAAGCCATTTTTTCAATGAATTACTGCTAGTTTTTAAGAAAAAACATATTATTTGCAATCACACTAACTAGGCCTAAAACAGCGTTTACCAAAAAAACATTGATTTTTTTAAAAACAGTCGATTAAACTCACACAAAAATGCTTTAAACCAATGTAAAACACTAAATTGCAATGAAACAAAACCATTTTTCCAATGAATTACTGCTAGTTTTTCAGAAAAAACATATTATTTGCAGTCACAGTAACTTGGCCTAAAACAGCGTTTACCAAAAAAACATTGATTTTCTCAAAAACAGTCGATTAAACTCACACACAAATGCTTTAAACCAATGTAAATCACTGAATTGCAATGAAAAGAAGCCATTTTACCAATGACTCACTGCTAGTTTTTCAGAAAAAAACATATTATTTGCAATCACACTAACTTGGCCTAAAACAGTGGTTACCAAAAAAACATTGATTTTCTCAAAAACAGTCGATTAAACTCACACACAAATGCTTTAAACCAATGTAAATCACTGAATTGCAATAAAACCAAGCCATTTTACCAATGACTCACTGCTAGTTTTTCAGAAAAAACATGTTATTTGCAATCACACTAACTTGGCCTAAAACAGTTGTTACCAAAAAAACATTGATTTTCTCAAAAACAAACGATTAAACTCACACAAAACTGCTTTAAACCAATGTAACTCACTGAATTGCAATGAAACAAAGCCATTTTTCCAAAGAATTACTGCTAGTTTCTCAGAAAAAACATATTATTTGCAATCACACTAACTAGGCCGAAAAAAGTGTCTACTAACAAAACATTGATTTTCTCAAAAACAGTCGATTAAACTCACACAAAAATGCTTTAAACCAATTTAAAACACTAAATTGCAATGAAACAAAGCCATTTTTCTAATGAATTACTGCTAGTTTTTCAGAAAAAACATATTATTTGCAATCACACTAACTAGGCCTAAAACAGCGTTTACCAAAAAAACATTGATTTTCTCAAAAACAGTCGATTAAACTTACACAAAAATGCTCTAAACCAATGTAAATCTCTAAATTGCAATGTAACCAAGCCATTTTACCAATGACTTACTGCTAGTTTTTCAGAAAAAACATATTTTTTGCAGTCACACTAACTTGGCCAAAAACAGTGTTTACCAAAAAAACATTGATTTTCTCAAAAAACAAACGATTAAAATAACACAAAAAGGCTTTAAACCAATGTAAATCACTGAATTGCAATGAAACGAAGCCATTTTTCCAAAGAATTACTGCTAGTTTTTCAGAAAAAACATATTATTTGCAATCACACTAACTTGGCCTAAAACAGTGTTTACTAAAAAAACATTGATTTTCTCAAAAACAGTCGATTAAACTCACACAAAAATGCTTTAAACCAATCTAAGACACAAAATTGCAATGAAACCAAGCCATTTTTCCAATGAATTACTGCTAGTTTCTCAGAAAAAACATATTATTTGCAATCACACTAACTTGGCCTAAAACAGTGTTTACTAAAAAAACATTGATTTTCTCAAAAACAGTCTATTAAACTCACACAAAAATGCTTTAAACCAATGTAAAACACTAAATTGCAATGAAACCAAGCCATTTTTCTACTGAATTACTGCTAGTTTTTCAGAAAAAACAAATTATTTGCAATCACACTAACTAGGCCTAAAACAGTGTTTACTAAAAAAACATTGAATTTCTCAAAAACAGTCGATTAAACTCACACAAAAATGCTTTAAACCAATGTAAAACACTAAACTGCAATGAAACCAAGCAACTTTTCCAATGAATTGCTACTAGTTTTTCAGAAAAATCATGTTATTTGCAATCACACTAACTTGGCCTAAAACAGTGTTACCAAAAAAACATTGATTTTCTCAAACACAAATGATTAAACTCACACAAAAATGCCTTAAACCAATGTAACTCACTGAATTGCAATGAAACGAAGCCATTTTTCCAATGAATTACTGCTAGTTTTTCAGAAAAAACATATTATTTGCAATCACACTAACTAGGCCTAAAACAGCATTTACCAAAAAAACATTGATTTTCTCAAAAACAGTCGATTAAACTCACACAAAAATGCTTTAAACTAATGTAAATCTCTGAATTGCAATGAAACCAAGCCATTTTACCAATGACATACTGCTAGTTTTTCAGAAAAAACATATTATTTGCAGTCACACTAACTTGGCCTAAAACAGTGTTTACCAAAAAACCATTGATTTTCTCAAAAACAGTCGATTAAACTCACACACAAATGCTTTAAACCAATGTAAATCACTGAATTGCAATAAAACCAAGCCATTTTACCAATGACTCACTGCTAGTTTTTCAGAAAAAACATGTTATTTGCAATCACACTAACTTGGCCTAAAACAGTGGTTACCAAAAAAACATTGATTTTCTCAAAAACAAACGATTAAACTCACACAAAACTGCTTTAAACCAATGTAACTCACTGAATTGCAATGAAACGAAGCCATTTTTCCAAAGAATTACTGCTAGTTTCTCAGAAAAAACATATTATTTGCAATCACACTAACTAGGCCGAAAAAAGTGTCTACTAACAAAACATTGATTTTCTCAAAAACAGTCGATTAAACTCACACAAAAATGCTTTAAACCAATTTAAAACACTAAATTGCAATGAAACAAAGCCATTTTTTCAATGAATTACTGCTAGTTTTTCAGAAAAAACATATTATTTGCAATCACACTAACTAGGCCTAAAACAGCGTTTACCAAAAAAACATTGATTTTCTCAAAAACAGTCGATTAAACTTATACAAAAATGCTCTAAACCAATGTAAATCTCTGAATTGCAATGTAACCAAGCCATTTTACCAATGACTTACTGCTAGTTTTTCAGAAAAAAAATATTATTTGCAGTCACACTAACTCGGCCTAAAACAGTGTTTACCAAAAAAACATTGATTTTCTCAAAAAAGAAA
Source organism: Catostylus mosaicus (assembly GCA_964019065.1). Taxonomy (NCBI): domain Eukaryota; kingdom Metazoa; phylum Cnidaria; class Scyphozoa; order Rhizostomeae; family Catostylidae; genus Catostylus; species Catostylus mosaicus. The sequence continues at coordinate 7,425,971 of OZ025187.1, forward strand.
CGATTAAACTCACACAAAAATGCTTTAAACCAATGTAAATCTCTGAATTGCAATGAAACCAAGCCATTTTACGAATGACTTACTGCTAGTTTTTCAGAAAAAACATATTATTTGCAGTCACACTAACTTGGCCAAAAACAGTGTTTACCAAAAAAACATTGATTTTCTTAAAAAACAAACGATTAAAATCACACAAAAAGGCTTTAAACCAATGTAAATCACTGACTTGCAATGAAACGAAGCCATTTTTCCAATGAATTACAGCTAGTTTCTCAGAAAAAACATATTATTTGCAATCACACTAACTTGGCCTAAAACAGTGTTTACTAAAAAAACATTGATTTTCTCAAAAACAGTCGATTAAACTCACACAAAAAAGCTTTAAACCAATCTAAAACACGAAATTGCAATGAAACCAAGCCATTTTTCCAATGAATTACTGCTAGTTTCTCAGAAAAAACATATTATTTGCAATCACACTAACTTGGCCTAAAACAGTGTTTACTAAAAAAACATTGATTTTCTCAAAAACAGTCGATTAAACTCACACAAAAATGCTTTAAACCAATGTAAAACACTAAATTGCAATGAAACCAAGCCATTTTTCCACTGAATTACTGCTAGTTTTTCAGAAAAAACAAATTATTTGCAATCACACTAACTAGGCCTAAAATAGTGTTTACTAAAAAAACATTGAATTTCTCAAAAACAGTCGATTAAACTCACACAAAAATGCTTTAAACCAATGTAAAACACTAAATTAAAATGAAACGAAGCCATTTTTCCAATGAATTACTGCTAGTTTTTCAGAAAAAAACATATTATTTGCAATCACACTAACTTGGCCTAAAACAGTGTTTACTAAAAAAACATTGATTTACTCAAAAACAGTCGATTAAACTCACACAAAAATGCTTTAAACCAATGTAAAACACTAAATTGCAATGAAACCAAGCCATTTTTCCACTGAATTACTGCTAGTTTTTCAGAAAAAACATATTATTTGCAATCACACTAACTTGGCCTAAAACAGCATTTACCAAAAAAACATTGATTTTCTCAAAAACAGTCGATTAAACTCACACAAAAATGCTCTCAACCAATGTAAAACACTAAACTGCAATGAAACCAAGCAACTTTTCCAATGAATTGCTACTAGTTTTTCAGAAAAAACATGTTATTTGCAATCACACTAACTTGGCCTAAAACAGTGGTTACCAAAAAAACATTGATTTTCTCAAACACAAATGATTAAACTCACACAAAAATGCCTTAAACCAATGTAACTCACTGAATTGCAATGAAACGAAGCCATTTTTCCAATGAATTACTGCTAGTTTTTCAGAAAAAACATATTATTTGCAATCACACTAACTAGGCCTAAAACAGCGTTTACCAAAAAAACATTGATTTTCTCAAAAACAGTCGATTAAACTCACACAAAAATGCTTTAAACCAATGTAAATCTCTGAATTGCAATGAAACCAAGCCATTTTACCAATAACATACTGCTAGTTTTTCAGAAAAAACATATTATTTGCAGTCACACTAACTTGGCCTAAAACAGTGTTTACCAAAAAACCATTGATTTTCTCAAAAAACAAACTATTAAACTCACACAAAAATGCTTTAAACCAATGTAAAACACTAAACTGCAATGAAACCAAGCAACTTTTCCAATGAATTGCTGCTAGTTTTTCAGAAAAAAAATATTATTTACAATCACACTAACTTGGCCTAAAACAGTGTTTACCAAAAAACCATTGATTTTCTCAAAAAACAAACTATTAAACTCACACAAAAATGCTTTAAACCAATGTAAAACACTAAACTGCAATGAAACCAAGCAACTTTTCCAATGAATTGCTGCTAGTTTTTCAGAAAAAACATATTATTTGCAATCACACTAACTTGGCCTAAAACAGTGGTTACCAAAAAAACATTGATTTTCTCAAAAACTAATGATTAAACTCACACAAAAATGCCTTAAACCAATGTAACCCACTGAATCGCAATGAAACGAAGCCATTTATCCAATGAATTACTGCTAGTTTTTCAGAAAAAGCATATTATTTGCAATCACACTAACTTGGCCGGAAAAAGTGTCTACAAACATAACATTGATTTTCTCAAAAACAGTCGATTAAACTCACACAAAAATGCTTTAAACCAATGTTACTCACTGAATTGCAATGAAAAGAAGTCATTTTTCCAATGAATTACTGCTAGTTTTTCAGAAAAATTATATTATTTGCAATCACACTAACTTGGCCTAAAACAGTGTTTACTAAAAAAACATTGATTTTCTCAAAAACAGTCGATTAAACTCACACAAAAATGCTTTAAACCAATCTAAAACACTAAATTGCAATGAAACGAAGCCATTTTTCCAATGAATTACTGCTAGTTTTTCAGAAAAAACATATTATTTGCAATCACACTAACTTGGTCTAAAACAGTGTTTACTAAAAAAGCATTGATTTTCTCAAAAACAGTCGATTAAACTCACACAAAAATGCTTTAAACCAATGTAAATCACTGAATTGCAATGAAACGATGCTATTTTTTCAATGAATTACTGCTAGTTTTTCAGAAAAAACATATTATTTGCAATCACACTAACTAGGCCTAAAACAGCGTTTACCAAAAAAACATTGATTTCTTCAAAAACAGTCGATTAAACTCACACAAAAATGCTTTAAACCAATGTATATCACTGAATTGCAATGAAACCAAGCCTTTTTTTCAATGAATTACTGCTAGTTTTTCAGAAAAATCATATTATTTGCAATCACACTAACTTGGCCTAAAACAGTGTTTACTAAAAAAGCATTGATTTTCTCAAAAACAGTCGATTAAACTCACACAAAAATGCTTTAAACCAATGTAAATCACTGAATTGCAATGAAACGATGCTATTTTTTCAATGAATTACAGCTAGTTTTTAAGAAAAAACATATTATTTGCAATCACACTAACTAGGCCTAAAACAGCGTTTACCAAAAAAACATTGATTTCTTCAAAAACAGTCGATTAAACTCACACAAAAATGCTTTAAACCAATGTATATCACTGAATTGCAATAAAACGAAGCCATTTTTTCAATGAATTACTGCTAGTTTTTAAGAAAAAACATATTATTTGCAATCACACTAACTAGGCCTAAAACAGCGTTTACCAAAAAAACATTGATTTTTTTAAAAACAGTCGATTAAACTCACACAAAAATGCTTGAAACCAATGTATATCACTGAATTGCAATGAAACCAAGCCATTTTTTCAATGAATTACTGCTAGTTTTTCAGAAAAATCATATTATTTGCAATCACACTAACTTGGCCTAAAACAGTGTTTCCTAAAAAAACATTCATTTTCTCAAGAACGAACGATTAAACTCACACAAAAATGCTTTAAACCAATGTAAAACACTAAATTGCAATGAAACCAAGCAATTCTTCTAATGAATTACTGCTAGTTTTTCAGAAAAAACATATTATTTGCAATCACACTAACTGGGCCTAAAACAGTGTTTACCAAAAAAACATTGATTTTCTCAAAAACAAACGATTAAACTCACACAAAAATGCTTTAAACCAATGTAAATTACTGAATTGCAATGAAACCAAGCATTTCTTCCAATGAGTTACTGCTAGTTTTTCAGAAAAAACATATTATTTGCAATCACACTAACTTGGCCTAAAACAGCGTTTACCACAAAGACATTGATTTTCTCAAAAACTGTCTATTAAACTCACACAAAAATGCTTTAAACCAATCTAAAACATTAAATTGCAATGAAACCAAGCCATTTTTCCAATGAATTACTGCTAGTTTTTCAGAAAAAACATATTATTTGCAATCACACTAACTTGGCCTAAAACAGTGTTTACCAAAAAAACATTGATTTTCTCAAAAACAAACGATTAAACTCACACAAAATTGCTTTAAACCAATGTAAAACACTGAATTGCAATGAAACCAAGCATTTTTTCCAATGAATTACTGCTAGTTTTTCAGAAAAAACATATTATTTGCAATCACACTAACTTGGCCTAAAACAGCGTTTACCAAAAAAACATTGATTTTCTAAAAAAAACAGTCGATTAAACTCACACAAAAATGCTTTAAACCAATCTAGAACATTAAATTGCAATGAAACGAAGCCATTTTTCCAATGAATTACTGCTAGTTTTTCAGAAAAAACATATTATTTGCAATCACACTAACTTGGCCTAAAACAGTGTTTACCAAAAAAACATTGATTTTCTCAAAAACAAACGATTAAACTCACACAAAAATGCTTTGAACCAATGTAAATCACTGAATTGCAATTTTTCCAATGAATTACTGCTAGTTTTTCAGAAAAAACATATTATTTGCAATCACACTAACTTGGCCTAAAACAGTGTTTACCAAAAAAACATTGATTTTCTCAAAAACAGTAGATCAAACTCACACAAAAATGCTTTAAACCAATGTATATCACTAAATTGCAATGAAACCAAGCCTTTTTTTCAATGAATTACTGCTAGTTTTTCAGAAAAATCATATTATTTGCAATCACACTAACTTGGCCTAAAACAGTGTTTCCTAAAAAAACATTCATTTTCTCAAAAACGAACGATTAAACTCACACAAAAATGCTTTAAACCAATGTAAAACACTAAATTGCACTGGAACCAAGCAATTCTTCTAATGAATTACTGCTAGTTTTTCAGAAAAAACATATTATTTGCAATCACACTAACTTGGCCTAAAACAGTGTTTATCAAAAAAACATTGATTTTCTCAAAAACAAACGATTAAACTCACACAAAAATGCTTTAAACCAATGTAACTCAATGAATTGCAATGAAACCAAGCATTTTTTCCAATGAGTTACTGCTAGTTTTTCAGAAAAAACATATTATTTGCAATCACACTAACATGGCCTAAAACAGTGTTTACTAAAAAAACATTGATTTTCTCAAAAACAGTCGATTAAACTCACACAAAAATGCTTTAAACCAATGTATATCACTGAATTGCAATGAAACAAAGCCATTTTTCCAATGAATTACTGCTAGTTTTTCACAAAAAACATATTATTTGCAATCACACTAACTTGGCCTAAAACAGCCTTTACCACAAAAACATTGATTTTCTCAAAAACAGTCGATTAAACTCACACAAAAATGCTTTAAACCAATCTAAAACATTAAATTGCAATGAAACCAAGCAATTTTTCTAATGAATTACTGCTAGTTTTTCAGAAAAAACATATTATTTGCAATCACACTAACTTGGCCTAAAACAGTGTTTACTAAAAAAACATTGATTTTCTCAAAAACAGTCGATTAAACTCACACAAAAATGCTTTAAACCAATCTAAAACATTAAATTGCAATGAAACCAAGCAATTTTTCTAATGAATTACTGCTAGTTTTTCAGAAAAAACATATTATTTGCAATCACACTAACTTGGCCTAAAACAGTGTTTACTAAAAAAACATTGATTTTCTCAAAAACAGTCGATTAAACTCACACAAAAATGCTTTAAACCAATGTAACTCACTGAATTGCAATGAAACAATGAATTGATTTTCTCAAAAACAAACGATTAAACTCACACAAAAATGCTTTAAACCAATGTATATCACTGAATTGCAATGAAACCAAGCCATTTTCTCAATGAATTACTGCTAGTTTTTCAGAAAAATCATATTATTTGCAATCACACTAACTTGGCCAAAAAACAGTGTTTCCTAAAAAAACATTCATTTTCTCAAAAACGAACGATTAAACTCACACAAAAATGCTTTAAACCAATGTAAAACACTAAATTGCACTGGAACCAAGCAATTCTTCTAATGAATTACTGCTAGTTTCTCAGAAAAAACATATTATTTGCAATCACACTAACTTGGCCTAAAACAGTGTTTATCAAAAAAACATTGATTTTCTCAAAAACAAACGATTAAACTCACACAAAAATGCTTTAAACCAATGTAACTCAATGAATTGCAATGAAACCAAGCATTTTTTCCAATGAGTTACTGCTAGTTTTTCAGAAAAAACATATTATTTGCAATCACACTAACATGGCCTAAAACAGTGTTTACTAAAAAAACATTGATTTTCTCAAAAACAGTCGATTAAACTCACACAAAAATGCTTTAAACCAATGTATATCACTGAATTGCAATGAAACAAAGCCATTTTTCCAATGAATTACTGCTAGTTTTTCACAAAAAACATATTATTTGCAATCACACTAACTTGGCCTAAAACAGCCTTTACCACAAAAACATTGATTTTCTCAAAAACAGTCGATTAAACTCACACAAAAATGCTTTAAACCAATCTAAAACATTAAATTGCAATGAAACCAAGCAATTTTTCTAATGAATTACTGCTAGTTTTTCAGAAAAAACATATTATTTGCAATCACACTAACTTGGCCTAAAACAGTGTTTACTAAAAAAACATTGATTTTCTCAAAAACAGTCGATTAAACTCACACAAAAATGCTTTAAACCAATCTAAAACATTAAATTGCAATGAAACCAAGCAATTTTTCTAATGAATTACTGCTAGTTTTTCAGAAAAAACATATTATTTGCAATCACACTAACTTGGCCTAAAACAGTGTTTACTAAAAAAACATTGATTTTCTCAAAAACAGTCGATTAAACTCACACAAAAATGCTTTAAACCAATGTAACTCACTGAATTGCAATGAAACAATGAATTGATTTTCTCAAAAACAAACGATTAAACTCACACAAAAATGCTTTAAACCAATGTATATCACTGAATTGCAATGAAACCAAGCCATTTTCTCAATGAATTACTGCTAGTTTTTCAGAAAAATCATATTATTTGCAATCACACTAACTTGGCCAAAAAACAGTGTTTCCTAAAAAAACATTCATTTTCTCAAAAACGAACGATTAAACTCACACAAAAATGCTTTAAACCAATGTAAAACACTAAATTGCACTGGAACCAAGCAATTCTTCTAATGAATTACTGCTAGTTTCTCAGAAAAAACATATTATTTGCAATCACACTAACTTGGCCTAAAACAGTGTTTACCAAAAAAACATTGATTTTCTCAAAAACAAACGATTAAACTCACACAAAAATGCTTTAAACCAATGTAACTCACTGAATTGCAATGAAACCAAGCATTTTTTCCAATGAGTTACTGCTAGTTTTTCAGAAAAAACATATTATTTGCAATCACACTAACTTGGCCTAAAACAGTATTTACTAAAAAAACATTGATTTTCTCAAAAACAGTCGATTAAACTCACACAAAAATGCTTTAAACCAATGTAACTCACTGAATTGCAATGAAACGAAGCCATTTTTCCAATGAATTACTGCTAGTTTTTCAGAAAAAACATATTATTTGCAATCACACTAACTTGGCCTAAAACAGCGTTTACCACAAAAACATTGATTTTCTGAAAAACAGTCGATTAAACTCACACAAAAATGCTTTAAACCAATGTAACTCACTGAATTGCAATGAAACGAAGCCATTTTTCCAATGAATTACTGCTAGTTTTTCAGAAAAAACATATTATTTGCAATCACACTAACTTGGCCTAAAACAGCGTTTACCACAAAAACATTGATTTTCTCAAAAACAGTCGATTAAACTCACACAAAAATGCTTTAAACTAATGTAAATCACTGAATTGCAATGAAACGAAGCCATTTTTTTAATGAATTACTGCTAGTTTTTAAGAAAAAACTTATTATTTGCAATCACACTAACTAGGCCTAAAACAGCGTTTACCAGAAAAACATTGATTTTTTCAAAAACAGTCGATTAAACGCACACAAAAATGCTTTAAACCAATGTATATCACTGAATTGCAATGAAACCAAGCCATTTTTTCAATGAATTACTGCTAGTTTTTCAGAAAAATCATATTATTTGCAATCACACTAACTTGGCCTGAAACAGTGTTTCCTAGAAAAACATTCATTTTCTCAAAAACGAACGATTAAACTCACACAAAAATGCTTTAAACCAATGTAAAACACTAAATTGCAATGAAACCAAGCCATTTTTCCAATGAGTTACTGCTAGTTTTTCAGAAAAAACATATTATTTGCAATCACACTAACTTGGCCTAAAACAGCGTTTACCACAAAAACATTGATTTTCTCAAAAACAGTCGATTAAACTCACACAAAAATGCTTTAAACCAATCTAAAACATTAAATTGCAATGAAACCAAGCCATTTTTCTAATGAATTACTGCTTGTTTTTCAGAAAAAACATATTATTTGCAATCACACTAACTTGGCCTAAAACAGTGTTTACTAAAAAAACATTGATTTTCTCCAAAACAGTCGATAAAACTCACACAAAAATGCTTTAAACCAATGTAGAACACTAAATTGCAATGAAACCAAGCCATTATTCCACTGAATTACTGCTAGTTTTTCAGAAAAAACATATTATTTGCAATCACACTAACTTGGCCTAAAACAGTATTTACTAAAAAGACATTGATTTTCTCAAAAACAGTCGAGTAAACTCACACAAAAATGTTTTAAGCCAATTTAACTCACTGAATTGCAATGAAACAAAGCCATTTTTCCAATGAATTACTGCTAGTTTTTCAGAAAAAACATATTATTTGCAATCACACTAACTTGGCCTAAAACAGCGTTTACCAAAAAAACATTGATTTTCTCAAAAACAGTCGATTAAACTCACACAAAAATGCTTTAAACCAATGTAAAACACTAAATTGCAATGAAACAAAGCCATTTTTCCAATGAATTACTGCTAGTTTTCAGAAAAAACATATTATTTGCAATCAAACTAACTTGGCCTAAAACAGCGTTTACCAAAAAAACATTGATTTTCTAAAAAAAACAGTCGATTAAACTCACAAAAAAATGCTTTAAACCAATCTAAAACATTAAATTGCAATGAAACGAAGCCATTTTTCCAATGAATTACTGCTAGTTTTTCAGAAAAAACATATTTGCAATCACACTAACTTGGCCTAAAACAGTGTTTACCAAAAAAACATTGATTTTCTCAAAAACAAACGATTAAACTCACACAAAAATGCTTTGAACCAATGTAAATCACTGAATTGCAATGAAACGAAGCCATTTTTCCAATGAATTACTGCTAGTTTTTCAGAAAAAACATATTATTTGCAATCACACTAACTTGGCCTAAAACAGTATTTACTAAAAAAACATTGATTTTCTCAAAAACAGTCGAGTAAACTCACACAAAAATGCTTTAAACCAATGTAACTCACTGAATTGCAATCAAACGAAGCCATTTTTCCAATGAATTACTGCTAGTTTGTCAGAAAAAACATATTATTTGCAATCACACTAACTTGGCCTAAAACAGTATTTACTAAAAAGACATTGATTTTCTCAAAAACAGTCGAGTAAACTCACACAAAAATGCTTTAAGCCAATGTAACTCACTGAATTGCAATGAAACGAAGCCATTTTTCCAATGAATTACTGCTAGTTTTTCAGAAAAAACATATTATTTGCAATCACACTAACTTGGCCTAAAACAGTATTTACTAAAAAAACATTGATTTTCTCAAAAACAGTCGAGTAAACTCACACAAAAATGCTTTAAACCAATGTAACTCACTGAATTGCAATCAAACGAAGCCATTTTATCAATGAATTACTGCTAGTTTGTCAGAAAAAAACATATTATTTGCAATCACACTAACTAGGTCTAAAACAGCGTTTACCAAAAAAACATTGATTTTCTCAAAAACAGTCTATTAAACTCACACAAAAATGCTTTAAACCAATCGAAAATATTAAATTGCAATGAAACCAAGCCATTTTTCCAATGAATTACTGCTAGTTTTTCAGAAAAAACATATTATTTGCAATCACACTAACTTGGCCCAAAACAGTGTTTACTAAAAAAACATTGATTTTCTCAAAAACAGTCGATTAAACTCACACAAAAATGCTTTAAACCAATGTAAAACACTAAATTGCAATGAAACAAAGCCATTTTTCCAATGAATTACTGCTAGTTTTTCAGAAAAAACATATTATTTGCAATCACACTAACTTGGCCTAAAACAGCGTTTACCAAAAAAACATTGATTTTCTAAAAAAAACAGTCGATTAAACTCACACAAAAATGCTTTAAACCAATGTAACTCACTGAATTGCAATCAAACGAAGCCATTTTATCAATGAATTACTGCTAGTTTGTCAGAAAAAACATATTATTTGCAATCACACTAACTAGGTCTAAAACAGCGTTTACCAAAAAAACATTGATTTTCTCAAAAACAGTCGATTAAACTCACACAAAAATGCTTTAAACCAATCGAAAATATTTAATTGCAATGAAACCAAGCCATTTTTCCAATGAATTACTGCTAGTTTTTCAGAAAAAACATATTATTTGCAATCACACTAACTTGGCCCAAAACAGTGTTTACTAAGAAAACATTGATTTTCTCAAAAACAGTCGATTAAACTCACACAGAAATGCTTTAAACCAATGTAAAACACTAAATTGCAATGAAACAAAGCCATTTTTCCAATGAATTACTGCTAGTTTTTCAGAAAAAACATATTATTTGCAATCACACTAACTTGGCCTAAAACAGCGTTTACCAAAAAAACATTGATTTTCTAAAAAAAACAGTCGATTAAACTCACACAAAAATGCTTTAAACCAATCTAAAACATTAAATTGCAATGAAACCAAGCCATTTTTCCAATGAATTACTGCTAGTTTTTCTGAAAAAACATATTATTTGCAATCACACTAACTTGGCCTAAAACAGTGTTTACTAAAAAAACATTGATTTTCTCAACAACAGTCGATCAAACTCACACAAAAATGCTTTAAACCAATGTAAAACACTAAATTGCAATGAAACAAAGCCATTTTTCCAATGAATTACTGCTAGTTTTTCAGAAAAAACATATTATTTGCAATCACACTAACTAGGCCTAAAACAGTGTTTACCAAAAAAACATTGATTTTCTTAAAAACAGTCGATTAAACTCAAACAAAAATGCTTTAAACCAATGTAACTCACTGAATTGCAATGAAACCAAGCCATTTTTCCAATGAATTACTGCTAGTTTTTCAGAAAAAACATATTATTTGCAATCACACTAACTTGGCCTAAAACAGTATTTACTAAAAAAACATTGATCTTCTCAAAAACAGTCGAATAAACTCACAAAAAAATGCTTTAAACCAATGTAGCTCACTGAATTGCAATGAAACGAAGCCATTTTTCTAATGAATTACTGCTAGTTTTTAAGAAAAAACATATTATTTGCAATCACACTAACTTGGCCTAAAACAGTGTTTACCAAAAAAAACATTGATTTTCTAAAAAAAACAGTCGATTAAACTCTCACAAAAATGCTTTAAACCAATCTAAAACATTAAATTGCAATGAAACCAAGCCATTTTTCCAATGAATTACTGCTAGTTTTTCAGAAAAAACATATTATTTGCAATCACACTAACTTTGCCTAAAACAGTGTTTACTAAAAAAACATTGATTTTCTCAAAAACAGTCGATCAAACTCACACAAAAATGCTTTAAACCAATGTAAAACACTAAATTGCAATGAAACAAAGCCATTTTTCCAATGAATTACTGCTAGTTTTTCAGAAAAAACATATTACTTGCAATCACACTAACTTGGCCTAAAACAGTGTTTACTAAAAAAACATTGATTTTCTCAAAAACAGTCGATTGAACTCACACAAAAATGCTTTAAACCAATCTAAAACACTAATTTGCAATGAAACCAAACCATTTTTCCAATGAATTACTGCTAGTTTTTCAGAAAAAACATATTATTTGCAATTACACTAACTAGGCCTAAAACAGTGTTTACCAAAATAACATTGATTTTCTCAAAAACAGTCGATTAAACTCACACAAAAATGCTTTAAACCAATCTAAAACAGTCAATTGCAATGAAACCAAGCCATTTTTCCAATGAATTACTGCTAGTTTTTCAGAAAAAACATATTATTTGCAATCACACTAACTAGGCCTAAAACAGCGTTTACCAAAAAAACATTGATTTTCTCAAAAACAGTCGATTAAACTCACACAAAAATGCTTTGAACCAATGTAAATCACTGAATTGCAATGAAACGAAGCCATTTTTTCAATGAATTACTGCTTGTTTCTCAGAAAAAACATATTATTTGCAATCACACTAACATGGCCTAAAACAGTGTTTGCCAAAAAAACATTGATTTTCTCAAAAACAAACGATTAAACTCACACAAAAATGCTTTAAACCAATGTAAAACACTAAATTGAAATGAAACCAAGCAATTTTTCCAATGAATTACTGCTAGTTTTTCAGAAAAAACATATTATTTGCAATCACACTAACTTGGCCTAAAACAGTGTTTACCAAAAACACATTGATTTTCTCAAAAACAAACGATTAAACTCACACAAAAATGCTTTAAACCAATGTAAAACCCTAAATTGCAATGAAACCAAGCAATTTTTCCAATGAATTACTGCTAGTTCTTCAGAAAAAACATATTATTTGCAATCACACTAACTTGGCCTAAAACAGTGTTTACTAAAAAAACATTGATTTTCTCAAAAACAGTCGATTAAACTCTCACAAAAATGCTTTAATCCAATCTAAAACACTGAATTGCAATGAAACGAAGCCATTTTTCCAATGAATTACTGCTCGTTTTTCAGAAAAAACATATTATTTGCAATCACACTAACTAGGCCTAAAACAGCGTTTACCAAAAAAACTTTGATTTTCATAAAAACAGTCGATTAAACTCACACAAAAATGCTTTAAACCAATGTAAAACACTAAATTGCACTGAAACCAAGCCATTGTTCTAATGAATTACTGCTAGTTTTTCAGAAAAAACATATTATTTGCAATCACACTAACTAGGCCTGAAACAGTGTTTACAAAAAAACATTGATTTTCTAGAAAACCAGTCGAGTAAACTCACTCAAAAATGATTTTAACCGATGTAAATCACTGAATTGCAATGAAACGAAGCCATTTTTCCAATGAATTACTGCTAGTTTTTCAGAAAAAACATATTATTTGCAATCACACTAACTTGGCCTAAAACAGTATTTACTAAAAAAACATTGATTTTCTCAAAAACAGTCGAGTAAACTCACACAAAAATGCTTTAAACCAATGTAACTCACTGAATTGCAATGAACCGAAGCCATTTTTCCAATTAATTACTGCTACTTTGTCAGAAAATACATATTTTTTGCAATCACTCTAACTTGGCCTAAAACAGCGTTTACCAAAAAAACATTGATTTTCTCAAAAACAGTCGATTAAACTCTCACAAAAATGCTTTAAACCAATCTAAAACACTGAATTGCAATGAAACCAAGCCATTTTTCCAATGAATTACTGCTCGTTTCTCAGAAAAAACATATTATTTGCAATCACACTAACTAGGCCAAAAACAGCGTTTACCAAAAGAACTTTGATTTTCATAAAAACAGTCGATTAAACGCACACAAAAATGCTTTAAACCAATGTAAAACACTAAATTGCACTGAAACCAAGCCATTGTTCTAATGAATTACTGCTAGTTTTTCAGAAAAAACATATTATTTGCAATCACACTAACTAGGCCTGAAACAGGGTTTACTAAAAAAACATTTATTTTCTCAAAACCAGTCGAGTAAACTCACTCAAAAATGATTTGAACCAATGTAAATCACTGAATTGCAATGAAACGAAGCCATTTTTCCAATGAATTACTGCTAGTTTTTCAGAAAAAACATATTATTTGCAATCACACTAACTTGGCCTAAAACAGCGTTTACCAAAAAAAAATTGATTTTCTCAAAAACAGTCGATTAAACTCACACAAAAATGCTTTAAACCAATCTAAAACATTAAATTGCAATGGAACCCAGCCATTTTTCAAATGAATTACTGCTCGTTTTTGAGAAAAAACATATTATTTGCAATCACACTAACTTGGCCTAAAACAGCGTTTACCAAAAAAACATTGATTTTCTCAAAAACAGTCGATTAAACTCACACAAAAATGCTTTAAACCAATCTAAAACATTAAATTGCAATGAAACCAAGCCATTTTTCAATGAATTACTGCTAGTTTTTCAGAAAAAACATTATTTGCAATCACACTAACTTGGCCTAAAACAGTGTTTACTAAAAAAACATTGATTTTCTCAAAAAGAGTCGATTAAACTGACACAAAAATTTTTTAAACCAATGTAAAACACTAAATTGCAATGAAACCAAGCCATTTTTCCAATGAATTACTGCTAGTTTGTCAGAAAAAACATATTATTTGCAATCACACTAACTTGGCCTAAAACAGCGTTTACCAAAAAAACATTGATTTTCTCAAAAACAGTCGATTAAACTCACACAAAAATGCTTTAAACCAATCTAAAACATTAAATTGCAATGAAAGCAAGCCATTTTTCCAATGAATTACTGCTAGTTTGTCAGAAAAAACATATTATTTGCAATCACACTAACTTGGCCTAAAACAGCGTTTACCAAAAAAACATTGATTTTCTCAAAAACAGTCCATTAAACTCACACAAAAATGCTTTGAACCAATGTAAATCACTGAATTGCAATGAAACGAAGCCATTTTTTCAATGAATTACTGCTAGTTTCTCAGAAAAAACATATTATTTGCAATCACACTAATTTGGCCTAAAACAGTGTTTACTAAATTTCTCAAAAACAGTCGCTTAAACTCACAAAAAAATGCTTTAAACCAATGTAAATCACTGAATTGCAATGAAACCAAGCCATTTTTTCAATGAATTACTGCTAGTTTCTCAGAAAAAACATATTATTTGCAATCACACTAACTTGGCCTAAAACAGTGTTTACTAAAAAAACATTGATTTTCTCAAAAACAGTCGATTAAACTCACACAAAAATGCTTTAAACCAATGTAAATCACTGAATTGCAATGAAACCAAGCCATTTTTTCAAAGAATTACTGCTAGTTTTTCAGAAAAAACATATTATTTGCAATCACACTAACTTGGCCTAAAACAGTGTTTATCAAAAAAACATTGATTTTCTCAAAAACAGTCTATTAAACTCACACAAAAATGCTTTAAACCAATGTAAAACACTAAATTGCAATGAAACCAAGCAATTTTTCCAATGAATTACTGCTAGTTTTTCAGAAAAAACATATTATTTGCAATCACACTAATTTGGCCTAAAACAGTGTTTACTAAATTTCTCAAAAACAGTCGCTTAAACTCACAAAAAAATGCTTTAAACCAATGTAAATCACTGAATTGCAATGAAACCAAGCCATTTTTTCAATGAATTACTGCTAGTTTTTCAGAAAAAACATATTATTTGCAATCACACTAACTTGGCCTAAAACAGTGTTTATCAAAAAAACATTGATTTTCTCAAAAACAGTCTATTAAACTCACACAAAAATGCTTTAAACCAATGTAAAACACTAAATTGCAATGAAACCAAGCAATTTTTCCAATGAATTACTGCTAGTTTTTCAGAAAAAACATATTATTTGCAATCACACTAGCTCGGCCTAAAACAGTGTTTACTAAAAAAACATTGAATTTCTCAAAAACAGTCGATTAAACTCACACAAAAATGCTTTAAACCAATGTAAAACACTAAATTGCAATGAAGCAAAGCCATTTTTCCAATCAATTACTGCTAGTTTTTCAGAAAAAACATATTATTTGCAATCACACTAACTAGGCCTAAAACAGCGTTCACCAAAAAAACATTGATTTTCTCAAAAACAGTCGATTAAACTCACACAAAAATGCTTTGAACCAATGTAAATCACTGAATTGCAATGAAACGAAGCCATTTTTCCAATGAATTACTGCTAGTTTTTCAGAAAAAAACATATTATTTGCAATCACACTAACTTGGCCTAAAACAGTATTTACTAAAAAAACATTGATTTTCTCAAAAACAGTCGAATAAACTCACACAAAAATGCTTGAAACCAATGTAACTCACTGAATTGCAATGAAACGAAGCCATTTTTCCAATGAATTACTGCTAGTTTTTCAGAAAAAACATATTATTTGCAATCACACTAACTTGGCCTAAAACAGTGTTTACTAAAAAAACATTGATTTTCTCAAAAAGAGTCGATTAAAGTGACACAAAAATTTTTTAAACCAATGTAAAACACTAAATTGCAATGAAACCAAGCAATTTTTCCAATGAATTACTGCTAGTTTTTCAGAAAAAACATATTATTTGCAATCACACTAATTTGGCCTAAAACAGTGTTTACTAAATTTCTCAAAAACAGTCGCTTAAACTCACAAAAAAATGCTTTAAACCAATGTAAATCACTGAATTGCAATGAAACCAAGCCATTTTTTCAATGAATTACTGCTAGTTTTTCAGAAAAAACATATTATTTGCAATCACACTAACTTGGCCTAAAACAGTGTTTATCAAAAAAACATTGATTTTCTCAAAAACAGTCTATTAAACTCACACAAAAATGCTTTAAACCAATGTAAAACACTAAATTGCAATGAAACCAAGCAATTTTTCCAATGAATTACTGCTAGTTTTTCAGAAAAAACATATTATTTGCAATCACACTAGCTCGGCCTAAAACAGTGTTTACTAAAAAAACATTGATTTTCTCAAAAACAGTCGATTAAACTCACACAAAAATGCTTTAAACCAATGTAAAACACTAAATTGCAATGAAGCAAAGCCATTTTTCCAATGAATTACTGCTAGTTTTTCAGAAAAAACATATTATTTGCAATTACACTAACTAGGCCTAAAACAGTGTTTACCAAAAAAACATTGATTTTCTCAAAAACAGTCGATTAAACTCACACAAAAATGCTTTGAACCAATGTAAATCACTGAATTGCAATGAAACAAAGCCATTTTTCCAATGAATTACTGCTAGTTTTTCAGAAAAAAACATATTATTTGCAATCACACTAACTTGGCCTAAAACAGTATTTACTAAAAAAACATTGATTTTCTCAAAAACAGTCGAATAAACTCACACAAAAATGCTTGAAACCAATGTAACTCACTGAATTGCAATGAAACGAAGCCATTTTTCCAATGAATTACTGCTAGTTTTTCAGAAAAAACATATTATTTGCAATCACACTAACTTGGCCTAAAACAGTGTTTACTAAAAAAACATTGATTTTCTCAAAAAGAGTCGATTAAACTGACACAAAAATTTTTTAAACCAATGTAAAACACTAAATTGCAATGAAACCAAGCCATTTTTCCAATGAATTACTGCTAGTTTGTCAGAAAAAACATATTATTTGCAATCACACTAACTTGGCCTAAAACAGCGTTTACCAAAAAAACATTGATTTTCTCAAAAACAGTCGATTAAACTCACACAAAAATGCTTTAAACCAATCTAAAACATTAAATTGCAATGAAAGCAAGCCATTTTTCCAATGAATTACTGCTAGTTTGTCAGAAAAAACATATTATTTGCAATCACACTAACTTGGCCTAAAACAGCGTTTACCAAAAAAACATTGATTTTCTCAAAAACAGTCGATTAAACTCACACAAAAATGCTTTGAACCAATGTAAATCACTGAATTGCAATGAAACCAAGCCATTTTTTCAATGAATTACTGCTAGTTTCTCAGAAAAAACATATTATTTGCAATCACACTAACTTGGCCTAAAACAGTGTTTACTAAAAAAACATTGATTTTCTCAAAAACAGTCGATTAAACTCACACAAAAATGCTTTAAACCAATGTAAATCACTGAATTGCAATGAAACCAAGCCATTTTTTCAAAGAATTACTGCTAGTTTTTCAGAAAAAACATATTATTTGCAATCACACTAACTTGGCCTAAAACAGTGTTTATCAAAAAAACATTGATTTTCTCAAAAACAGTCTATTAAACTCACACAAAAATGCTTTAAACCAATGTAAAACACTAAATTGCAATGAAACCAAGCAATTTTTCCAATGAATTACTGCTAGTTTTTCAGAAAAAACATATTATTTGCAATCACACTAATTTGGCCTAAAACAGTGTTTACTAAATTTCTCAAAAACAGTCGCTTAAACTCACAAAAAAATGCTTTAAACCAATGTAAATCACTGAATTGCAATGAAACCAAGCCATTTTTTCAATGAATTACTGCTAGTTTTTCAGAAAAAACATATTATTTGCAATCACACTAACTTGGCCTAAAACAGTGTTTATCAAAAAAACATTGATTTTCTCAAAAACAGTCTATTAAACTCACACAAAAATGCTTTAAACCAATGTAAAACACTAAATTGCAATGAAACCAAGCAATTTTTCCAATGAATTACTGCTAGTTTTTCAGAAAAAACATATTATTTGCAATCACACTAGCTCGGCCTAAAACAGTGTTTACTAAAAAAACATTGATTTTCTCAAAAACAGTCGATTAAACTCACACAAAAATGCTTTAAACCAATGTAAATCACTGAATTGCAATGAAACCAAGCCATTTTTTCAAAGAATTACTGCTAGTTTTTCAGAAAAAACATATTATTTGCAATCACACTAACTTGGCCTAAAACAGTGTTTATCAAAAAAACATTGATTTTCTCAAAAACAGTCTATTAAACTCACACAAAAATGCTTTAAACCAATGTAAAACACTAAATTGCAATGAAACCAAGCAATTTTTCCAATGAATTACTGCTAGTTTTTCAGAAAAAACATATTATTTGCAATCACACTAATTTGGCCTAAAACAGTGTTTACTAAATTTCTCAAAAACAGTCGCTTAAACTCACAAAAAAATGCTTTAAACCAATGTAAATCACTGAATTGCAATGAAACCAAGCCATTTTTTCAATGAATTACTGCTAGTTTTTCAGAAAAAACATATTATTTGCAATCACACTAACTTGGCCTAAAACAGTGTTTATCAAAAAAACATTGATTTTCTCAAAAACAGTCTATTAAACTCACACAAAAATGCTTTAAACCAATGTAAAACACTAAATTGCAATGAAACCAAGCAATTTTTCCAATGAATTACTGCTAGTTTTTCAGAAAAAACATATTATTTGCAATCACACTAGCTCGGCCTAAAACAGTGTTTACTAAAAAAACATTGATTTTCTCAAAAACAGTCGATTAAACTCACACAAAAATGCTTTAAACCAATGTAAAACACTAAATTGCAATGAAGCAAAGCCATTTTTCCAATCAATTACTGCTAGTTTTTCAGAAAAAACATATTATTTGCAATCACACTAACTAGGCCTAAAACAGCGTTCACCAAAAAAACATTGATTTTCTCAAAAACAGTCGATTAAACTCACACAAAAATGCTTTGAACCAATGTAAATCACTGAATTGCAATGAAACGAAGCCATTTTTCCAATGAATTACTGCTAGTTTTTCAGAAAAAAACATATTATTTGCAATCACACTAACTTGGCCTAAAACAGTATTTACTAAAAAAACATTGATTTTCTCAAAAACAGTCGAATAAACTCACACAAAAATGCTTGAAACCAATGTAACTCACTGAATTGCAATGAAACGAAGCCATTTTTCCAATGAATTACTGCTAGTTTTTCAGAAAAAACATATTATTTGCAATCACACTAACTTGGCCTAAAACAGTGTTTACTAAAAAAACATTGATTTTCTCAAAAAGAGTCGATTAAACTGACACAAAAATTTTTTAAACCAATGTAAAACACTAAATTGCAATGAAACCAAGCAATTTTTCCAATGAATTACTGCTAGTTTTTCAGAAAAAACATATTATTTGCAATCACACTAATTTGGCCTAAAACAGTGTTTACTAAATTTCTCAAAAACAGTCGCTTAAACTCACAAAAAAATGCTTTAAACCAATGTAAATCACTGAATTGCAATGAAACCAAGCCATTTTTTCAATGAATTACTGCTAGTTTTTCAGAAAAAACATATTATTTGCAATCACACTAACTTGGCCTAAAACAGTGTTTATCAAAAAAACATTGATTTTCTCAAAAACAGTCTATTAAACTCACACAAAAATGCTTTAAACCAATGTAAAACACTAAATTGCAATGAAACCAAGCAATTTTTCCAATGAATTACTGCTAGTTTTTCAGAAAAAACATATTATTTGCAATCACACTAGCTCGGCCTAAAACAGTGTTTACTAAAAAAACATTGATTTTCTCAAAAACAGTCGATTAAACTCACACAAAAATGCTTTAAACCAATGTAAAACACTAAATTGCAATGAAGCAAAGCCATTTTTCCAATCAATTACTGCTAGTTTTTCAGAAAAAACATATTATTTGCAATCACACTAACTAGGCCTAAAACAGCGTTCACCAAAAAAACATTGATTTTCTCAAAAACAGTCGATTAAACTCACACAAAAATGCTTTGAACCAATGTAAATCACTGAATTGCAATGAAACGAAGCCATTTTTCCAATGAATTACTGCTAGTTTTTCAGAAAAAAACATATTATTTGCAATCACACTAACTTGGCCTAAAACAGTATTTACTAAAAAAACATTGATTTTCTCAAAAACAGTCGAATAAACTCACACAAAAATGCTTGAAACCAATGTAACTCACTGAATTGCAATGAAACGAAGCCATTTTTCCAATGAATTACTGCTAGTTTTTCAGAAAAAACATATTATTTGCAATCACACTAACTTGGCCTAAAACAGTGTTTACTAAAAAAACATTGATTTTCTCAAAAAGAGTCGATTAAACTGACACAAAAATTTTTTAAACCAATGTAAAACACTAAATTGCAATGAAACCAAGCCATTTTTCCAATGAATTACTGCTAGTTTTTCAGAAAAAACATATTATTTGCAATCACACTAACTTGGCCGAAAACAGTGTTTGCCAAAAAAACATTGATTTTCTCAAAAACAAACGATTAAACTCACACAAAAATGCTTGAAACCAATGTAAAACACTAAATTGCAATGAAACCAAGCAATTTTTCTAATGAATTACTGCTAGTTTTTCAGAAAAAACATATTATTTGCAATCACACTAACTTGGCCTAAAACAGTGTTTACCAAAAGAACATTGATTTTCTCAAAAACAAACGATTAAACTCACACAAGAATGCTTTAAACCAATGTAAAACACTAAATTGCAATGAAACCAAGCAATTTTTCTAATGAATTACTGCTAGTTTTTCAGAAAAAACATATTATTTGCAATCACACTAATTTGGCCTAAAACAGTGTTTACTAAATTTCTCAAAAACAGTCGCTTAAACTCACAAAAAAATGCTTTAAACCAATGTAAATCACTGAATTGCAATGAAACCAAGCCATTTTTTTAATGAATTACTGCTAGTTTCTCAGAAAAAAACATATTATTTGCAATCACACTAACTTGGCCTAAAACAGTGTTTACTAAAAAAACATTGATTTTCTCAAAAACAGTCGATTAAACTCACACAAAAATGCTTTAAACCAATCTAAAACATTAAATTGCAATGAAAGCAAGCCATTTTTCCAATGAATTACTGCTAGTTTGTCAGAAAAAACATATTATTTGCAATCACACTAACTTGGCCTAAAACAGCGTTTACCAAAAAAACATTGATTTTCTCAAAAACAGTCGATTAAACTCACACAAAAATGCTTTGAACCAATGTAAATCACTGAATTGCAATGAAACGAAGCCATTTTTTCAATGAATTACTGCTTGTTTTTCAGAAAAAACATATTATTTGCAATCACACTAACTTGGCCGAAAACAGTGTTTGCCATAAAAACATTGATTTTCTCAAAAACAAACGATTAAACTCACACAAAAATGCTTGAAACCAATGTAAAACACTAAATTGCAATGAAACCAAGCAATTTTTCTAATGAATTACTGCTAGTTTTTCAGAAAAAACATATTATTTGCAATCACACTAACTTGGCCTAAAACAGTGTTTACCAAAAGAACATTGATTTTCTCAAAAACAAACGATTAAACTCACACAAAAATGCTTTAAACCAATGTAAAACACTAAATTGCAATGAAACCAAGCAATTTTTCTAATGAATTACTGCTAGTTTTTCAGAAAAAACATATTATTTGCAATCACACTAATTTGGCCTAAAACAGTGTTTACTAAATTTCTCAAAAACAGTCGCTTAAACTCACAAAAAAATGCTTTAAACCAATGTAAATCACTGAATTGCAATGAAACCAAGCCATTTTTTCAATGAATTACTGCTAGTTTCTCAGAAAAAACATATTATTTGCAATCACACTAACTTGGCCTAAAACAGTGTTTACTAAAAAAACATTGATTTTCTCAAAAACAGTCGATTAAACTCACACAAAATGCTTTAAACCAATGTAAATCACTGAATTGCAATGAAACCAAGCCATTTTTTCAAAGAATTACTGCTAGTTTTTCAGAAAAAACATATTATTTGCAATCACACTAACTTGGCCTAAAACAGTGTTTATCAAAAAAACATTGATTTTCTCAAAAACAGTCTATCAAACTCACACAAAAATGCTTTAAACCAATGTAAAACACTAAATTGCAATGAAACCAAGCAATTTTTCCAATGAATTACTGCTAGTTTTTCAGAAAAAACATATTATTTGCAATCACACTAATTTGGCCTAAAACAGTGTTTACTAAATTTCTCAAAAACAGTCGCTTAAACTCACAAAAAAATGCTTTAAACCAATGTAAATCACTGAATTGCAATGAAACCAAGCCATTTTTTTAATGAATTACTGCTAGTTTTTCAGAAAAAACATATTATTTGCAATCACACTAACTTGGCCTAAAACAGTTATTATCAAAAAAACATTGATTTTCTCAAAAACAGTCTATTAAACTCACACAAAAATGCTTTAAACCAATGTAAAACACTAAATTGCAATGAAACCAAGCAATTTTTCCAATGAATTACTGCTAGTTTTTCAGAAAAAACATATTATTTGCAATCACACTAATTTGGCCTAAAACAGTGTTTACTAAATTTCTCAAAAACAGTCGCTTAAACTCACAAAAAAATGCTTTAAACCAATGTAAAACACTATATTGCAATGAAACCAAGCCATTTTTCCAATTAATTACTGCTAGTTTTTTAGAAAAAACATATTATTTGCAATCACACTAACTTGGTCTAAAACAGTGTTTACTAAAAAAACATTGATTTTCTCAAAAACAGTCGATTAAACTCACACAAAAATGCTTTAAACCAATTTAAAACACTAAATTGCAATGAAACCCAGCCATTTTTCCAATGAATTACTGCTAGTTTTTGAGAACAAACATATTATTTGCAATCACACTAACTTGGCCTAAAACAGCGTTTACCAAAAAAACATTGATTTTCTCAAAAACAGTCGATTAAACTCACACAAAAATGCTTTGAACCAATGTAAATCACTGAATTGCAATGAAACGAAGCCATTTTTTCAATGAATTACTGCTTGTTTTTCAGAAAAAACATATTATTTGCAATCACACTAACTTGGCCGAAAACAGTATTTGCCAAAAAAACATTGATTTTCTCAAAAACAAACGATTAAACTCACACAAAAATGCTTGAGACCAATGTAAAACACTAAATTGCAATGAAACCAAGCAATTTTTCTAATGAATTACTGCTAGTTTTTCAGAAAAAACATATTATTTGCAATCACACTAACTTGGCCTAAAACAGTGTTTACCAAAAGAACATTGATTTTCTCAAAAACAAACGATTAAACTCACACAAAAATTCTTTAAACCAATGTAACTCACAGAATTGCAATGAAACGAAGCCATTTTTCCAATGAATTACTGCTAGTTTTTCAGAAAAAACATATTATTTGCAATCACACTAACTTGGCCTAAAACAGTGTTTACTAAAAAAACATTGATTTTCTCAAAAACAGTCGATTAAACTCAAACAAGAATGCTTTAAACCAATCTAAAACACTAAATTGCAATGAAACCAAGCCATTTTTCCAATGAATTACTGCTAGTTTTTTAGAAAAAACATATTATTTGCAATCACACTAACTTGGCCTAAAACAGTGTTTACTAAAAAAACATTGATTTTCTCAAAAACAGTCGATTAAACTCACACAAAAATGTTTTAAACCAATGTAAATCACTGAATTGCAATGAAACCAAGCCATTTTTTCAATGAATTACTGCTTGTTTTTCAGAAAAAACATATTATTTGCAATCACACTAACTTGGCCGAAAACAGTGTTTGCCATAAAAACATTGATTTTCTCAAAAACAAACGATTAAACTCACACAAAAATGCTTGAAACCAATGTAAAACACTAAATTGCAATGAAACCAAGCAATTTTTCTAATGAATTACTGCTAGTTTTTCAGAAAAAACATATTATTTGCAATCACACTAACTTGGCCTAAAACAGTGTTTACCAAAAGAACATTGATTTTCTCAAAAACAAACGATTAAACTCACACAAAAATGCTTTAAACCAATGTAAAACACTAAATTGCAATGAAACCAAGCAATTTTTCTAATGAATTACTGCTAGTTTTTCAGAAAAAACATATTATTTGCAATCACACTAATTTGGCCTAAAACAGTGTTTACTAAATTTCTCAAAAACAGTCGCTTAAACTCACAAAAAAATGCTTTAAACCAATGTAAATCACTGAATTGCAATGAAACCAAGCCATTTTTTCAATGAATTACTGCTAGTTTCTCAGAAAAAACATATTATTTGCAATCACACTAACTTGGCCTAAAACAGTGTTTACTAAAAAAACATTGATTTTCTCAAAAACAGTCGATTAAACTCAAACAAGAATGCTTTAAACCAATCTAAAACACTAAATTGCAATGAAACCAAGCCATTTTTCCAATGAATTACTGCTAGTTTTTTAGAAAAAACATATTATTTGCAATCACACTAACTTGGCCTAAAACAGTGTTTACTAAAAAAACATTGATTTTCTCAAAAACAGTCGATTAAACTCACACAAAAATGTTTTAAACCAATGTAAATCACTGAATTGCAATGAAACCAAGCCATTTTTTCAATGAATTACTGCTTGTTTTTCAGAAAAAACATATTATTTGCAATCACACTAACTTGGCCGAAAACAGTGTTTGCCATAAAAACATTGATTTTCTCAAAAACAAACGATTAAACTCACACAAAAATGCTTGAAACCAATGTAAAACACTAAATTGCAATGAAACCAAGCAATTTTTCTAATGAATTACTGCTAGTTTTTCAGAAAAAACATATTATTTGCAATCACACTAACTTGGCCTAAAACAGTGTTTACCAAAAGAACATTGATTTTCTCAAAAACAAACGATTAAACTCACACAAAAATGCTTTAAACCAATGTAAAACACTAAATTGCAATGAAACCAAGCAATTTTTCTAATGAATTACTGCTAGTTTTTCAGAAAAAACATATTATTTGCAATCACACTAATTTGGCCTAAAACAGTGTTTACTAAATTTCTCAAAAACAGTCGCTTAAACTCACAAAAAAATGCTTTAAACCAATGTAAATCACTGAATTGCAATGAAACCAAGCCATTTTTTCAATGAATTACTGCTAGTTTCTCAGAAAAAACATATTATTTGCAATCACACTAACTTGGCCTAAAACAGTTATTATCAAAAAAACATTGATTTTCTCAAAAACAGTCTATTAAACTCACACAAAAATGCTTTAAACCAATGTAAAACACTAAATTGCAATGAAACCAAGCAATTTTTCCAATGAATTACTGCTAGTTTTTCAGAAAAAACATATTATTTGCAATCACACTAATTTGGCCTAAAACAGTGTTTACTAAATTTCTCAAAAACAGTCGCTTAAACTCACAAAAAAATGCTTTAAACCAATGTAAAACACTATATTGCAATGAAACCAAGCCATTTTTCCAATTAATTACTGCTAGTTTTTTAGAAAAAACATATTATTTGCAATCACACTAACTTGGTCTAAAACAGTGTTTACTAAAAAAACATTGATTTTCTCAAAAACAGTCGATTAAACTCACACAAAAATGCTTTAAACCAATTTAAAACACTAAATTGCAATGAAACCCAGCCATTTTTCCAATGAATTACTGCTAGTTTTTGAGAACAAACATATTATTTGCAATCACACTAACTTGGCCTAAAACAGCGTTTACCAAAAAAACATTGATTTTCTCAAAAACAGTCGATTAAACTCACACAAAAATGCTTTGAACCAATGTAAATCACTGAATTGCAATGAAACGAAGCCATTTTTTCAATGAATTACTGCTTGTTTTTCAGAAAAAACATATTATTTGCAATCACACTAACTTGGCCGAAAACAGTGTTTACCAAAAAAACATTGATTTTCTCAAAAACAAACGATTAAACTCACAAAAAACTGCTTTAAACCAATGTAAAACACTAAATTGCAATGAAACCAAGCAATTTTTCCAATGAATTACTGCTAGTTTTTCAGAAAAAACATATTATTTGCAATCACACTAATTTGGCCTAAAACAGTGTTTACTAAATTTCTCAAAAACAGTCGCTTAAACTCACAAAAAAATGCTTTAAACCAATGTAAAACACTATATTGCAATGAAACCAAGCCATTTTTCCAATTAATTACTGCTAGTTTTTTAGAAAAAACATATTATTTGCAATCACACTAACTTGGTCTAAAACAGTGTTTACTAAAAAAACATTGATTTTCTCAAAAACAGTCGATTAAACTCACACAAAAATGCTTTAAACCAATTTAAAACACTAAATTGCAATGAAACCCAGCCATTTTTCCAATGAATTACTGCTAGTTTTTGAGAACAAACATATTATTTGCAATCACACTAACTTGGCCTAAAACAGCGTTTACCAAAAAAACATTGATTTTCTCAAAAACAGTCGATTAAACTCACACAAAAATGCTTTGAACCAATGTAAATCACTGAATTGCAATGAAACGAAGCCATTTTTTCAATGAATTACTGCTTGTTTTTCAGAAAAAACATATTATTTGCAATCACACTAACTTGGCCGAAAACAGTATTTGCCAAAAAAACATTGATTTTCTCAAAAACAAACGATTAAACTCACACAAAAATGCTTGAGACCAATGTAAAACACTAAATTGCAATGAAACCAAGCAATTTTTCTAATGAATTACTGCTAGTTTTTCAGAAAAAACATATTATTTGCAATCACACTAACTTGGCCTAAAACAGTGTTTACCAAAAGAACATTGATTTTCTCAAAAACAAACGATTAAACTCACACAAAAATTCTTTAAACCAATGTAACTCACAGAATTGCAATGAAACGAAGCCATTTTTCCAATGAATTACTGCTAGTTTTTCAGAAAAAACATATTATTTGCAATCACACTAACTTGGCCTAAAACAGTGTTTACTAAAAAAACATTGATTTTCTCAAAAACAGTCGATTAAACTCAAACAAGAATGCTTTAAACCAATCTAAAACACTAAATTGCAATGAAACCAAGCCATTTTTCCAATGAATTACTGCTAGTTTTTTAGAAAAAACATATTATTTGCAATCACACTAACTTGGCCTAAAACAGTGTTTACTAAAAAAACATTGATTTTCTCAAAAACAGTCGATTAAACTCACACAAAAATGTTTTAAACCAATGTAAATCACTGAATTGCAATGAAACCAAGCCATTTTTTCAATGAATTACTGCTTGTTTTTCAGAAAAAACATATTATTTGCAATCACACTAACTTGGCCGAAAACAGTGTTTGCCATAAAAACATTGATTTTCTCAAAAACAAACGATTAAACTCACACAAAAATGCTTGAAACCAATGTAAAACACTAAATTGCAATGAAACCAAGCAATTTTTCTAATGAATTACTGCTAGTTTTTCAGAAAAAACATATTATTTGCAATCACACTAACTTGGCCTAAAACAGTGTTTACCAAAAGAACATTGATTTTCTCAAAAACAAACGATTAAACTCACACAAAAATGCTTTAAACCAATGTAAAACACTAAATTGCAATGAAACCAAGCAATTTTTCTAATGAATTACTGCTAGTTTTTCAGAAAAAACATATTATTTGCAATCACACTAATTTGGCCTAAAACAGTGTTTACTAAATTTCTCAAAAACAGTCGCTTAAACTCACAAAAAAATGCTTTAAACCAATGTAAATCACTGAATTGCAATGAAACCAAGCCATTTTTTCAATGAATTACTGCTAGTTTCTCAGAAAAAACATATTATTTGCAATCACACTAACTTGGCCTAAAACAGTGTTTACCAAAAGAACATTGATTTTCTCAAAAACAAACGATTAAACTCACACAAAAATGCTTTAAACCAATGTAAAACACTAAATTGCAATGAAACCAAGCAATTTTTCTAATGAATTACTGCTAGTTTTTCAGAAAAAACATATTATTTGCAATCACACTAATTTGGCCTAAAACAGTGTTTACTAAATTTCTCAAAAACAGTCGCTTAAACTCACAAAAAAATGCTTTAAACCAATGTAAATCACTGAATTGCAATGAAACCAAGCCATTTTTTCAATGAATTACTGCTAGTTTCTCAGAAAAAACATATTATTTGCAATCACACTAACTTGGCCTAAAACAGTGTTTACTAAAAAAACATTGATTTTCTCAAAAACAGTCGATTAAACTCACACAAAATGCTTTAAACCAATGTAAATCACTGAATTGCAATGAAACCAAGCCATTTTTTCAAAGAATTACTGCTAGTTTTTCAGAAAAAACATATTATTTGCAATCACACTAACTTGGCCTAAAACAGTGTTTATCAAAAAAACATTGATTTTCTCAAAAACAGTCTATCAAACTCACACAAAAATGCTTTAAACCAATGTAAAACACTAAATTGCAATGAAACCAAGCAATTTTTCCAATGAATTACTGCTAGTTTTTCAGAAAAAACATATTATTTGCAATCACACTAATTTGGCCTAAAACAGTGTTTACTAAATTTCTCAAAAACAGTCGCTTAAACTCACAAAAAAATGCTTTAAACCAATGTAAATCACTGAATTGCAATGAAACCAAGCCATTTTTTTAATGAATTACTGCTAGTTTTTCAGAAAAAACATATTATTTGCAATCACACTAACTTGGCCTAAAACAGTTATTATCAAAAAAACATTGATTTTCTCAAAAACAGTCTATTAAACTCACACAAAAATGCTTTAAACCAATGTAAAACACTAAATTGCAATGAAACCAAGCAATTTTTCCAATGAATTACTGCTAGTTTTTCAGAAAAAACATATTATTTGCAATCACACTAATTTGGCCTAAAACAGTGTTTACTAAATTTCTCAAAAACAGTCGCTTAAACTCACAAAAAAATGCTTTAAACCAATGTAAAACACTATATTGCAATGAAACCAAGCCATTTTTCCAATTAATTACTGCTAGTTTTTTAGAAAAAACATATTATTTGCAATCACACTAACTTGGTCTAAAACAGTGTTTACTAAAAAAACATTGATTTTCTCAAAAACAGTCGATTAAACTCACACAAAAATGCTTTAAACCAATTTAAAACACTAAATTGCAATGAAACCCAGCCATTTTTCCAATGAATTACTGCTAGTTTTTGAGAACAAACATATTATTTGCAATCACACTAACTTGGCCTAAAACAGCGTTTACCAAAAAAACATTGATTTTCTCAAAAACAGTCGATTAAACTCACACAAAAATGCTTTGAACCAATGTAAATCACTGAATTGCAATGAAACGAAGCCATTTTTTCAATGAATTACTGCTTGTTTTTCAGAAAAAACATATTATTTGCAATCACACTAACTTGGCCGAAAACAGTATTTGCCAAAAAAACATTGATTTTCTCAAAAACAAACGATTAAACTCACACAAAAATGCTTGAGACCAATGTAAAACACTAAATTGCAATGAAACCAAGCAATTTTTCTAATGAATTACTGCTAGTTTTTCAGAAAAAACATATTATTTGCAATCACACTAACTTGGCCTAAAACAGTGTTTACCAAAAGAACATTGATTTTCTCAAAAACAAACGATTAAACTCACACAAAAATTCTTTAAACCAATGTAACTCACAGAATTGCAATGAAACGAAGCCATTTTTCCAATGAATTACTGCTAGTTTTTCAGAAAAAACATATTATTTGCAATCACACTAACTTGGCCTAAAACAGTGTTTACTAAAAAAACATTGATTTTCTCAAAAACAGTCGATTAAACTCAAACAAGAATGCTTTAAACCAATCTAAAACACTAAATTGCAATGAAACCAAGCCATTTTTCCAATGAATTACTGCTAGTTTTTTAGAAAAAACATATTATTTGCAATCACACTAACTTGGCCTAAAACAGTGTTTACTAAAAAAACATTGATTTTCTCAAAAACAGTCGATTAAACTCACACAAAAATGTTTTAAACCAATGTAAATCACTGAATTGCAATGAAACCAAGCCATTTTTTCAAAGAATTACTGCTAGTTTCTCAGAAAAAACATATTATTTGCAATCACACTAACTTGGCCTAAAACAGTGTTTATCAAAAAAACATTGATTTTCTCAAAAACAAACGATTAAACTCACACAAAAATGCTTTAAACCAATGTAAAACACTAAATTGCAATGAAACCAAGCAATTTTTCCAATGAATTACTGCTAGTTTTTCAGAAAAATCATATTATTTGCAATCACACTAATTTGGCCTAAAACAGTGTTTACTAAATTTCTCAAAAACAGTCGCTTAAACTCACAAAAAAATGCTTTAAACCAATGTAAAACACTATATTGCAATGAAACCAAGCCATTTTTTCAAAGAATTACTGCTAGTTTCTCAGAAAAAACATATTATTTGCAATCACACTAACTTGGCCTAAAACAGTGTTTATCAAAAAAACATTGATTTTCTCAAAAACAAACGATTAAACTCACACAAAAATGCTTTAAACCAATGTAAAACACTAAATTGCAATGAAACCAAGCAATTTTTCCAATGAATTACTGCTAGTTTTTCAGAAAAATCATATTATTTGCAATCACACTAATTTGGCCTAAAACAGTGTTTACTAAATTTCTCAAGAACAGTCGCTTAAACTCACAAAAAAATGCTTTAAACCAATGTAAAACACTATATTGCAATGAAACCAAGCCATTTTTCCAATTAATTACTGCTAGTTTTTTAGAAAAAACATATTATTTGCAATCACACTAACTTGGTCTAAAACAGTGTTTACTAAAAAAACATTGATTTTCTCAAAAACAGTCGATTAAACTCACACAAAAATGCTTTAAACCAATGTAAAACACTAAATTGCAATGAAACCAAGCCATTTTTCGAATGAATTACTGCTAGTTTTTGAGAACAAACATATTATTTGCAATCACACTAACTTGGCCTAAAACAGTGTTTACTAAAAAAACATTGATTTTCTCAAAAACAGTCGATTAAACTCACACAAAAATGCTTTAAACCAATGTAAAACACTAAATTGCAATGAAACCAAGCCATTTTTCCAATGAATTACTGCTAGTTTTTCAGAAAAAACATATTATTTGCAATCACACTAATTTGGCCTAAAACAGTGTTTACTAAATTTCTCAAAAACAGTCGCTTAAACTCACAAAAAAATGCTTTAAACCAATGTAAAACACTATATTGCAATGAAACCAAGCCATTTTTCCAATTAATTACAGCTAGTTTTTTAGAAAAAACATATTATTTGCAATCACACTAACTTGGTCTAAAACAGTGTTTACTAAAAAAACATTGATTTTCTCAAAAACAGTCGATTAAACTCACACAAAAATGCTTTAAACCAATTTAAAACACTAAATTGCAATGAAACCCAGCCATTTTTCCAATGAATTACTGCTAGTTTTTGAGAACAAACATATTATTTGCAATCACACTAACTTGGCCTAAAACAGCGTTTACCAAAAAAACATTGATTTTCTCAAAAACAGTCGATTAAACTCACACAAAAATGCTTTGAACCAATGTAAATCACTGAATTGCAATGAAACGAAGCCATTTTTTCAATGAATTACTGCTTGTTTTTCAGAAAAAACATATTATTTGCAATCACACTAACTTGGCCGAAAACAGTATTTGCCAAAAAAACATTGATTTTCTCAAAAACAAACGATTAAACTCACACAAAAATGCTTGAGACCAATGTAAAACACTAAATTGCAATGAAACCAAGCAATTTTTCTAATGAATTACTGCTAGTTTTTCAGAAAAAACATATTATTTGCAATCACACTAACTTGGCCTAAAACAGTGTTTACCAAAAGAACATTGATTTTCTCAAAAACAAACGATTAAACTCACACAAAAATTCTTTAAACCAATGTAACTCACAGAATTGCAATGAAACGAAGCCATTTTTCCAATGAATTACTGCTAGTTTTTCAGAAAAAACATATTATTTGCAATCACACTAACTTGGCCTAAAACAGTGTTTACTAAAAAAACATTGATTTTCTCAAAAACAGTCGATTAAACTCAAACAAGAATGCTTTAAACCAATCTAAAACACTAAATTGCAATGAAACCAAGCCATTTTTCCAATGAATTACTGCTAGTTTTTTAGAAAAAACATATTATTTGCAATCACACTAACTTGGCCTAAAACAGTGTTTACTAAAAAAACATTGATTTTCTCAAAAACAGTCGATTAAACTCACACAAAAATGTTTTAAACCAATGTAAATCACTGAATTGCAATGAAACCAAGCCATTTTTTCAAAGAATTACTGCTAGTTTCTCAGAAAAAACATATTATTTGCAATCACACTAACTTGGCCTAAAACAGTGTTTATCAAAAAAACATTGATTTTCTCAAAAACAAACGATTAAACTCACACAAAAATGCTTTAAACCAATGTAAAACACTAAATTGCAATGAAACCAAGCAATTTTTCCAATGAATTACTGCTAGTTTTTCAGAAAAATCATATTATTTGCAATCACACTAATTTGGCCTAAAACAGTGTTTACTAAATTTCTCAAAAACAGTCGCTTAAACTCACAAAAAAATGCTTTAAACCAATGTAAAACACTATATTGCAATGAAACCAAGCCATTTTTTCAAAGAATTACTGCTAGTTTCTCAGAAAAAACATATTATTTGCAATCACACTAACTTGGCCTAAAACAGTGTTTATCAAAAAAACATTGATTTTCTCAAAAACAAACGATTAAACTCACACAAAAATGCTTTAAACCAATGTAAAACACTAAATTGCAATGAAACCAAGCAATTTTTCCAATGAATTACTGCTAGTTTTTCAGAAAAATCATATTATTTGCAATCACACTAATTTGGCCTAAAACAGTGTTTACTAAATTTCTCAAAAACAGTCGCTTAAACTCACAAAAAAATGCTTTAAACCAATGTAAAACACTATATTGCAATGAAACCAAGCCATTTTTCCAATTAATTACTGCTAGTTTTTTAGAAAAAACATATTATTTGCAATCACACTAACTTGGTCTAAAACAGTGTTTACTAAAAAAACATTGATTTTCTCAAAAACAGTCGATTAAACTCACACAAAAATGCTTTAAACCAATGTAAAACACTAAATTGCAATGAAACCAAGCCATTTTTCGAATGAATTACTGCTAGTTTTTGAGAACAAACATATTATTTGCAATCACACTAACTTGGCCTAAAACAGTGTTTACTAAAAAAACATTGATTTTCTCAAAAACAGTCGATTAAACTCACACAAAAATGCTTTAAACCAATGTAAAACACTAAATTGCAATGAAACCAAGCCATTTTTCCAATGAATTACTGCTAGTTTTTCACAAAAAACATATTATTTGCAATCACACTAACTAGGCCTAAAACAGCGTTTACCAAAACAACTTTCATTTTCTCAAAAACAGTCTATTAAACTCACACAAAAATGCTTTAAACCATTGTAACTCACTGAATTGCAATGAAACCAAGCCATTTTTCCAATGAATTACTGCTAGTTTTTCGGAAAAAACATATTATTTGCAATCACACTAACTTGGCCTAAAACAGTGTTTACTAAAAAAACATTGATTTTCTCAAAAACAGTCGATTAAACTCACAAAAAAATCCTTTAAACCAATGTAAATCACTAAATTGCAATGAAACCAAGCAATTTTTCCAATGAATTACTGCTCTTTTTTCAGAAAAAACATATTATTTGCAATCACACTAACTAGGCCGGAAACAGTGTTTACTAAAAAACATTGATTTTCTAAAAACAGTGGATTAAACTCACACAAAAATGCTTTAAACCAATGTAAATCACTAAATTGCAATGAAACCAAGCCATTTTTTCAATGAATTACTGCTAGTTTTTCAGAAAAACATATTATTTGCAATCACACTAACTTGGCCTAAAACAGTGTTTACCAAAAAAACATTGATTTTCTCAAAAACAAACTATTAAACTCTCACAAAACTGCTTTAAACCAATGTCACTCGCTGAATTGCAATGAAACGAAGCCATTTTTCCAATGAATTACTGCTAGTTTTTCAGAAAAAACATATTATTTGCAATCAAACTAATTTTCGCCTAAAACAGTGTTTACTAAAAAAACATTGATTTTCTCAAAAACAGTCGATTAAACTCACACAAAAATGCTTTAAACCAATGTAAATCGATGAATTGCAATGAAACGAAGCCATTTTTCCAATGAATTTCTGCTAGTTTTTCAAAAAAAACATATTATTTCAATCACACTAACTTGGCCTAAAACAGTGTTTACTAAAAAAACATTGATTTTCTCAAAAACAGTCGATTAAACTCACACAAAAATGCTCTAAACCAATGTAAATCTCTGAATTGCAATGAAAACAAGCCATTTTACCAATGACTTACTGCTAGTTTTTCAGAAAAAACATATTATTTGCAGTCACACTAACTTGGCCTAAAACAGTGTTTACCAAAAAAACATTGGTTTTCTCAAAAACAGTCGAATAAACTCACACAAAAATGCTTTAAACCAATGTAACTCACTGAATTTCAATGTAAAGAAGCCATTTTTCCAATGAATTACTGCTAGTTTTTCAGAAAAAACATATTATTTGCAATCACACTAACTTGGCCTAAAACAGTGTTTACTAAAAAAACATTGATTTTCTCAAAAACAGTCGATTAAACTCAAACAAGAATGCTTTAAACCAATCTAAAACACTAAATTGCAATGAAACCAAGCCATTTTTCCAATGAATTACTGCTAGTTTTTTAGAAAAAACATATTATTTGCAATCACACTAACTTGGCCTAAAACAGTGTTTACTAAAAAAACATTGATTTTCTCAAAAACAGTCGATTAAACTCACACAAAAATGTTTTAAACCAATGTAAATCACTGAATTGCAATGAAACCAAGCCATTTTTTCAAAGAATTACTGCTAGTTTCTCAGAAAAAACATATTATTTGCAATCACACTAACTTGGCCTAAAACAGTGTTTATCAAAAAAACATTGATTTTCTCAAAAACAGTCTATTAAACTCACACAAAAATACTTTAAACCAATGTAAAACACTAAATTGCAATGAATCCAAGCAATTTTTCCAATGAATTACTGCTAGTTTTTCAGAAAAAACATATTATTTGCAATCACACTAATTTGGCCTAAAACAGTGTTTACTAAATTTCTCAAAAACAGTCGCTTAAACTCACAAAAAAATGCTTTAAACCAATGTAAATCACTGAATTGCAATGAAACCAAGCCATTTTTTCAATGAATTACTGCTAGTTTTTCAGAAAAAACATATTATTTGCAATCACACTAACTTGGCCTAAAACAGTGTTTATCAAAAAAACATTGATTTTCTCAAAAACAAACGATTAAACTCACACAAAAATGCTTTAAACCAATGTAAAACACTAAATTGCAATGAAACCAAGCAATTTTTCCAATGAATTACTGCTAGTTTTTCAGAAAAATCATATTATTTGCAATCACACTAATTTGGCCTAAAACAGTGTTTACTAAATTTCTCAAAAACAGTCGCTTAAACTCACAAAAAAATGCTTTAAACCAATGTAAAACACTATATTGCAATGAAACCAAGCCATTTTTCCAATTAATTACTGCTAGTTTTTTAGAAAAAACATATTATTTGCAATCACACTAACTTGGTCTAAAACAGTGTTTACTAAAAAAACATTGATTTTCTCAAAAACAGTCGATTAAACTCACACAAAAATGCTTTAAACCAATGTAAAACACTAAATTGCAATGAAACCCAGCCATTTTTCGAATGAATTACTGCTAGTTTTTGAGAACAAACATATTATTTGCAATCACACTAACTTGGCCTAAAACAGTGTTTACTAAAAAAACATTGATTTTCTCAAAAACAGTCGATTAAACTCACACAAAAATGCTTTAAACCAATGTAAAACACTAAATTGCAATGAAACCAAGCCATTTTTCCAATGAATTACTGCTAGTTTTTCACAAAAAACATATTATTTGCAATCACACTAACTAGGCCTAAAACAGCGTTTACCAAAACAACTTTCATTTTCTCAAAAACAGTCTATTAAACTCACACAAAAATGCTTTAAACCATTGTAACTCACTGAATTGCAATGAAACCAAGCCATTTTTCCAATGAATTACTGCTAGTTTTTCGGAAAAAACATATTATTTGCAATCACACTAACTTGGCCTAAAACAGTGTTTACTAAAAAAACATTGATTTTCTCAAAAACAGTCGATTAAACTCACAAAAAAATCCTTTAAACCAATGTAAATCACTAAATTGCAATGAAACCAAGCAATTTTTCCAATGAATTACTGCTCTTTTTTCAGAAAAAACATATTATTTGCAATCACACTAACTAGGCCGGAAACAGTGTTTACTAAAAAACATTGATTTTCTAAAAACAGTGGATTAAACTCACACAAAAATGCTTTAAACCAATGTAAATCACTAAATTGCAATGAAACCAAGCCATTTTTTCAATGAATTACTGCTAGTTTTTCAGAAAAAACATATTATTTGCAATCACACTAACTTGGCCTAAAACAGTGTTTACCAAAAAAACATTGATTTTCTCAAAAACAAACTATTAAACTCTCACAAAACTGCTTTAAACCAATGTCACTCGCTGAATTGCAATGAAACGAAGCCATTTTTCCAATGAATTACTGCTAGTTTTTCAGAAAAAACATATTATTTGCAATCAAACTAATTTTCGCCTAAAACAGTGTTTACTAAAAAAACATTGATTTTCTCAAAAACAGTCGATTAAACTCACACAAAAATGCTTTAAACCAATGTAAATCGATGAATTGCAATGAAACGAAGCCATTTTTCCAATGAATTTCTGCTAGTTTTTCAGAAAAAACATATTATTTCAATCACACTAACTTGGCCTAAAACAGTGTTTACTAAAAAAACATTGATTTTCTCAAAAACAGTCGATTAAACTCAAACAAAAATGCTCTAAACCAATGTAAATCTCTGAATTGCAATGAAAACAAGCCATTTTACCAATGACTTACTGCTAGTTTTTCAGAAAAAACATATTATTTGCAGTCACACTAACTTGGCCTAAAACAGTGTTTACCAAAAAAACATTGGTTTTCTCAAAAACAGTCGAATAAACTCACACAAAAATGCTTTAAACCAATGTAACTCACTGAATTTCAATGTAAAGAAGCCATTTTTCCAATGAATTACTGCTAGTTTTTCAGAAAAAACATATTATTTGCAATCACACTAACTTGATCTAAAACAGCGTTTACCAAAAGAACATTGATTTCCTCAAAAACAGTCGATTAAACTCAGACAA
Organism: Catostylus mosaicus; assembly: GCA_964019065.1. Classification (NCBI taxonomy): domain Eukaryota; kingdom Metazoa; phylum Cnidaria; class Scyphozoa; order Rhizostomeae; family Catostylidae; genus Catostylus; species Catostylus mosaicus. The sequence continues at coordinate 7,463,793 of OZ025187.1, forward strand.
AAATGCTTTAAACCAATCTAAAACACTAAATTGCAATGAAACCAAGCCATTTTTCCAATGAATTACTGCTAGTTTTTCAGAAAAAACATATTATTTGCAATCACACTAACTTGGCCTAAAACAGTGTTTACCAAAAAAACATTGATTTTCTCAAAACCAGTCGATTAAACTCACACAAAAATGATTTAAACCAATTTAAATCACTGAATTGCAATGAAACGAAGCCATTTTTCCAATGAATTACTGCTAGTTTTTCAGAAAAGACATATTATTTGCAATCACACTAACTTGGCCTAAAACAGTATTTACTAAAAAGACATTGATTTTCTCAAAAACAGTCGAATAAACTCACACAAAAATGCTTTAAACCAATGTAACTCACTGAATTGCAATGAAATAAAGCCATTTTTCCAATGAATTACTGCTAGTTTTTCAGAAAAAACATATTATTTGCAATCAAACTAATTTTCGCCTTAAACAGTGTTTACTAAAAAAACATTGATTTTCTCAAAAACAGTCGATTAAACTCATACAAGAATGCTTTAAACCAATGTAAAACACTAAATTATAATGAAACGAAGCCATTTTTCCAATGAATTTCTGCTAGTTTTTCAGAAAAAGCATATTATTTGCAATCACACTAACTTGGCCGGAAAAAGTGTCTACTAACAAAACATTGATTTTCTCAAAAACAGTCGATTAAACTCACACAAAAATGCTTTAAACCAAACTAAAACACTAAATTGCAATGAAACCAAGCCATTTTTCCAAAGAATTACTGCTAGTTTCTCAGAAAAAGCATATTATTTGCAATCACACTAACTTGGCCTAAAACAGTGTTTACTAAAAAAACATTGATTTTCTCAAAAACAGTCGATTAAACTCACACAAAATTGCTTTAAACCAATGTAAAACACTAAATTGCAATGAAACCAAGCCATTTTTCCAATGAATTACTGCTAGTTTTTCAGAAAAAACATATTATTTGCAATCACACTAACTAGGCCTAAAACAGTGTTTACTAAAAAAACATTGAATTTCTCAAAAACAGTCGATTAAACTCACACAAAAATACTTTAAACCAATGTAAAACACTAAATTCAAATGAAACGAAGCCATTTTTCCAATGAATTACTGCTAGTTTTTCAGAAAAAGCATATTATTTGCAATCACACTAACTTGGCCGGAAAAAGTGTCTACTAACAAAACATTGATTTTCTCAAAAACAGTCGATTAAACTCACACAAAAATGCGTTAAACCAATGTAAATCACTGAATTGCAATGAAACGAAGCCATTTTTCCAATGAATTACTGCTAGTTTTTCAGAAAAAACATTTATTTGCAATCACACTTACTGGCCTAAAACAGTGTTTACTAAAAAAACATTGATTTTCTCAAAAACAGTCGATTAAACTCACACAAAAATGCGTGAAACCAAACTAAAACATTAAATTGCAATGAAACCAAGCCATTTTTCCAAAGAATTACTGCTAGTTTCTCAGAAAAAACATATTATTTGCAATCACACTAACTTGGCCTAAAACAATGTTTACTAAAAAAACATTGATTTTCTCAAAAACAGTCGATTAAACTCACACAAAATTGCTTTAAACCAATGTAAAACACTAAATTGCAATGAAACCAAGCCATTTTTCCAATGAATTACTGCTAGTTTTTCAGAAAAATCATATTATTTGCAATCACACTAGCTAGGCCTAAAACAGCGTTTACCAAAAAAACATTGATTTTCTCAAAAACAGTCGATTAAACTCACACACAAATGCTTTAAACCAATGTAACTCACTGAATTGCAATGAAACGAAGCCATTTTTCCAATGAATTACTGCTAGTTTTTCAGAAAAAACATATTATTTGCAATCACACTAACTTAGCCTAAAAAAGCGTTTACACCAAAAACTTTGATTTTCTCAAAAACAGTCGATTAAACTCACACAAAAATGCTTTAAACCAAACTAAAACACTAAATTGCAATGAAACCAAGCCATTTTTCCAAAGAATTACTGCTAGTTTCTCAGAAAAAACATATTATTTGCAATCACACTAACTTGGCCTAAAACAATGTTTACTAAAAAAACATTGATTTTCTCAAAAACAGTCGATTAAACTCACACAAAATTGCTTTAAACCAATGTAAAACACTAAATTGCAATGAAACCAAGCCATTTTTCCAATGAATTACTGCTAGTTTTTCAGAAAAAACATATTATTTGCAATCACACTAACTAGGCCTAAAACAGTGTTTACTAAAAAAACATTGAATTTCTCAAAAACAGTCGATTAAACTCACACAAAAATGCTTCACACCAATGTAAAACACTGAATTAAAATGAAACGAAGCCATTTTTCCAATGAATTACTGCTAGTTTTTCAGAAAAAACATATTATTTGCAATCACACTAACTTGGCCTAAAACAGTGTTTACTAAAAAAACATTGATTTTCTCAAAAACAGTCGATTAAACTCACACAAAAATGCTCTAAACCAATGTAAATCTCTGAATTGCAATGAAAACAAGCCATTTTACCAATGACTTACTGCTAGTTATTCAGAAAAAACATATTATTTGCAGTCACACTAACTTGGCCTAAAACAGTGTTTACCAAAAAAACATTGATTTTCTCAAAAACAGTCGAATAAACTCACACAAAAATGCTTTAAACCATGTAACTCACTGAATTTCAATGAAAAGAAGCCATTTTTCCAATGAATTACTGCTAGTTTTTCAGAAAAAACATATTATTTGCAATCACACTAACTTGGCCTAAAACAGCGTTTACCAAAAGAACATTGATTTTCTCAAAAACAGTCGATTAAACTCACACAAAAATGCTTTAAACCAATCTAAAACACTAAATTGCAATGAAACGAAGCCATTTTTCCAATGAATTACTGCTAGTTTTTCAGAAAAAACATATTATTTGCAATCACACTAACTAGGCCTAAAACAGTGTTTACCAAATAAGCATTGATTTTCTCAAAAACAGTCGATTAAACTCACACAAAAATGCTTTAAACCAATGTAAATCACTGAATTGCACTGAAACCAAAGAATTTCTTCCAATGAATTACTGCTAGTTTTTCAGAAAAAACATATTATTTGCAATCACACTAACTAGGCCTAAAACAGTGTTTACCAAAAAAACATTGATTTTCTCAAAACCAGTCGATTAAACTCACACAAAAATGATTTAAACAAATTTAAATCACTGAATTGCAATGAAACGAAGCCATTTTTCCAATGAATTACTGCTAGTTTTTCAGAAAAGACATATTATTTGCAATCACACTAACTTGGCCTAAAACAGTATTTACTAAAAAGACATTGATTTTCTCAAAAACAGTCGAATAAACTCACACAAAAATGCTTTAAACCAATGTAACTCACTGAATTGCAATGAAAAGAAGCCATTTTTCCTTTGAATTACTGCTAGTTTTTCAGAAAAAACATATTATTTGCAATCACACTAACTTGGCCTACAACATTGTTTACCAAAAAAACATTGATTTTCTCAAAAACTGTAGATCAAACTCACACAAAAATGCTTTAAACCAATGTAACTCACTGAATTGCAATGAAACCAAGCATTTTTTCCAATGAGTTACTGCTAGTTTTTAAGAAAAAACATATTATTTGCAATCACACTAACGTGGCCTAAAACAGTGTTTACAAAATAAACATTGATTTTCTCAAAAACAAACGATTAAACTCACACAAAAATGCGTTAAACCAATGTAAATCACTGAATTGCAATGAAACGAAGCCATTTTTCTAATGAATTACTGCTAGTTTTTCAGAAAAAACATATTATTTGCAATCACACTTACTGGCCTAAAACAGTGTTTACTAAAAAAACATTGATTTTCTCAAAAACAGTCGATTAAACTCACACAAAAATGCTTTAAACCAATCGAAAACACTAAATTGCAAAGGAACCAAGCCATTTTTCCAATGAATTACTGCTAGTTTCTCAGAAAAAACATATTATTTGCAATCACACTAACTTGGCCTAAAACAGTGTTTACTAAAAAAACATTGATTTTCTCAAAAACAGTCGATTAAACTCACACAAAATTGCTTTAAACCAATGTAAAACACTAAATTGCAATGAAACCAAGCCATTTTTCCAATGAATTACTGCTAGTTTTTCAGAAAAAACATATTATTTGCAATCACACTAACTAGGCCTAAAACAGTGTTTACTAAAAAAACATTGAATTTCTCAAAAACAGTCGATTACACTCACACAAAAATGCTTTAAACCAATGTAAAACACTAAATTAAAATGAAACGAAGCCATTTTTCCAATGAATTACTGCTAGTTTTTCAGAAAAAGCATATTATTTGCATGGCCGGAAAAAGTGTCTACTAACAAAACATTGATTTTCTCAAAAACAGTCGATTAAACTCACACAAAAATGCGTTAAACCAATGTAAATCACTGAATTGCAATGAAACGAAGCCATTTTTCTAATGAATTACTGCTAGTTTTTCAGAAAAAACATATTATTTGCAATCACACTTACTGGCCTAAAACAGTGTTTACTAAAAAAACATTGATTTTCTCAAAAACAGTCGATTAAACTCACACAAAAATGCTTGAAACCAAACTAAAACACTAAATTGCAATGAAACCAAGCCATTTTTCCAAAGAATTACTGCTAGTTTCTCAGAAAAAACATATTATTTGCAATCACACTAACTTGGCCTAAAACAACGTTTACTAAAAAAACATTGATTTTCTCAAAAACAGTCGATTAAACTCACACAAAATTGCTTTAAATCAATGTAAAACACTAAATTGCAATGAAACCAAGCCATTTTTCCAATGAATTACTGCTAGTTTTTCAGAAAAAACATATTATTTGCAATCACACTAACTAGGCCTAAAACAGTGTTTACTAAAAAAACATTGAATTTCTCAAAAACAGTCGATTAAACTCACACAAAAATGCTTTACACCAATGTAAAACACTAAATTAAAATGAAACAAAGCCATTTTTCCAATGAATTACTGCTAGTTTTTCAGAAAAAACATATTATTTGCAATCACACTAACTAGGCCTAAAACAGCGTTTACCAAAAAAACATTGATTTTCTCAAAAACAGTCGATTAAACTCACACACAAATGCTTTAAACCAATGTAACTCACTGAATTGCAATGAAACGAAGCCATTTTTCTAATGAATTACTGCTAGTTTTTTCAGAAAAAACATATTATTTGCAATCACACTAACTTAGCCTAAAAAAGCGTTTACACCAAAAACTTTGATTTTCTCAAAAACAGTCGATTAAACTCACACAAAAATGCTTTAAACCAAACTAAAACACTAAATTGCAATGAAACCAAGCCATTTTTCCAAAGAATTACTGCTAGTTTCTCAGAAAAAACATATTATTTGCAATCACACTAACTTGGCCTAAAACAATGTTTACTAAAAAAACATTGATTTTCTCAAAAACAATCGATTAAACTCACACAAAATTGCTTTAAACCAATGTAAAACACTAAATTGCAATGAAACCAAGCCATTTTTCCAATGAATTACTGCTAGTTTTTCAGAAAAAACATATTATTTGCAATCACACTAACTAGGCCTAAAACAGTGTTTACTAAAAAAACATTGAATTTCTCAAAAACAGTCGATTAAACTCACACAAAAATGCTTTACACCAATGTAAAACACTAAATTAAAATGAAACGAAGCCATTTTTCCAATGAATTACTGCTAGTTTTTCAGAAAAAACATATTATTTGCAATCACACTAACTAGGCCTAAAACAGCGTTTACCAAAAAAACATTGAATTTCTCAAAAACAGTCGATTAAACTCACACACAAATGCTTTAAACCAATGTAACTCACTGAATTGCAATGAAACGAAGCCATTTTTCCAATGAATTACTGCTAGTTTTTCAGAAAAAACATATTATTTGCAATCACACTAACTTAGCCTAAAAAAGCGTTTACCACAAAAACATTGATTTTCTCAAAAACAGTCGATTAAACTAACACAAAAATGCTTTAAACCAAACTAAAACACTAAATTGCAATGAAACCAATCCATTTTTCCAAAGAATTACTGCTAGTTTCTCAGAAAAAACATATTATTTGCAATCACACTAACTTGGCCTAAAACAATGTTTACTAAAAAAACATTGATTTTCTCAAAAACAGTCAATTAAACTCACACAAAAATGCTTTAAACCAAACTAAAACACTAAATTGCAATGAAACCAAGCCATTTTTCCAATGAATTACTGCTAGTTTCTCAGAAAAAACATATTATTTGCAATCACACTAACTTGGCTTAAAACAATGTTTACTAAAAAACATTGATTTTCTCAAAAACAGTCGATTAAACTCACACAAAATTGCTTTAAACCAATGTAAAACACTAAATTGCAATGAAACCAAGCCATTTTTCCAATGAATTACTGCTAGTTTTTCAGAAAAAACATATTATTTGCAATCACACTAACTAGGCCTAAAACAGTGTTTACTAAAAAAACATTGAATTTCTCAAAAACAGTCGATTAAACTCACACACAAATGCTTTAAACCAATGTAACTCACTGAATTGCAATGAAACGAAGCCATTTTTCCAATGAATTACTGCTAGTTTTTCAGAAAAAACATATTATTTGCAATCACACTAACTAGGCCTAAAACAGTGTTTACTAAAAAAACATTGAATTTCTCAAAAACAGTCGATTAAACTCACACAAAAATGCTTTACACCAATTTAAAACACTAAATTAAAATGAAACGAAGCCATTTTTCCAATGAATTACTGCTAGTTTTTCAGAAAAAACATATTATTTGCAATCACACTAACTAGGCCTAAAACAGCGTTTACCAAAAAAACATTGATTTTCTCAAAAACAGTCGATTAAACTCACACACAAATGCTTTAAACCAATGTAACTCACTGAATTGCAATGAAACGAAGCCATTTTTCCAATGAATTACTGCTAGTTTTTCAGAAAAAACATATTATTTGCAATCACACTAACTTAGCCTAAAAAAGCGTTTACACCAAAAACTTTGATTTTCTCAAAAACAGTCGATTAAACTCACACAAAAATGCTTTAAACCAAACTAAAACACTAAATTGCAATGAAACCAAGCCATTTTTCCAAAGAATTACTGCTAGTTTCTCAGAAAAAACATATTATTTGCAATCACACTAACTTGGCCTAAAACAATGTTTACTAAAAAAACATTGATTTTCTCAAAAACAATCGATTAAACTCACACAAAATTGCTTTAAACCAATGTAAAACACTAAATTGCAATGAAACCAAGCCATTTTTCCAATGAATTACTGCTAGTTTTTCAGAAAAAACATATTATTTGCAATCACACTAACTAGGCCTAAAACAGTGTTTACTAAAAAAACATTGAATTTCTCAAAAACAGTCGATTAAACTCACACAAAAATGCTTTACACCAATGTAAAACACTAAATTAAAATGAAACGAAGCCATTTTTCCAATGAATTACTGCTAGTTTTTCAGAAAAAACATATTATTTGCAATCACACTAACTAGGCCTAAAACAGCGTCTACCAAAAAAACATTGAATTTCTCAAATACAGTCGATTAAACTCACACACAAATGCTTTAAACCAATGTAACTCACTGAATTGCAATGAAACGAAGCCATTTTTCCAATGAATTACTGCTAGTTTTTCAGAAAAAACATATTATTTGCAATCACACTAACTTAGCCTAAAAAAGTGTTTACCACAAAAACATTGATTTTCTCAAAAACAGTCGATTAAACTCACACAAAAATGCTTTAAACCAAACTAAAACACTAAATTGCAATGAAACCAAGCCATTTTTCCAAAGAATTACTGCTAGTTTCTCAGAAAAAACATATTATTTGCAATCACACTAACTTGGCCTAAAACAATGTTTACTAAAAAAACATTGATTTTCTCAAAAACAGTCCATTAAACTCACACAAAAATGCTTTAAACCAAACTAAAACACTAATTTGCAATGAAACCAAGCCATTTTTCCAAAGAATTACTGCTAGTTTCTCAGAAAAAACATATTATTTGCAATCACACTAACTAGGCCTAAAACAGTGTTTACTAAAAAAACATTGAATTTCTCAAAAACAGTCGATTAAACTCACACACAAATGCTTTAAACCAATGTAACTCACTGAATTGCAATGAAACGAAGCCATTTTTCCAATGAATTACTGCTAGTTTTTCAGAAAAAACATATTATTTGCAATCACACTAACTTAGCCTTAAAAAGCGTTTACCACAAAAACATTGATTTTCTCAAAAACAGTCGATTAAACTCACACAAAAATGCTTTAGACCAATGTAAAACACTAAATTAAAATGAAACGAAGCCATTTTTCTAATGAATTACTGCTAGTTTTTCAGAAAAAACATATTATTTGCAATCAAACTAACTAGGCCTAAAACAGTGTTTACTAAAAAAACATTGAATTTCTCAAAAACAGTCGATTAAACTCACACAAAAATGCTTTAGACCAATGTAAAACACTAAATTAAAATGAAACGAAGCCATTTTTCCAATGAATTACTGCTAGTTTTTCAGAAAAAACATATTATTTGCAATCACACTAACTAGGCCTAAAACAGCGTTTACCAAAAAAACATTGATTTTCTCAAAAACAGTCGATTAGACTCACACACAAATGCTTTAAACCAATGTAACTCACTGAATTGCAATGAAACGAAGCCATTTTTCCAATGAATTACTGCTAGTTTTTCAGAAAAAACATATTATTTGCAATCACACAAACTTAGCCTAAAAAAGCGTTTACCACAAAAACATTGATTTTCTCAAAAACAGTCGATTAAACTCACACAAAAATGCTTTAAACCAAACTAAAACACTAAATTGCAATGAAACCAAGCCATTTTTCCAAAGAATTACTGCTAGTTTCTCAGAAAAAACATATTATTTGCAATCACACTAACTTGGCCTAAAACAATGTTTACTAAAAAAACATTGATTTTCTCAAAAACAGTCGATTAAACTCACACAAAATTGCTTTAAACAAATGTAAAACACTAAATTGCAATGAAACCAAGCCATTTTTCCAATGAATTACTGCTAGTTTTTCAGAAAAAACATATTATTTGCAATCACACTAACTAGGCCTAAAACAGTGTTTACTAAAAAAACATTGAATTTCTCAAAAACAGTCGATTAAACTCACACAAAAATGCTTTACATCAATGTAAAACACTAAATTAAAATGAAACGAAGCCATTTTTCCAATGAATTACTGCTAGTTTTTCAGAAAAAACATATTATTTGCAATCACACTAACTAGGCCTAAAACAGCGTTTACCAAAAAAACATTGATTTTCTCAAAAACAGTCTATTAAACTCACCCACAAATGCTTTAAACCAATGTAACTCACTGAATTGCAATGAAACGAAGCCATTTTTCCAATGAATTACTGCTAGTTTTTCAGAAAAAACATATTATTTGCAATCACACTAACTTAGCCTAAAAAAGCGTTTACCACAAAAACATTGATTTTCTCAAAAACAGTCGATTAAACTCACACAAAAATGCTTTAAACCAAACTAAAACACTAAATTGCAATGAAACCAAGCCATTTTTCTAAAGAATTACTGCTAGTTTCTCAGAAAAAACATATTATTTGCAATCACACTAACTTGGCCTAAAACAATGTTTACTAAAAAAACATTGATTTTCTCAAAAACAGTCGATTAAACTCACACAAAATTGCTTTAAACCAATGTAAAAAACTAAATTGCAATGAAACCAAGCCATTTTTTCAATGAATCACTGCTAGTTTTTCAGAAAAAACATATTATTTGCAATCACACTAACTAGGCCTAAGACAGTGTTTACTAAAAAAACATTGAATTTCTCAAAAACAGTCGATTAAACTCACACAAAAATGCTTTACACCAATGTAAAACACTAAATTAAAATGAAACGAAGCCATTTTGCCAATGAATTACTGCTAGTTTTTCAGAAAAAGCATATTATTTGCAATCACACTAACTTGGCCGGAAAAAGTGTCTACTAACAAAACATTGATTTTCTCAAAAACAGTCGATTAAACTCACACACAAATGCTTTAAACCAATGTAAATCACTGAATTGCAATGAAAAGAAGCCATTTTACCAATGACTCACTGCTAGTTTTTCAGAAAAAACATATTATTTGCAATCACACTAACTTGGCCTAAAACAGTGGTTACCAAAAAAACATTGATTTTCTCAAAAACAAACGATTAAACTCACACAAAACTGCTTTAAACCAATGTAACTCACTGAATTTCAATGAAACGAAGCCATTTTTCCAATGAATTACTGCTAGTTTTTCAGAAAAAACATATTATTTGCAATCACACTAACTAGGCCTAAAACAGTGTTTACTAAAAAAACATTGAATTTCTCAAAAACAGTCGATTAAACTCACACAAAAATGCTTTAGACCAATGTAAAACACTAAATTAAAATGAAACGAAGCCATTTTTCTAATGAATTACTGCTAGTTTTTCAGAAAAAACATATTATTTGCAATCACACTAACTAGGCCTAAAACAGCGTTTACCAAAAAAACATTGATTTTCTCAAAAACAGTCGATTAGACTCACACACAAATGCTTTAAACCAATGTAACTCACTGAATTGTAATGAAACGAAGCCATTTTTCCAATGAATTACTGCTAGTTTTTCAGAAAAAACATATTATTTGCAATCACACTAACTAGGCCTAAAACAGTGTTTACTAAAAAAACATTGAATTTCTCAAAAACAGTCTATTAAACTCACACAAAAATGCTTTACATCAATGTAAAACACTAAATTAAAATGAAACGAAGCCATTTTTCCAATGAATTACTGCTAGTTTTTCAGAAAAAACATATTATTTGCAATCACACTAACTAGGCCTAAAACAGCGTTTACCAAAAAAACATTGATTTTCTCAAAAACAGTCTATTAAACTCACCCACAAATGCTTTAAACCAATGTAACTCACTGAATTGCTATGAAACGAAGCCATTTTTCCAATGAATTACTGCTAGTTTTTCAGAAAAAACATATTATTTGCAATCACACTAACTTAGCCTAAAAAAGCGTTTACCACAAAAACATTGATTTTCTCAAAAACAGTCGATTAAACTCACACAAAAATGCTTTAAACCAAACTAAAACACTAAATTGCAATGAAACCAAGCCATTTTTCCAAAGAATTACTGCTAGTTTCTCAGAAAAAACATATTATTTGCAATCACACTAACTTGGCCTAAAACAATGTTTACTAAAAAAACATTGATTTTCTCAAAAACAGTCGATTAAACTCACACAAAATTGCTTTAAACCAATGTAACTCACTGAATTGCTATGAAACGAAGCCATTTTTCCAATGAATTACTGCTAGTTTCTCAGAAAAAACATATTATTTGCAATCACACTAACTTAGCCTAAAAAAACGTTTACCACAAAAACATTGATTTTCTCAAAAACAGTCGATTAAACTCACACAAAAATGCTTTAGACCAATGTAAAACACTAAATTAAAATGAAACGAAGCCATTTTTCTAATGAATTACTGCTAGTTTTTCAGAAAAAACATATTATTTGCAATCAAACTAACTAGGCCTAAAACAGTGTTTACTAAAAAAACATTGAATTTCTCAAAAACAGTCGATTAGACTCACACACAAATGCTTTAAACCAATGTAACTCACTGAATTGTAATGAAACGAAGCCATTTTTCCAATGAATTACTGCTAGTTTTTCAGAAAAAACATATTATTTGCAATCACACTAACTAGGCCTAAAACAGTGTTTACTAAAAAAACATTGAATTTCTCAAAAACAGTCGATTAAACTCACACAAAAATGCTTTACATCAATGTAAAACACTAAATTAAAATGAAACGAAGCCATTTTTCCAATGAATTACTGCTAGTTTTTCAGAAAAAACATATTATTTGCAATCACACTAACTAGGCCTAAAACAGCGTTTACCAAAAAAACATTGATTTTCTCAAAAACAGTCTATTAAACTCACCCACAAATGCTTTAAACCAATGTAACTCACTGAATTGCAATGAAACGAAGCCATTTTTCCAATGAATTACTGCTAGTTTTTCAGAAAAAACATATTATTTGCAATCACACTAACTTAGCCTAAAAAAGCGTTTACCACAAAAACATTGATTTTCTCAAAAACAGTCGATTAAACTCACACAAAAATGCTTTAAACCAAACTAAAACACTAAATTGCAATGAAACCAAGCCATTTTTCCAAAGAATTACTGCTAGTTTCTCAGAAAAAACATATTATTTGCAATCACACTAACTTGGCCTAAAACAATGTTTACTAAAAAAACATTGATTTTCTCAAAAACAGTCGATTAAACTCACACAAAATTGCTTTAAACCAATGTAACTCACTGAATTGCTATGAAACGAAGCCATTTTTCCAATGAATTACTGCTAGTTTCTCAGAAAAAACATATTATTTGCAATCACACTAACTTAGCCTAAAAAAGCGTTTACCACAAAAACATTGATTTTCTCAAAAACAGTCGATTAAACTCACACAAAAATGCTTTAGACCAATGTAAAACACTAAATTAAAATGAAACGAAGCCATTTTTCTAATGAATTACTGCTAGTTTTTCAGAAAAAACATATTATTTGCAATCAAACTAACTAGGCCTAAAACAGTGTTTACTAAAAAAACATTGAATTTCTCAAAAACAGTCGATTAAACTCACACAAAAATGCTTTAGACCAAACTAAAACACTAAATTGCAATGAAACCAAGCCATTTTTCTAAAGAATTACTGCTAGTTTCTCAGAAAAAACATATTATTTGCAATCACACTAACTTGGCCTAAAACAATGTTTACTAAAAAAACATTGATTTTCTCAAAAACAGTCGATTAAACTCACACAAAATTGCTTTAAACCAATGTAAAAAACTAAATTGCAATGAAACCAAGCCATTTTTTCAATGAATCACTGCTAGTTTTTCAGAAAAAACATATTATTTGCAATCACACTAACTAGGCCTAAAACAGTGTTTACTAAAAAAACATTGAATTTCTCAAAAACAGTCGATTAAACTCACACAAAAATGCTTTACACCAATGTAAAACACTAAATTAAAATGAAACGAAGCCATTTTGCCAATGAATTACTGCTAGTTTTTCAGAAAAAGCATATTATTTGCAATCACACTAACTTGGCCGGAAAAAGTGTCTACTAACAAAACATTGATTTTCTCAAAAACAGTCGATTAAACTCACACACAAATGCTTTAAACCAATGTAAATCACTGAATTGCAATGAAAAGAAGCCATTTTACCAATGACTCACTGCTAGTTTTTCAGAAAAAACATATTATTTGCAATCACACTAACTTGGCCTAAAACAGTGGTTACCAAAAAAACATTGATTTTCTCAAAAACAAACGATTAAACTCACACAAAACTGCTTTAAACCAATGTAACTCACTGAATTTCAATGAAACGAAGCCATTTTTCCAATGAATTACTGCTAGTTTTTCAGAAAAAACATATTATTTGCAATCACACTAACTAGGCCTAAAATAGTGTTTACTAAAAAAACATTGAATTTCTCAAAAACAGTCGATTAAACTCACACAAAAATGCTTTAGACCAATGTAAAACACTAAATTAAAATGAAACGAAGCCATTTTTCTAATGAATTACTGCTAGTTTTTCAGAAAAAACATATTATTTGCAATCACACTAACTAGGCCTAAAACAGCGTTTACCAAAAAAACATTGATTTTCTCAAAAACAGTCGATTAGACTCACACACAAATGCTTTAAACCAATGTAACTCACTGAATTGTAATGAAACGAAGCCATTTTTCCAATGAATTACTGCTAGTTTTTCAGAAAAAACATATTATTTGCAATCACACTAACTAGGCCTAAAACAGTGTTTACTAAAAAAACATTGAATTTCTCAAAAACAGTCGATTAAACTCACACAAAAATGCTTTACATCAATGTATAACACTAAATTAAAATGAAACGAAGCCATTTTTCCAATGAATTACTGCTAGTTTTTCAGAAAAAGCATATTATTTGCAATCACACTAACTAGGCCTAAAACAGCGTTTACCAAAAAAACATTGATTTTCTCAAAAACAGTCTATTAAACTCACCCACAAATGCTTTAAACCAATGTAACTCACTGAATTGCTATGAAACGAAGCCATTTTTGCAATGAATTACTGCTAGTTTTTCAGAAAAAACATATTATTTGCAATCACACTAACTTAGCCTAAAAAAGCGTTTACCACAAAAACATTGATTTTCTCAAAAACAGTCGATTAAACTCACACAAAAATGCTTTAAACCAAACTAAAACACTAAATTGCAATGAAACCAAGCCATTTTTCCAAAGAATTACTGCTAGTTTCTCAGAAAAAACATATTATTTGCAATCACACTAACTTGGCCTAAAACAATGTTTACTAAAAAAACATTGATTTTCTCAAAAACAGTCGATTAAACTCACACAAAATTGCTTTAAACCAATGTAACTCACTGAATTGCTATGAAACGAAGCCATTTTTCCAATGAATTACTGCTAGTTTCTCAGAAAAAACATATTATTTGCAATCACACTAACTTGGCCTAAAACAATGTTTACTAAAAAAACATTGATTTTCTCAAAAACAGTCGATTAAACTCACACAAAATTGCTTTAAACAAATGTAAAACACTAAATTGCAATGAAACCAAGCCATTTTTCTAAAGAATTACTGCTAGTTTCTCAGAAAAAACATATTATTTGCAATCACACTAACTTGGCCTAAAACAATGTTTACTAAAAAAACATTGATTTTCTCAAAAACAGTCGATTAAACTCACACAAAATTGCTTTAAACCAATGTAAAAAACTAAATTGCAATGAAACCAAGCCATTTTTTCAATGAATCACTGCTAGTTTTTCAGAAAAAACATATTATTTGCAATCACACTAACTAGGCCTAAAACAGTGTTTACTAAAAAAACATTGAATTTCTCAAAAACAGTCGATTAAACTCACACAAAAATGCTTTACACCAATGTAAAACACTAAATTAAAATGAAACGAAGCCATTTTGCCAATGAATTACTGCTAGTTTTTCAGAAAAAGCATATTATTTGCAATCACACTAACTTGGCCGGAAAAAGTGTCTACTAACAAAACATTGATTTTCTCAAAAACAGTCGATTAAACTCACACACAAATGCTTTAAACCAATGTAAATCACTGAATTGCAATGAAAAGAAGCCATTTTACCAATGACTCACTGCTAGTTTTTCAGAAAAAACATATTATTTGCAATCACACTAACTTGGCCTAAAACAGTGGTTACCAAAAAAACATTGATTTTCTCAAAAACAAACGATTAAACTCACACAAAACTGCTTTAAACCAATGTAACTCACTGAATTTCAATGAAACGAAGCCATTTTTCCAATGAATTACTGCTAGTTTTTCAGAAAAAACATATTATTTGCAATCACACTAACTAGGCCTAAAACAGTGTTTACTAAAAAAACATTGAATTTCTCAAAAACAGTCGATTAAACTCACACAAAAATGCTTTAGACCAATGTAAAACACTAAATTAAAATGAAACGAAGCCATTTTTCTAATGAATTACTGCTAGTTTCTCAGAAAAAACATATTATTTGCAATCACACTAACTAGGCCTAAAACAGCGTTTACCAAAAAAACATTGATTTTCTCAAAAACAGTCGATTAGACTCACACACAAATGCTTTAAACCAATGTAACTCACTGAATTGCAATGAAACGAAGCCATTTTTCCAATGAATTACTGCTAGTTTTTCAGAAAAAACATATTATTTGCAATCACACTAACTTAGCCTAAAAAAGCGTTTACCACAAAAACATTGATTTTCTCAAAAACAGTCGATTAAACTCACACAAAAATGCTTTAAACCAAACTAAAACACTAAATTGCAATGAATCCAAGCCATTTTTCCAAAGAATTACTGCTAGTTTCTCAGAAAAAACATATTATTTGCAATCACACTAACTTGGCCTAAAACAATGTTTACTAAAAAAACATTGATTTTCTCAAAAACAGTCGATTAAACTCACACAAAATTGCTTTAAACAAATGTAAAACACTAAATTGCAATGAAACCAAGCCATTTTTCCAATGAATTACTGCTAGTTTTTCAGAAAAAACATATTATTTGCAATCACACTAACTAGGCCTAAAACAGTGTTTACCAAAAAAACATTGAATTTCTCAAAAACAGTCGATTAAACTCACACAAAAATGCTTTACATCAATGTAAAACACTAAATTAAAATGAAACGAAGCTATTTTTCCAATGAATTACTGCTAGTTTTTCAGAAAAAACATATTATTTGCAATCACACTAACTAGGCCTAAAACAGCGTTTACCAAAAAAACATTGATTTTCTCAAAAACAGTCTATTAAACTCACCCACAAATGCTTTAAACCAATGTAACTCACTGAATTGCTATGAAACGAAGCCATTTTTCCAATGAATTACTGCTAGTTTTTCAGAAAAAACATATTATTTGCAATCACACTAACTTAGCCTAAAAAAGCGTTTACCACAAAAACATTGATTTTCTCAAAAACAGTCGATTAAACTCACACAAAAATGCTTTAAACCAAACTAAAACACTAAATTGCAATGAAACCAAGCCATTTTTCCAAAGAATTACTGCTAGTTTCTCAGAAAAAACATATTATTTGCAATCACACTAACTTGGCCTAAAACAATGTTTACTAAAAAACATTGATTTTCTCAAAAACAGTCGATTAAACTCACACAAAATTGCTTTAAACCAATGTAGAAAACTAAATTGCAATGAAACCAAGCCATTTTTTCAATGAATCACTGCTAGTTTTTCAGAAAAAACATATTATTTGCAATCACACTAACTAGGCCTAAAACAGTGTTTACTAAAAAAACATTGAATTTCTCAAAAACAGTCGATTAAACTCACACAAAAATGCTTTACACCAATGTAAAACACTAAATTAAAATGAAACGAAGCCATTTTGCCAATGAATTACTGCTAGTTTTTCAGAAAAAGCATATTATTTGCAATCACACTAACTTGGCCGGAAAAAGTGTCTACTAACAAAACATTGATTTTCTCAAAAACAGTCGATTAAACTCACACACAAATGCTTTAAACCAATGTAAATCACTGAATTGCAATGAAAAGAAGCCATTTTACCAATGACTCACTGCTAGTTTTTCAGAAAAAACATATTATTTGCAATCACACTAACTTGGCCTAAAACAGTGGTTACCAAAAAAAAAATGATTTTCTCAAAAACAAACGATTAAACTCACACAAAACTGCTTTAAACCAATGTAACTCACTGAATTTCAATGAAACGAAGCCATTTTTCCAATGAATTACTGCTAGTTTCTCAGAAAAAACATATTATTTGTAATCACACTAACTTAGCATAAAAAAGCGTTTACCACAAAAACATTGATTTTCTCAAAAACAGTCGATTAAACTCACACAAAAATGCTTTACATCAATGTAAAACACTAAATTAAAATGAAACGAAGCCATTTTTCCAATGAATTACTGCTAGTTTTTCAGAAAAAACATATTATTTGCAATCACACTAACTAGGCCTAAAACAGCGTTTACCAAAAAAACATTGATTTTCTCAAAAACAGTCTATTAAACTCACCCACAAATGCTTTAAACCAATGTAACTCACTGAATTGCAATGAAACGAAGCCATTTTTCCAATGAATTACTGCTAGTTTTTCAGAAAAAACATATTATTTGCAATCACACTAACTTAGCCTAAAAAAGCGTTTACCACAAAAACATTGATTTTCTCAAAAACAGTCCATTAAACTCACACAAAAATGCTTTAAACCAAACTAAAACACTAAATTGCAATAAAACCAAGCCATTTTTCCAAAGAATTACTGCTAGTTTCTCAGAAAAAACATATTATTTGCAATCACACTAACTTAGCATAAAAAAGCGTTTACCACAAAAACATTGATTTTCTCAAAAACAGTCGATTAAACTCACACAAAATTGCTTTAAACCAATGTAAAACACTAAATTAAAATGAAACGAAGCCATTTTGCCAATGAATTACTGCTAGTTTTTCAGAAAAAGCATATTATTTGCAATCACACTAACTTGGCCGGAAAATGTGTCTACTAACAAAACATTGATTTTCTCAAAAACAGTCGATTAAACTCACACACAAATGCTTTAAACCAATGTAAATCACTGAATTGCAATGAAAAGAAGCCATTTTACCAATGACTCACTGCTAGTTTCTCAGAAAAAACATATTATTTGCAATCACACTAACTTGGCCTAAAACAGTGGTTACCAAAAAAACATTGATTTTCTCAAAAACAAACGATTAAACTCACACAAAAATGCTTTAAACCAAACTAAAACACTAAATTGCAATGAAACCAAGCCATTTTTCCAAAGAATTACTGCTAGTTTCTCAGAAAAAACATATTATTTGCAATCACACTAACTAGGCCTAAAACAGTGTTTACTAAAAAAACATTGAATTTCTCAAAAACAGTCGATTAAACTCACACAAAAATGCTTTACATCAATGTAAAACACTAAATTAAAATGAAACGAAGCCTTTTTTCCAATGAATTACTGCTAGTTTTTCAGAAAAAACATATTATTTGCAATCACACTGACTAGGCCTAAAACAGCGTTTACCAAAAAAACATTGATTTTCTCAAAAACAGTCTATTAAACTCACCCACAAATGCTTTAAACCAATGTAACTCACTGAATTGCAATGAAACGAAGCCATTTTTCCAATGAATTACTGCTAGTTTTTCAGAAAAAACATATTATTTGCAATCACACTAACTTAGCCTAAAAAAGCGTTTACCACAAAAACATTGATTTTCTCAAAAACAGTCGATTAAACTCACACAAAAATGCTTTAAACCAATGTAACTCACTGAATTTCAATGAAACGAAGCCATTTTTCCAATGAATTACTGCTAGTTTTTCAGAAAAAACATATTATCTGCAATCACACTAACTTAGCATAAAAAAGCGTTTACCACAAAAACATTGATTTTCTCAAAAACAGTCGATTAAACTCACACAAAAATGCTTTAAACCAATCTAAAACATTAAATTGCAATGAAACCAAGCCATTTTTCCAATGAATTACTGCTAGTTTTTCAGAAAAAACATATTATTTGCAATCACACTAACTTGGCCTAAAACAGTGTTTACTAAAAAAACATTGATTTTCTCAAAATCAGTCGATTAAACTCACACAAAAATGCTTTAAACCAATGTAAAACACTAAATTAAAATGAAACGAAGTCATTTTTCTAATGAATTACTGCTAGTTTTTCAGAAAAAACATATTATTTGCAATCAAACTAACTAGGCCTAAAACAGCATTTACCAAAAAAACATTGATTTTCTCAAAAACAGTCGATTAAACTCACACAAAAATGCTTTAAACCAATGTAAAACACTAAATTGCAATGAAACGAAGCCATTTTTCCAATGAATTACTGCTAGTTTTTCAGAAAAAACATATTATTTGCAATAACACTAACTAGGCCTAAAACAGCGTTTACTAAAAAAACATTGATTTTCTGAAAAACACTCGATTAAACTCACACAAAAATGCTCTAAACCAATGTAAATCTCAGAATTGCAATGAAACCAAGCCATTTTACCAATGACTTACTGCTAGTTTTTCAGAAAAAACATATTATTTGCAATCACACTAACTTGGCCTAAAACAGTGGTTACTAAAAAAACATTGATTTTCTCAAAAACAGTCGATTAAACTCACACAAAAATGCTTTAAACCAATGTAAAACACTAAATTGAAATGTAACGAAGCCATTTTTTTAATGAATTACTGCTAGTTTTTCAGAAAAAACACATTATTTGCAATCACACTAACTAGGCCTACAACAGTGTTTACCAAAAAAACATTGATTTTCTCAAAAACAAACGATTAAACTCACAAAAAACTGCTTTAAACCAATGTA
This sequence comes from Catostylus mosaicus, assembly GCA_964019065.1. NCBI lineage: Eukaryota > Metazoa > Cnidaria > Scyphozoa > Rhizostomeae > Catostylidae > Catostylus > Catostylus mosaicus. The sequence continues at coordinate 7,483,911 of OZ025187.1, forward strand.
ACTCACTGAATTGCAATGAAACGAAGCCATTTTTCCAATGATATACAGCTAGTTTTTCAGAAAAAACATATTATTTGCAATCACACTTACTGGCCTAAAACAGTGTTTACTAAAAAAACATTGATTTTCTCAAAAACAGTCGATTAAACTCACACAAAAATGCTTTAAACCAATCTAAAACACTAAATTGCAATGAAACCAAGCCATTTTTCCAATGAATTACTGCTAATTTCTGAGAAAAAATATATTATTTGCAATCACACTAACTAGGCCTGAAACAGTGTTTACTAAAAAAACATTGATTTTCTCAAAACCAGTCGAGTAAACTCACTCAAAAATGATTTTAACCAATGTAAATCACTCAATTGCAATGAAACCAAGCCATTTTTCCAATGAATTACTGCTAGTTTTTCAGAAAAAACATATTATTTGCAATCACACTAACTAGGCCTAAAGCAGTGTTTACTAAAAAAACATTGAATTTCTCAAAAATAGTCGATTAAACTCACACAAAAATGCTTTAAACCAATGTAAAAAACTAAATTAAAAAGAAAAGAAGCCATTTTTCCAATGAATTGCTGCTAGTTTTTCAGAAAAAACATATTATTTGCAATCACACTAACTAGGCCTAAAACAGCGTTTACCAAAAAAACATTGATTTTCTCAAAAACAGTCGATTAAACTCACACACAAATGCTTTAAACCAATGTAAATCACTGAATTGCAATGAAAAGAAGCCATTTTACCATTGACTCACTGCTAGTTTTTCAGAAAAAACATATTATTTGCAATCACACTAACTTGGCCTAAAACAGTGTTTACTAAAAAAACATTGAATTTCTCAAAAACAGTCGATTAAACTCACACAAAAATGCTTTAAACCAATGTAAAACACTAAATTAAAATGAAACGAAGCCATTTTGCCAATGAATTACTGCTAGTTTTTCAGAAAAAGCATATTATTTGCAATCACACTAACTTGGCCGGAAAAAGTGTCTACTAACAAAACATTGATTTTCTCAAAAACAGTCGATTAAACTCACACAAAAATGCGTTAAACCAATGTAAATCACTGAAGTGCAATGAAACGAAGCCATTTTTCCAATGAATTACTGCTAGTTTTTCAGAAAAAACATATTATTTGCAATCACACTTACTGGCCTAAAACAGTGTTTACTAAAAAAACATTGATTTTCTCAAAAACAGTCGATTAAACTCACACAAAAATGCTTTAAACCAATCTAAAACACTAAATTGCAATGAAACCAAGCCATTTTTCCAAAGAATTACTGCTAGTTTTTCAGAAAAAACATATTATTTGCAATCAAACTAACTTGGCCTAAAACAGTGTTTACCAAATAAACATTGATTTTCTCAAAAACAAACGATTAAACTCACACAAAAATGCTTTAAAACAATGTAAAACACTAAATTGCACTGTAACCAAAGAATTCTTCTAATGAATTACTGCTAGTTTTTCAGAAAAAACATATTATTTGCAATCACACTAACTTGGCCTAAAACAGTGTTTACCAAAAAAACATTGATTTTCTCAAAAACAGTCGATTAAACTCACACAAAAATTGTTTAAACCAATCGAAAACACTAAATTGCAAAGAAACCAAGCCATTTTTCCAATGAATTACTGCTAGTTTTTCAGAAAAAACATATTATTTGCAATCACACTAACTTGGCCTAAAACAGTGTTTACTAAAAAAAACATTGATTTTCTAAAAAACAGTAGATCAAACTCACACAAAAATGCTTTAAACCAATGTAAAACACTAAATTGCAATGAAACCAAGCCATTTTACCAATGACTTACTGCTAGTTTTTCAGAAAAAACATATTATTTGCAATCACACTAACTTGGCCTAAAACAGTGGTTACTAAAAAAACATTGATTTTCTCAAAAACAGTCGATTAAACTCACACAAAAATGCTTTAAACCAATGTAAAACACTAAATTGAAATGTAACGAAGCCATTTTTTTAATGAATTACTGCTAGTTTTCAGAAAAAACACATTATTTGCAATCACACTAACTAGGCCTAAAACAGTGTTTACCAAAAAAACATTGATTTTCTCAAAAACAAACGATTAAACTCACAAAAAACTGCTTTAAACCAATGTAACTCACTGAATTGCAATGAAACGAAGCCATTTTTCTAATGATATACAGCTAGTTTTTCAGAAAAAACATATTATTTGCAATCACACTTACTGGCCTAAAACAGTGTTTACTAAAAAAACATTGATTTTCTCAAAAACAGTCGATTAAACTCACACAAAAATGCTTTAAACCAATCTAAAACACTAAATTGCAATGAAACCAAGCCATTTTTCCAATGAATTACTGCTAATTTCTGAGAAAAAATATATTATTTGCAATCACACTAACTAGGCCTGAAACAGTGTTTACTAAAAAAACATTGATTTTCTCAAAACCAGTCGAGTAAACTCACTCAAAAATGATTTTAACCAATGTAAATCACTCAATTGCAATGAAACCAAGCCATTTTTCCAATGAATAACTGCTAGTTTTTCAGAAAAAACATATTATTTGCAATCACACTAACTAGGCCTAAAACAGTGTTTACTAAAAAAACATTGAATTTCTCAAAAATAGTCGATTAAACTCACACAAAAATGCTTTAAACCAATGTAAAAAACTAAATTAAAAAGAAAAGAAGCCATTTTTCCAATGAATTGCTGCTAGTTTTTCAGAAAAAACATATTATTTGCAATCACACTAACTAGGCCTAAAACAGCGTTTACCAAAAAAACATTGATTTTCTCAAAAACAGTCGATTAAACTCACACACAAATGTTTTAAACCAATGTAAATCACTGAATTGCAATGAAAAGAAGCCATTTTACCATTGACTCACTGCTAGTTTTTCAGAAAAAACATATTATTTGCAATCACACTTACTGGCCTAAAACAGTGTTTACTAAAAAAACATTGATTTTCTCAAAAACAGTCGATTAAACTCACACAAAAATGCTTTAAACCAATCTAAAACACTAAATTGCAATGAAACGAAGCCATTTTTCCAATGAATTACTGCTAGTTTTTCAGAAGAAACATATTATTTGCAATCAAACTAACTTGGCCTAAAACAGTGTTTACCAAATAAACATTGATTTTCTCAAAAACAAACGATTAAACTCACACAAAAATACTTTAAACCAATGTAAAACACTAAATTGCACTGTAACCAAAGAATTCTTCCAATGAATTACTGCTAGTTTTTCAGAAAAAACATATTATTTGCAATCACACTAACTTGGCCTAAAACAGTGTTTACCAAAAAAACATTGATTTTCTCAAAAACAGTCGATTGAACTCACACAAAAATTCTTTAAACCAATCGAAAACACTAAATTGCACAGAAACCAAGCCATTTTTCCAATGAATTACTGCTAGTTTTTCAGAAAAAACATATTATTTGCAATCACACTAACTTGGCCTAAAACAGTGTTTACTAAAAAAAACATTGATTTTCTCAAAAACAGTAGATCAAACTCACACAAAAATGCTTTAAACCAATGTAAAACACTAAATTGCAATGAAACCAAGCCATTTTTCCAATGAATTACTGCTAGTTTTTCAGAAAAAACATATTATTTGCAATCACACTAACTAGGCCTAAAACAGTGTTTACTAAAAGAACATTGAATTTCTCAAAAACAGTCGATTAAACTCACACAAAAATGCTTTAAACCAATGTAAATCACTCAATTGCAATGAAACCAAGCCATTTTTCCAATGAATTACTGCTAGTTTTTCAGAAAAAACATATTATTTGCAATCACACTAACTAGGCCTAAAACAGTGTTTACTAAAAAAACATTGACTTTCTCAAAAACAGTCGATTAAACTCACACAAAAATGCTTTAAACCAATGTAAAACACTAAATTAAAATGAAACGAAGCCATTTTTCCAATGAATTGCTGCTAGTTTTTCAGAAAAAACATATTATTTGCAATCACACTAACTAGGCCTAAAACAGCGTTTACCAAAAAAACATTGATTTTCTCAAAAACAGTCGATTAAACTCACACACAAATGCTTTAAACCAATGTAAATCACTGAATTGCAATGAAAAGAAGCCATTTTACCATTGACTCACTGCTAGTTTTTCAGAAAAAACGTATTATTTGCAATCACACTAACTTGGCCTAAAACAGTGTTTACTAAAAAAACATTGAATTTCTCAAAAACAGTCGATTAAACTCACACAAAAATGCTTTAAACCAATGTAAAACACTAAATTAAAATGAAACGAAGCCATTTTGCCAATGAATTACCGCTAGTTTTTCAGAAAAAGCATATTATTTGCAATCACACTAACTTGACCGGAAAAAGTGTCTACTAACAAAACATTGATTTTCTCAAAAACAGTCGATTAAACTCACACAAAAATGCGTTAAACCAATGTAAATCACTGAAGTGCAATGAAACGAAGCCATTTTTCCAATGAATTACTGCTAGTTTTTCAGAAAAAACATATTATTTGCAATCACACTTACTGGCCTAAAACAGTGTTTACTAAAAAAACATTGATTTTCTCAAAAACAGTCGATTAAACTCACACAAAAATGCTTTAAACCAATCTAAAACACTAAATTGCAATGAAACCAAGCCATTTTTCCAATGAATTACTGCTAGTTTTTCAGAAAAAACATATTATTTGCAATCAAACTAACTTGGCCTAAAAAAGTATTTACCAAATAAACATTGATTTTCTGAAAAACAAACGATTAAACTCACACAAAAATGCCTTAAACCAATGTAAAACACTAAATTGCACTGTAACCAAAGAATTCTTCCAATGAATTACTGCTAGTTTTTCAGAAAAAACATATTATTTGCAATCACACTAACTTGGCCTAAAACAGCGTTTACCAAAAAAACATTGATTTTCTCAAAAACAGTCGATTAAACTCACACAAAAATGCTTTAAACCAATCGAAAACACTAAATTGCAAAGAAACCAAGCCATTTTTCCAATGAATTACTGCTAGTTTTTCAGAAAAAACATATTATTTGCAATCACACTAACTTGGCCTAAAACAGTGTTTACTAAAAAAAACATTGTATTTCTCAAAAACAGTAGATCAAACTCACACAAAAATGCTTTAAACCAATGTAAAACACTAAATTGCAATGAAACCAAGCCATTTTTCCAATGAATTACTGCTAGTTTTTCAGAAAAAACATATTATTTGCAATCACACTAACTAGGCCTAAAACAGTGTTTACTAAAAGAACATTGAATTTCTCAAAAACAGTCGATTAAACTCACACAAAAATGCTTTAAACCAATGTAAAACACTAAATTAAAATGAAACGAAGCCATTTTTCCAATGAATTACTGCTAGTTCTTTAGAAAAAGCATATTATTTGCAATCACACTAACTTGGCCGGAAAAAGTGTCTACTAACAAAACATTGATTTTCTCAAAAACAGTCGATTAAACTCACACAAAAATGCGTTAAACCATTGTAAATCACTGAATTGCAATGAAACGAAGCCATTTTTCCAATGAATTACTGCTAGTTTTTCAGAAAAAACATATTATTTGCAATCACACTTACTGGCCTAAAACAGTGTTTACTAAAAAAACATTGATTTTCTCAAGAACAGTCGATTAAACTCACATAAAAATGCTTTAAACCAATCTAAAACACTAAATTGCAATGAAACCAAGCCATTTTTCCAATGAATTACTGCTAGTTTCTCAGAAAAAACATATTATTTGCAATCACACTAACTTGGCCTAAAACAATGTTTACTAAAAAAACATTGATTTTCTCAAAAACAGTCGATTAAACTCACACAAAATTGCTTTAAACCAATGTAAAACTCTAAATTAAAATGAAACGAAGCCATTTTTCCAATGAATTACTGCTAGTTTTTCAGAAAAAACATATTATTTGCAATCACACTAACTTGGCCTAAAACAGTGTTTACTAAAAAAACATTGAATTTCTCAAAAACAGTCGATTAAACTCACACAAAAATGCTTTAAACCAATGTAAAACACTAAATTAAAATGAAACGAAGCCATTTTTCCAATAAATTACTGCTAGTTTTTCAGAAAAAACATATTATTTGCAATCACACTAACTAGGCCTAAAACAGCGTTTACCAAAAAAACATTGATTTTCTCAAAAAACAGTCGATTAAACTCACACACAAATGCTTTAAACCAATGTAAATCACTGAATTGCAATGAAAAGAAGCCATTTTACCAATGACTCACTGCTAGTTTTTCAGAAAAAACATATTATTTGCAATCACACTAACTTGGCCTAAAACAGTGGTTACCAAAAAAACATTGATTTTCTCAAAAACAAACGATTAAACTCACACAAAACTGCTTTAAACCAATGTAACTCACTGAATTGCAATGAAACGAAGCCATTTTTCCAATGAATTACTGCTAGTTTTTCAGAAAAAACATATTATTTGCAATCACACTAACTAGGCCGAAAAAAGTGTCTACTAACAAAACATTGATTTTCTCAAAATCAGTCGATTAAACTCACACAAAAATGCTTTAAACCAATTTAAAACACTCAATTGCAATGAAACGAAGCCATTTTTTCAATGAATTACTGCTAGTTTTTCAGAAAAAACATATTATTTGCAATCACACTTAATTGGCCTAAAACAGTGTTTACCAAAAAAACATTGATTTTCTCAAAAAACAAACGATTAAAATCACACAAAAAGGCTTTAAACCAATGTAAATCACTGAATTGCAATGAAACGAAGCCATTTTTCCAATTAATTACTGCTAGTTTTTCAGAAAAAACATATTATTTGCAATCACACTAACTTGGCCTAAAACAGTGTTTACTAAAAAAACATTGATTTTCTCAAAAACAGTCGATTAAACTCACATAAAAATGCTTTAAACCAATCTAAAACACTAAATTGCAATGAAACCAAGCCATTTTTCCAATGAATTACTGCTAGTTTCTCAGAAAAAACATATTATTTGCAATCACACTAACTTGGCCTAAAACAATGTTTACTAAAAAAACATTGATTTTCTCAAAAACAGTCGATTAAACTCACACAAAATTGCTTTAAACCAATGTAAAACACTAAATTAAAATGAAACGAAGCCATTTTTCCAATGAATTACTGCTAGTTTTTCAGAAAAAACATATTATTTGCAATCACACTAACTTGGCCTAAAACAGTGTTTACTAAAAAAACATTGAATTTCTCAAAAACAGTCGATTAAACTCACACAAAAATGCTTTAAACCAATGTAAAACACTAAATTAAAATGAAACGAAGCCATTTTTCCAATGAATTACTGCTAGTTTTTCAGAAAAAACATATTATTTGCAATCACACTAACTAGGCCTAAAACAGCGTTTACCAAAAAAACATTGATTTTCTCAAAAACTGTCGATTAAACTCACACAAAAATGCTTTAAACCAATGTAAAACACTAAATTAAAATGAAACGAAGCCATTTTTCCAATGAATTACTGCTAGTTTTTTAGAAAAAGCATATTATTTGCAATCACACTAACTTGGCCGGAAAAAGTGTCTACTAACAAAACATTGATTTTCTCAAAAACAGTCGATTAAACTCACACAAAAATGCGTTAAACCATTGTAAATCACTGAATTGCAATGAAACGAAGCCATTTTTCCAATGAATTACTGCTAGTTTTTCAGAAAAAACATATTATTTGCAATCACACTTACTGGCCTAAAACAGTGTTTACTAAAAAAACATTGATTTTCTCAAGAACAGTCGATTAAACTCACATAAAAATGCTTTAAACCAATCTAAAACACTAAATTGCAATGAAACCAAGCCATTTTTCCAATGAATTACTGCTAGTTTCTCAGAAAAAACATATTATTTGCAATCACACTAACTTGGCCTAAAACAATGTTTACTAAAAAAACATTGATTTTCTCAAAAACAGTCGATTAAACTCACACAAAATTGCTTTAAACCAATGTAAAACTCTAAATTAAAATGAAACGAAGCCATTTTTCCAATGAATTACTGCTAGTTTTTCAGAAAAAACATATTATTTGCAATCACACTAACTTGGCCTAAAACAGTGTTTACTAAAAAAACATTGAATTTCTCAAAAACAGTCGATTAAACTCACACAAAAATGCTTTAAACCAATGTAAAACACTAAATTAAAATGAAACGAAGCCATTTTTCCAATGAATTACTGCTAGTTTTTCAGAAAAAACATATTATTTGCAATCACACTAACTAGGCCAAAAACAGCGTTTACCAAAAAAACCTTGATTTTCTCAAAAAACAGTCGATTAAACTCACACACAAATGCTTTAAACCAATGTAAATCACTGAATTGCAATGAAAAGAAGCCATTTTACCAATGACTCACTGCTAGTTTTTCAGAAAAAACATATTATTTGCAATCACACTAACTTGGCCTAAAACAGTGGTTACCAAAAAAACATTGATTTTCTCAAAAACAAACGATTAAACTCACACAAAACTGCTTTAAACCAATGTAACTCACTGAATTGCAATGAAACGAAGCCATTTTTCCAATGAATTACTGCTAGTTTTTCAGAAAAAACATATTATTTGCAATCACACTAACTAGGCCGAAAAAAGTGTCTACTAACAAAACATTGATTTTCTCAAAATCAGTCGATTAAACTCACACAAAAATGCTTTAAACCAATTTAAAACACTCAATTGCAATGAAACGAAGCCATTTTTTCAATGAATTACTGCTAGTTTTTCAGAAAAAACATATTATTTGCAATCACACTTAATTGGCCTAAAACAGTGTTCACCAAAAAAACATTGATTTTCTCAAAAAACAAACGATTAAAATCACACAAAAAGGCTTTAAACCAATGTAAATCACTGAATTGCAATGAAACGAAGCCATTTTTCCAATTAATTACTGCTAGTTTTTCAGAAAAAACATATTATTTGCAATCACACTAACTTGGCCTAAAACAGTGTTTACTAAAAAAACATTGATTTTCTCAAAAACAGTCGATTAAACTCACATAAAAATGCTTTAAACCAATCTAAAACACTAAATTGCAATGAAACCAAGCCATTTTTCCAATGAATTACTGCTAGTTTCTCAGAAAAAACATATTATTTGCAATCACACTAACTTGGCCTAAAACAATGTTTACTAAAAAAACATTGATTTTCTCAAAAACAGTCGATTAAACTCACACAAAATTGCTTTAAACCAATGTAAAACACTAAATTAAAATGAAACGAAGCCATTTTTCCAATGAATTACTGCTAGTTTTTCAGAAAAAACATATTATTTGCAATCACACTAACTTGGCCTAAAACAGTGTTTACTAAAAAAACATTGAATTTCTCAAAAACAGTCGATTAAACTCACACAAAAATGCTTTAAACCAATGTAAAACACTAAATTAAAATGAAACGAAGCCATTTTTCCAGTAAATTACTGCTAGTTTTTCAGAAAAAACATATTATTTGCAATCACACTAACTAGGCCTAAAACAGCGTTTACCAAAAAAACATTGATTTTCTCAAAAAACAGTCGATTAAACTCACACACAAATGCTTTAAACCAATGTAAATCACTGAATTGCAATGAAAAGAAGCCATTTTACCAATGACTCACTGCTAGTTTTTCAGAAAAAACATATTATTTGCAATCACACTAACTTGGCCTAAAACAGTGGTTACCAAAAAAACATTGATTTTCTCAAAAACAAACGATTAAACTCACACAAAACTGCTTTAAACCAATGTAACTCACTGAATTGCAATGAAACGAAGCCATTTTTCCAATGAATTACTGCTAGTTTTTCAGAAAAAACATATTATTTGCAATCACACTAACTAGGCCGAAAAAAGTGTCTACTAACAAAACATTGATTTTCTCAAAAACAGTCGATTAAACTCACACAAAAATGCTTTAAACCAATTTAAAACACTCAATTGCAATGAAACGAAGCCATTTTTTCAATGAATTACTGCTAGTTTTTCAGAAAAAACATATTATTTGCAATCACACTTACTTGGCCTAAAACAGTGTTTACCAAAAAAACATTGATTTTCTCAAAAAACAAACGATTAAAATCACACAAAATAGCTTTAAACCAATGTAAATCACTGAATTGCAATGAAACGAAGCCATTTTTCCACTGAATTACTGCTAGTTTTTCAGAAAAAACATATTATTTGCAATCACACTTAATTGGCCTAAAACAGTGTTTACCAAAAAAACATTGATTTTCTCAAAAAACAAACGATTAAAATCACACAAAAAGGCTTTAAACCAATGTAAATCACTGAATTGCAATGAAACGAAGCCATTTTTCCAATTAATTACTGCTAGTTTTTCAGAAAAAACATATTATTTGCAATCACACTAACTTGGCCTAAAACAGTGTTTACTAAAAAAACATTGATTTTCTCAAAAACAGTCGATTAAACTCACACAAAAATGCTTTAAACCAATCTAAAACACTAAATTGCAATGAAACCAAGCCATTTTTCCAATGAATTACTGCTAGTTTCTTAGAAAAAACATATTATTTGCAATCACACTAACTTGGCCTACAACAGTGTTTACTAAAAAAACATTGATTTTCTCAAAAACAGTCGATTAAACTCACACAAAAATGCTTTAAACCAATGTAAAACACTAAATTAAAATGAAACGAAGCCATTTTTCCAATGAATTACTGCTAGTTTTTCAGAAAAAACATATTATTTGCAATCACACTAACTAGGCCTAAAACAGCATTTACCAAAAAAACATTGATTTTCTCAAAAACAGTCGATTAAACTCACACAAAAATGCTTTAAACCAATGTAAATCACTGTATTGCAATGAAACCAAGCCATTTTTCCAATGAATTACTGCTCGTTTTTCAGAAAAAACATATCATTTCCAATCACACTAACTAGGCCTAAAACAGCGTTTACCAAAAAAACTTTGATTTTCTCAAAAACAGTCGATTAAACTCACACAAAAATGCTTTAAACCAATGTAACTCACTGTATTGCAATGAAACCAAGCCATTTTTCCAATGAATTACTGCTAGTTTTTCAGAAAAAACATATTATTTGCAATCACACTAACTTGGCCTAAAACAGTGTTTACTAAAAAAACATTGATTTTCTCAAAAACAATCGAGTAAACTCACACAAAAATGCTTTAAACCAATGTAAATCACTGAATTGCATTGAAACGAAGCCATTTTTTCAATGAATTACTGCTAGTTTTTAAGAAAAAACAGATTATTTGCAATCACACTAACTTGGCCTAAAACAGTGTTTACTAAAAAAACATTGATTTTCTCAAAAACAGTCGATTAAACTCACATAAAAATGCTTTAAACCAATCTAAAACACTAAATTGCAATGAAACCAAGCCATTTTTCCAATGAATTACTGCTAGTTTCTTAGAAAAAACATATTATTTGCAATCACACTAACTTGGCCTAAAACAATGTTTACTAAAAAAACATTGATTTTCTCAAAAACAGTCGATTAAACTCACACAAAAATGCTTTAAACCAATGTAACTCACTGTATTGCAATGAAACCAAGCCATTTTTCCAATGAATTACTGCTAGTTTTTCAGAAAAAACATATTATTTGCAATCACACTAACTAGGCCTAAAACAGCATTTACCAAAAAAACATTGATTTTCTCAAAAACAGTCGATTAAACTCACACAAAAATGCTTTAAACCAATGTAACTCACTGTATTGCAATGAAACCAAGCCATATTTCCAATGAATTACTGCTAGTTTTTCAGAAAAAACATATTATTTGCAATCACACTAACTTGGCCTAAAACAGTGTTTACCAAAAAAACATTGATTTTCTCAAAAACAAACGATTAAACTCACACAAAAATGCTTTAAACCAATGTAACTCACTGAATTGCAATGAAACGAAGCCATTTTTCCAATGAATTACTGCTAGTTTTTCAGAAAAAACATATTATTTGCAATCACACTAACTTGGCCTAAAGCAGCGTTTACCACAAAAACATTGATTTTCTCGAAAACAGTCGATTAAACTCACACAAAAATGCTTTAAACCAATCTAAAACATTAAATTGCAATGAAACGAAGCCATTTTTCCAATGAATTACTGCTAGTTTTTCAGAAAATACATATTATTTGCAATCACACTAACTTGGCCTAAAACAGTGTTTACTAAAAAAACATTGATTTTCTGAAAAACAGTCGATAAAACTCACACAAAAATGCTTTAAACCAATGTAAAACACTAAATTGCAATGAAACCAAGCCATTTTTCCACTGAATTACTGCTAGTTTTTCAGAAAAAACATATTATTTGCAATCACACTTACTTGGCCTAAAACAGTGTTTACCAAAAAAACATTGATTTTCTCAAAAAAAAAACGATTAAAATCACACAAAAATGCTTTAAACCAATGTAAATCACTGAATTGCAATGAAACCAAGCCATTTTTCCAATGAATTACTGCTAGTTTTTCAGAAAAAACATATTATTTGCAATCACACTAACTTGGCCTAAAACAGTTTTTACTAAAAAAACATTGATTTTCTCAAAAACAGTCGATTAAACTCACACAAAAATGCTTTAAACCAATGTAAAACACTAAATTGCAATGAAGCCAAGCCATTTTTCCAGGGAATTACTGCTAGTTTTTCAGAAAAAACATATTATTTGCAATCACACTAACTAGGCCTAAAACAGTGTTTACTAAAAAAACATTGAATTTCTCAAAAACAGTCGATTAAACTCACACAAAAATGCTTTAAACCAATGTAAAACACTAAATTGAAATGAAACGAAGCCATTTTTCTAATGAATTACTGCTAGTTTTTCAGAAAAACATATTATTTGCAATCACACTAACTAGGCCGGAAAAAGTGTCTACAAACATAACATTGATTTTCTCAAAAATAGTCGATTAAACTCACACAAAAATGCTTTAAACCAATGTAACTCACTGAATTGCAATGAAAAGAAGCCATTTTTCCAATGAATCACTGCTAGATTTTCAGAAAAATTATATTATTTGCAATCACACTAACTTGGCCTAAAACAATGTTTACTAAAAAAACATTGATTTTCTCAAAAACAGTCCATTAAACTGACACAAAAATGCTTTAAACCAATCTAAAACACTAAATTGCAATGAAACCAAGCCATTTTTCCAATGAATTACTGCTAGTTTTTCAGAAAAAACATATTATTTGCAATCACACTAACTAGGCCTAAAACAGTGTTTACCAAAAAAACATTGATTTTCTCAAAAACAAACGATTAAACTCACAAAAAACTGCTTTCAACCAATGTAACTCACTGAATTGCAATGAAACGAAGCCATTTTTCTAATGAATTACTGCTAGTTTTTCAGAAAAAACATATTATTTGCAATCACACTAACTAGGCCTAAAACAGTGTTTACAAAAAAACATTGATTTTCTCAAAAACAGTCGATTAAACTCACACAAAAATGCTTTAAACCAATGTAAATCACTGAATTGCAATGAAAACAAGCAATTTTTTCAATGAATTACTGCTCGTTTTTCAGAAAAAACATATCATTTGCAATCACACTAACTAGGCCTAAAAAGCGTTTACCAAAAAAACTTTGATTTTCTCAAAAACAGTCGATTAAACTCACACAAAAATGCTTTAAACCAATGTAACTCACTGAATTGCAATGAAACCAAGCCATTTTTTCAATGAATTACTGCTAGTTTTTCAGAAAAATCATATTATTTGCAATCACACTAACTTGGCCTAAAACAGTGTTTCCTAAAAAAACATTCATTTTCTCAAAAACGAACGATTAAACTCACACAAAAATGCTTTAAACCAATCTAAAACACTAAATTGCAATGAAACCAAGCCATTTTTCCAATGAATTACTGCTAGTTTTTCAGAAAAAACATATTATTTGCAATCACACTAACTAGGCCTAAAACAGCATTTACCAAAAAAACATTGATTTTCTCAAAAAACAAACGATTAAACTCACACAAAAATGCTTTAAACCAATGTAACTCACTGAATTGCAATGAAACGAAGCCATTTTTCCAATGAATTACTGCTAGTTTTTCAGAAAAAACATATTATTTGCAATCACACTAACTAGGCCTAAAACAGTGTTTACCAAAATAACATTGATTTTCTCAAAAACAGTCGATTAAACTCACACAAAATTGCTTTAAACCAATGTAAATCACTGAATTGCAATGAAACCAAGCAATTTTTCCAATGAATTACTGCTCGTTTTTCAGAAAAAACATATCATTTGCAATCACACTAACTAGGCCTAAAACAGCCTTTACCAAAAAAACTTTGATTTTCTCAAAAACAGTCGATTAAACTCACACAAAAATGCTTTAAACCAATGTAAATCACTGAATTACAATGAAACGAAGCCATTTTTTCAATGAATTACTGCTAGTTTTTGAGAAAAAACAGATTATTTGCAATCACACTAACTAGGCCTAAAACAGCGTTTACCAAAAAAACATTGATTTTTTCAAAAACAGTCGATTAAACTCACACAAAAATGCTTTAAACCAATGTAAATCACTGAATTGCAATGAAACCAAGCAATTTTTCCAATGAATTACTGCTCGTTTTTCAGAAAAAACATATCATTTGCAATCACACTAACTAGGCCTAAAACAGCGTTTACCAAAAAAACTTTGATTTTCTCAAAAACAGTCGATTAAACTCACACAAAAATGCTTTAAACCAATGTAAATCACTGAATTACAATGAAACGAAGCCATTTTTTCAATGAATTACTGCTAGTTTTTGAGAAAAAACAGATTATTTGCAATCACACTAACTAGGCCTAAAACAGCGTTTACCAAAAAAACATTGATTTTTTCAAAAACAGTCGATTAAACTCACACAAAAATGCTTTAAACCAATGTATATCACTGAATTGCAATGAAACCAAGCCATTTTTTCAATGAATTACTGCTAGTTTTTCAGAAAAATCATATTATTTGCAATCACACTAACTTAGCCTAAAACAGTGTTTCCTAAAAAAACATTCATTTTCTCAAAAACGAACGATTAAACTCACACAAAAATGCTTTAAACCAATGTAAAACACTAAATTGCACTGAAACCAAGCAATTCTTCTGATGAATTACTGCTAGTTTTTTAGAAAAAACATATTATTTGCAATCACACTAACTTGGCCTAAAACAGTGTTTACCAAAAAAACATTGATTTTCTCGAAAACAAACGATTAAACTCACACAAAAATGCTTTAAACCAATCTAAATCACTAAATTGCAATGAAACCAAGCCATTTTTTCCAATGAGTTACAGCTAGTTTTTCAGAAAAAAACATATTATTTGCAATCACACTAACTTGGCCTAAAACAGTATTTACTAAAAAAACATTGATTTTCTCAAAAACAGTCGATTAAACTCACACAAAAATGCTTTAAACCAATGTAACTCACTGAATTGCAATGAAACGAAGCCATTTTTCCAATGAATTACTGCTAGTTTTTCAGAAAAAACATATTATTTGCAATCACACTAACTTGGCCTAATACAGTGTTTACTAAAAAAACATTGATTTTCTCAAAAACAGTCGATAAAACTCACACAAAAATGCTTTAAACCAATGTAAAACACTAAATTGCAATGAAACCAAGCCATTTTTCCAATGAATTACTGCTAGTTTTTCAGAAAAAATATATTATTTGCAATCACACTTACTTGGCCTAAAACAGTGTTTACTAAAAAAACATTGATTTTCTCAAAAACAGTCGATTAAACTCACACAAAAATGCTTTAAACCAATGTAACTCACTGAATTGCAATGAAAGCAAGCCATTTTTCCAATGAATTACTGCTAGTTTTTCAGAAAAAACATATTATTTGCAATCACACTAACTTCGCCTAAAACAGTGTCTACTAAAAAAACATTGATTTTCTCAAAAACAGTCGATTAAACTCACACAAAAATGCTTTAAACCAATGTAAATCACTGAATTGCAATGAAACGAAGCCATTTTATCAATGAATTACTGCTAGTTTCTCGGAAAAAACATATTATTTGCAATCACACTAACTAGGCCTAAAACAGTGTTTACTAAAAAAACATTGAATTTCTCAAAAACAGTCAATTAAACTCACACAAAAATGCTTTAAACCAATGTAAAACACTAAATTAAAATGAAACGAAGCCATTTTTCTAATGAATTACTGCTAGTTTTTCAGAAAAAACATATTATTTGCAATCACACTAGCTAGGCCTAAAACAGCATTTACCAAAAAAACATTGATTTTCTCAAAAACAGTCGATTAAACTCACACAAAAATGCTTTAAACCAATCTAAAAAACTTAAACTGCAATGAAACCAAGCAACTTTTCCAATGAATTGCTGCTAGTTTTTCAGAAAAATCATATTATTTGCAATCACACTAACTTGGCCTAAAACAGTGGTTACCAAAAAAACATTGATTTTCTCAAAAACAAACGTTTAAACTCACACAAAAATGCCTTAAACCAATGTAACTCACTGAATTGCAATGAAACGAAGCCATTTTTCCAATGAATTACTGCTAGTTTTTCAGAAATAGCATATTATTTGCAATCACACTAACTTGGCCGGAAAAAGTGTCTACAAACATAACATTGATTTTCTCAAAAACAGTCGATTAAACTCACACAAAAATGCTTTAAACCAATGTAACTCACTGAATTTCAATGAAAAGAAGCCATTTTTCCAATGAATCACTGCTAGATTTTCAGAAAAATTATATTATTTGCAATCACACTAACTTGGCCTAAAACAGTGTTTACTAAAAAAACATTGATTTTCTCAAAAACAGTCGATTAAACTCACACAAAAATGCTTTAAACCAATCTAAATCACTAAATTGCAATAAAACCAAGCCATTTTTCCAATGAATTACTGCTAGTTTTTCAGAAAAAACATATTATTTGCAATCACACTAACTAGGCCTAAAACAGTGTTTACCAAAAAAACATTGATTTCTCAAAAACAAACGATTAAACTCACAAAAAACTGCTTTAAACCAATGTAACTCACTGAATTGCAATGAAACGAAGCCATTTTTCCAATGAATTACTGCTAGTTTTTCAGAAAAAACATATTATTTGCAATCACACTAACTAGGCCTAAAACAGTGTTTACCAAAAAAACATTGATTTTCTCAAAAACAGTCGATTAAACTCACACAAAAATGCTTGAAACGAATGTAAATCACTGAATTGGAATGAAACCAAGCAATTTTTCCAATGAATTACTGCTAGTTTTTCAGAAAAAACATATCATTTGCAATCACACTAACTAGGCCTAAAACAGTGTTTACCAAAAAAACATTGATTTCTCAAAAACAAACGATTAAACTCACAAAAAACTGCTTTAAACCAATGTAACTCACTGAATTGCAATGAAACGAAGCCATTTTTCCAATGAATTACTGCTAGTTTTTCAGAAAAAACATATTATTTGCAATCACACTAACTTCGCCTAAAACAGTGTCTACTAAAAAAACATTGATTTTCTCAAAAACAGTCGATTAAACTCACACAAAAATGCTTTAAACCAATGTAAATCACTGAATTGCAATGAAACGAAGCCATTTTATCAATGAATTACTGCTAGTTTCTCGGAAAAAACATATTATTTGCAATCACACTAACTAGGCCTAAAACAGTGTTTACTAAAAAAACATTGAATTTCTCAAAAACAGTCAATTAAACTCACACAAAAATGCTTTAAACCAATGTAAAACACTAAATTAAAATGAAACGAAGCCATTTTTCTAATGAATTACTGCTAGTTTTTCAGAAAAAACATATTATTTGCAATCACACTAGCTAGGCCTAAAACAGCATTTACCAAAAAAACATTGATTTTCTCAAAAACAGTCGATTAAACTCACACAAAAATGCTTTAAACCAATCTAAAAAACTTAAACTGCAATGAAACCAAGCAACTTTTCCAATGAATTGCTGCTAGTTTTTCAGAAAAATCATATTATTTGCAATCACACTAACTTGGCCTAAAACAGTGGTTACCAAAAAAACATTGATTTTCTCAAAAACAAACGTTTAAACTCACACAAAAATGCCTTAAACCAATGTAACTCACTGAATTGCAATGAAACGAAGCCATTTTTCCAATGAATTACTGCTAGTTTTTCAGAAATAGCATATTATTTGCAATCACACTAACTTGGCCGGAAAAAGTGTCTACAAACATAACATTGATTTTCTCAAAAACAGTCGATTAAACTCACACAAAAATGCTTTAAACCAATGTAACTCACTGAATTTCAATGAAAAGAAGCCATTTTTCCAATGAATCACTGCTAGATTTTCAGAAAAATTATATTATTTGCAATCACACTAACTTGGCCTAAAACAGTGTTTACTAAAAAAACATTGATTTTCTCAAAAACAGTCGATTAAACTCACACAAAAATGCTTTAAACCAATCTAAATCACTAAATTGCAATAAAACCAAGCCATTTTTCCAATGAATTACTGCTAGTTTTTCAGAAAAAACATATTATTTGCAATCACACTAACTAGGCCTAAAACAGTGTTTACCAAAAAAACATTGATTTCTCAAAAACAAACGATTAAACTCACAAAAAACTGCTTTAAACCAATGTAACTCACTGAATTGCAATGAAACGAAGCCATTTTTCCAATGAATTACTGCTAGTTTTTCAGAAAAAACATATTATTTGCAATCACACTAACTAGGCCTAAAACAGTGTTTACCAAAAAAACATTGATTTTCTCAAAAACAGTCGATTAAACTCACACAAAAATGCTTGAAACGAATGTAAATCACTGAATTGGAATGAAACCAAGCAATTTTTCCAATGAATTACTGCTAGTTTTTCAGAAAAAACATATCATTTGCAATCACACTAACTAGGCCTAAAACAGTGTTTACCAAAAAAACATTGATTTCTCAAAAACAAACGATTAAACTCACAAAAAACTGCTTTAAACCAATGTAACTCACTGAATTGCAATGAAACGAAGCCATTTTTCCAATGAATTACTGCTAGTTTTTCAGAAAAAACATATTATTTGCAATCACACTAACTAGGCCTAAAACAGTGTTTACCAAAAAAACATTGATTTTCTCAAAAACAGTCGATTAAACTCACACAAAAATGCTTGAAACGAATGTAAATCACTGAATTGGAATGAAACCAAGCAATTTTTCCAATGAATTACTGCTCGTTTTTAAGAAAAAACATATTATTTGCAATCACACTAACTAGGCCTAAAACAGCGTTTACCAAAAAAACTTTGATTTTCTCAAAAACAGTCGATTAAACTCACACAAAAATGCTTTAAACCAATGTAACTCACTGAATTGCAATGTAACAAAGCCATTATTTCAATGAATTACTGCTAGTTTTTCAGAAAAAACATATTATTTGCAATCACACTAACTTGGCCTAAAACAGTGTTTACTAAAGAAACATTGATTTTCTCAAAAACAGTCGATTAAACTCACACAAAAATGCTTTAAACCAATGTAAATCACTGAATTGCAATGAAACGAAGCCATTTTTCCAATGAATTACTGCTAGTTTTTGAGAAAAAACAGATTATTTGCAATCACACTAACTAGGCCTAAAACAGCGTTTACCAAAAAAACATTGATTTTTTCAAAAACAGTCGATTAAACTCACACAAAAATGCTTTAAACCAATGTATATCACTGAATTGCAATGAAACCAAGCCATTTTTCCAATGAATTACTGCTAGTTTTTCAGAAAAAACATATTATTTGCAATCACACTAACTTGGCCTAAAACAGTGTTTACTAAAAAAACATTGATTTTCTCAAAAACAGTCGATAAAACTCACACAAAAATGCTTTAATCCAATGTAAAACACTAAATTGCAATGAAACCAAGCCATTTTTCCAATGAATTACTGCTATTTTTTCAGAAAAAATATATTATTTGCAATCACACTTACTTGGCTTAAAACAGTGTTTACTAAAAAAACATTGATTTTCTCAAAAACAGTCGATTAAACTCACACAAAAATGCTTTAAACCAATGGAACTCACTGAATTGCAATGAAAGCAAGCCATTTTTCCAATGAATTACTGCTAGTTTTTCAGAAAAAACATATTATTTGCAATCACAGTAACTTGGCCTAAAACAGTGTTTACCAAAAAAATATTGATTTTCTCAAAAACAAACGATTAAACTCACACAAAAATGCTTTAAACCAATGTAAAACAATAAATTGCACTGAATACAAGCCATTCTTCTAATGAATTACTGCTAGTTTTTCAGAAAAAACAGATTATTTGCAATCACACTAACTAGGCCTAAAACAGTGTTTACCAAAAAAACATTGATTTTCTCAAAACCAGTCGATTAAACTCACACAAAGTTGATTTAAACCAATGTAAATCACTGAATTGCAATGCACCGAAGCCATTTTTCCAATGAATTACTGCTAGTTTGTCAGAAAAAAACATATTATTTGCAATCACACTAACTTGGCCTAAAACAGCGTTTACCAAAAAAACATTGATTTTCTCAAAAACAGTCGATTAGACTCACACGAAAATGCTTTAAACCAATGTAAAACATTAAATTGCAATGAATCCAAGCCATTTTTCTAATGAATTACTGCTAGTTTTTCAGAAAAAACATATTATTTGCTATCACACTAACTTGGCCTAAAACAGCGTTTACCAAAAAAACATTGATTTTCTAAAAAAAACAGTCGATTAAACTCACACAAAAATGCTTTAAACCAATCTAAAACATTAAATTGCAATGAAACCAAGCCATTTTTCCAATGAATTACTGCTAGTTTCTCAGAAAAAACATATTATTTGCAATCACACTAACTTGGCCTAAAACAGTGTTTACTAAAAAAACATTGATTTTCTCAAAAACAGTCGATCAAACTCACACAAAAATGCTTTACACCAATGTAAAACACTAAATTGCAATGAAACAAAGCCATATTAGCAATGAATTACTGCTAGTTTCTCAGAAAAAACATATTATTTGCAATCACACTAACTTGGCCTAAAACAGCGTTTACCAAAAAAACATTGATTTTCTCAAAAACAGTCGATTAAACTCACACAAAAATGCTTTGAACCAATGTAAATCACTGAATTGCAATGAAACGAAGCCATTTTTCAATGAATTACTGCTAGTTTTTCAGAAAAAAACATATTATTTGCAATCACACTAACTTGGCCTAAAACAGTATTTACTAAAAAAACATTGATTTTCTCAAAAACAGTCGAGTAAACTCACACAAAAATGCTTTAAACCAATGTAACTCACTGAATTGCAAGGACACGAAGCCATTTTTCCAATGAATTACAGCTAGTTTGTCAGAAAAAACATATTATTTGCAATCACAGTAACTTGGCCCAAAACAGTGTTTACTAAAAAAACATTGATTTTCTCAAAAACAGTCGATTAAACTCACACAAAAATGCTTTAAACCAATGTAAAACACTAAATTGCAATGAAACAAAGCCATTTTTCCAATGAATTACTGCTAGTTTTTCAGAAAAAACATATTATTTGCAATCACACTAACTTGGCCTAAAACAGTGTTTACCAAAAAAACATTGATTTTCTCAAAAACAAACGATTAAACTCACACAAAAATGCTTTAAACCAATGTAACTCACTGAATTGCAATGAAACCAAGCATTTTTTCCAATGAGTTACTGCTAGTTTTTCAGAAAAAACATATTATTTGCAATCACACTAACTTGGCCTAAAACAGTGTTTACTAAAAAAACATTGATTTTCTCAAAAACAGTCGATAAAACTCACACAAAAATGCTTTAAACCAATGTAAAACACTAAATTGCAATGAAACCAAGCCATTTTTCCAATGAATTACTGCTATTTTTTCAGAAAAAATATATTATTTGCAATCACACTTACTTGGCCTAAAACAGTGTTTACTAAAAAAACATTGATTTTCTCAAAAACAGTCGATTAAACTCACACAAAAATGCTTTAAACCAATGGAACTCACTGAATTGCAATGAAAGCAAGCCATTTTTCCAATGAATTACTGCTAGTTTTTCAGAAAAAACATATTATTTGCAATCACAGTAACTTGGCCTAAAACAGTGTTTACCAAAAAAACATTGATTTTCTCAAAAACAAACGATTAAACTCACACAAAAATGCTTTAAACCAATGTAAAACAATAAATTGCACTGAATACAAGCCATTCTTCTAATGAATTACTGCTAGTTTTTCAGAAAAAACATATTATTTGCAATCACACTAACTAGGCCTAAAACAGTGTTTACCAAAGAAACATTGATTTTCTCAAAACCAGTCGATTAAACTCACACAAAGTTGATTTAAACCAATGTAAATCACTGAATTGCAATGCACCGAAGCCATTTTTCCAATGAATTACTGCTAGTTTGTCAGAAAAAACATATTATTTGCAATCACACTAACTTGGCCTAAAACAGCGTTTACCAAAAAAACATTGATTTTCTCAAAAACAGTCGATTAAACTCACACGAAAATGCTTTAAACCAATCTAAAACATTAAATTGCAATGAATCCAAGCCATTTTTCTAATGAATTACTGCTAGTTTTTCAGAAAAAACATATTATTTGCAATCACACTAACTTGGCCTAAAACAGCGTTTACCAAAAAAACATTGATTTTCTAAAAAAAACAGTTGATTAAACTCACACAAAAATGCTTTAAACCAATCTAAAACATTAAATTGCAATGAAACCAAGCCATTTTTCCAATGAATTACTGCTAGTTTCTCAGAAAAAACATATAATTTGCAATCACACTAACTTGGCCTAAAACAGTGTTTTCTAAAAAAATATTGATTTTCTCAAAAACAGTCGATCAAACTCACACAAAAATGCTTTAAACCAATGTAAAACACTATATTGCAATGAAACAAAGCCATATTTGCAATGAATTACTGCTAGTTTTTCAGAAAAAACATATTATTTGCAATCACACTAACTTGGCCTAAAACAGCGTTTACCAAAAAAACATTGATTTTCTCAAAAACAGTCGATTAAACTCACACAAAAATGCTTTGAACCAATGTATATCACTGAATTGCAATGAAACGAAGCCATTTTTCCAATGAATTACTGCTAGTTTTTCAGAAAAAACATATTATTTGCAATCACACTAACTTGGCCCAAAACAGCGTTTACCAAAAAAACATTGATTTTCTCAAAAACAGTCGATTAAACTCACACAAAAATGCTTTAAACCAATCTAAAACATTAAATTGCAATGAAACCAAGCCATTTTTCCAATGAATTACTGCTAGTTTTTCAGAAAAAACATATTATTTGCAATCACACTAACTTGGCCAAAAGCAGTGTTTACTAAAAAAACATTGATTTTCTCAAAAACAGTCGATTAAACTCACACAAAAATGCTTTAAACCAATGTAAAACACTAAATTGCAATGAAACAAAGCCATTTTTCCAATGAATTACTGCTAGTTTTTCAGAAAAAACATATTATTTGCAATCACACTAACTTGGCCTAAAACAGCGTTTACCAAAAAAACATTGATTTTCTAAAAAAAACAGTCGATTAAACTCACACAAAAATGCTTTAAACCAATCTAAAACATTAAATTGCAATGAAACCAAGCCATTTTTCCAATGAATTACTGCTAGTTTTTCAGAAAAAACATATTATTTGCAATCACACTAACTAGGCCTAAAACAGCGTTTACCAAAAAAACATTGATTTTCTCAAAAACAGTCGATTAAACTCACACAAAAATGCTTTGAACCAATGTAAATCACTGAATTGCAATGAAACGAAGCCATTTTTCCAATGAATTACTGCTAGTTTTTCAGAAAAAACATATTATTTGCAATCACACTAACTTGGCCTAAAACAGTATTTACTAAAAAAACATTGATTTTCTCAAAAACAGTCGAATAAACTCACACAAAAATGCTTTAAACCAATGTAGCTCACTGAATTGCAATGAAACGAAGCCATTTTTCTAATGAATTACTGCTAGTTTTTCAGAAAAAACATATTATTTGCAATCACACTAACTTGGCCTAAAACAGTGTTTACTAAAAAAACATTGATTTTCTCAAAAACAGTCGATTAAACTCACACAAAAATGCTTTAAACCAATGTAAAACATTAAATTGCAATGAAACCAAGCCATTTTTCCAATGAAATACTGCTAGTTTTTCAGAAAAAACATATTATTTGCAATCACACTAACTTTGCCTAAAACAGTGTTTACTAAAAAAACATTGATTTTCTCAAAAACAGTCGATCAAACTCACACAAAAATGCTTTAAACCAATGTAAAACACTAAATTGCAATGAAACCAAGCCATTTTTCCAATGAATTACTGCTAGTTTTTCAGAAAAAATATATTATTTGCAATCACACTTACTTGGCCTAAAACAGTGTTTACTAAAAAAACATTGATTTTCTCAAAAACAGTCGATTAAACTCACACAAAAATGCTTTAAACCAATGTAACTCACTGAATTGCAATGAAAGCAAGCCATTTTTCCAATGAATTACTGCTAGTTTTTCAGAAAAAACATATTATTTGCAATCACAGTAACTTGGCCTAAAACAGTGTTTACCAAAAAAACATTGATTTTCTCAAAAACAAACGATTAAACTCACACAAAAATGCTTTAAACCAATGTAAAACAATAAATTGCACTGAAACCAAGCCATTCTTCTAATGAATTACTGCTAGTTTTTCAGAAAAAACATATTATTTGCAATCACACTAACTAGGCCTAAAACAGTGTTTACCAAAAAAACATTGATTTTCTCAAAACCAGTCGATTAAACTCACACAAAGTTGATTTAAACCAATGTAAATCACTGAATTGCAATGCACCGAAGCCATTTTTCCAATGAATTACTGCTAGTTTGTCAGAAAAAACATATTATTTGCAATCACACTAACTTGGCCTAAAACAGAGTTTTCCAAAAAAACATTGATTTTCTCAAAAACAGTCGATTAAACTCACACGAAATTGCTTTAAACCAATCTAAAACATTAAATTGCAATGAATCCAAGCCATTTTTCTAATGAATTACTGCTAGTTTTTCAGAAAAAACATATTATTTGCAATCACACTAACTTGGCCTAAAACAGCGTTTACCAAAAAAACATTGATTTTCTAAAAAAAACAGTCGATTAAACTCACACAAAAATGCTTTAAACCAATGTAAAACACTAAATTGCAATGAAACCAAGCCATTTTTCCAATGAATTACTGCTAGTTTTTCAGAAAAAACATATTATTTGCAATCACACTAACTTGGCCTAAAACAGTGGTTACCAAAAAAACATTGATTTTCTCAAAAACAAACGATTAAACTCACACAAAAATGCTTTAAACCAAACTAAAACACTAAATTGCAATGAAACCAAGCCATTTTTTCAAAGAATTACTGCTAGTTTTTCAGAAAAAACATATTATTTGCAATCACACTAACTAGGCCTAAAACAGTGTTTACTAAAAAAACATTGAATTTCTCAAAAACAGTCGATTAAACTCACACAAAAATGCTTTACATCAATGTAAAACACTAAATTAAAATGAAACGAAGCCATTTTTCCAATGAATTACTGCTAGTTTTTCAGAAAAAACATATTATTTGCAATCACACTAACTAGGCCTAAAACAGCGTTTACCAAAAAAACATTGATTTTCTCAAAAACAGTCTATTAAACTCACCCACAAATGCTTTAAACCAATGTAACTCACTGAATTGCAATGAAACGAAGCCATTTTTCCAATGAATTACTGCTAGTTTTTCAGAAAAAACATATTATTTGCAATCACACTATTTTAGCCTAAAAAAGCGTTTACCACAAAAACATTGATTTTCTCAAAAACAGTCGATTAAACTCACACAAAAATGCTTTAAACCAAACTAAAACACTAAATTGCAATGAAACCAAGCCATTTTTCCATAGAATTACTGCTAGTTTCTCAGAAAAAACATATTATTTGCAATCACACTAACTTGGCCTAAAACAATGTTTACTAAAAAAACATTGATTTTCTCAAAAACAGTCGATGAAACTCACACAAAATTGCTTTAAACCAATGTAAAAAACTAAATTGCAATGAAACCAAGCCATTTTTTCAATGAATTACTGCTAGTTTTTCAGAAAAAACATATTATTTGCAATCACTTTAACTTGGCCTAAAACAGTGTTTACTAAAAAAACATTGATTTTCTCAAAAACAGTCGATTAAACTCACACAAAAATGCTTTAAACCAATGTAAAACATTAAATTGCAATGAAACCAAGCCATTTTTCCAATGAAATACTGCTAGTTTTTCAGAAAAAACATATTATTTGCAATCACACTAACTTTGCCTAAAAACAGTGTTTACTAAAAAAACATTGATTTTCTCAAAAACAGTCGATCAAACTCACACAAAAATGCTTTAAACCAATGTAAAACACTAAATTGCAATAAAACCAAGCCATTTTTCCAATGAATTACTGCTAGTTTTTCAGAAAAAATATATTATTTGCAATCACACTTACTTGGCCTAAAACAGTGTTTACTAAAAAAACATTGATTTTCTCAAAAACAGTCGATTAAACTCACACAAAAATGCTTTAAACCAATGTAACTCACTGAATTGCAATGAAAGCAAGCCATTTTTCCAATGAATTACTGCTAGTTTTTCAGAAAAAACATATTATTTGCAATCACAGTAACTTGGCCTAAAACAGTGTTTACCAAAAAAACATTGATTTTCTCAAAAACAAACGATTAAACTCACACAAAAATGCTTTAAACCAATGTAAAACAATAAATTGCACTGAAACCAAGCCATTCTTCTAATGAATTACTGCTAGTTTTTCAGAAAAAACATATTATTTGCAATCACCCTAACTAGGCCTAAAACAGTGTTTACCAAAAAAACATTGATTTTCTCAAAACCAGTCGATTAAACTCACACAAAGTTGATTTAAACCAATGTAAATCACTGAATTGCAATGCACCGAAGCCATTTTTCCAATGAATTACTGCTAGTTTGTCAGAAAAAACATATTATTTGCAATCACACTAACTTGGCCTAAAACAGAGTTTACCAAAAAAACATTGATTTTCTCAAAAACAGTCGATTAAACTCACACGAAATTGCTTTAAACCAATCTAAAACATTAAATTGCAATGAATCCAAGCCATTTTTCTAATGAATTACTGCTAGTTTTTCAGAAAAAACATATTATTTGCAATCACACTAACTTGGCCTAAAACAGCGTTTACCAAAAAAACATTGATTTTCTAAAAAAAACAGTCGATTAAACTCACACAAAAATGCTTTAAACCAATCTAAAACATTAAATTGCAATGAAACCAAGCCATTTTTCCAATGAATTACTGCTAGTTTCTCAGAAAAAAAATATTATTTGCAATCACACTAACTTGGCCTAAAACAGTGTTTACTAAAAAAACATTGATTTTCTCAAAAACAGTCGATCAAACTCACACAAAAATGCTTTAAACCAATGGAAAACACTAAATTGCAATGAAACAAAGCCATTTTTCCAATGAATTACTGCTAGTTTTTCAGAAAAAACATATTATTTGCAATCACACTAACTTGGCCTAAAACAGCGTTTACCAAAAAAACATTGATTTTCTCAAAAACAGTCGATTAAACTCACACAAAAATGCTTTGAACCAATGTAAATCACTGAATTGCAATGAAACGAAGCCATTTTTCCAATGAATTACTGCTAGTTTTTCAGAAAAAACATATTATTTGCAATCACACTAGCTTGGCCTAAAAAAGTATTTACCAAAAAAACATTGATTTTCTCAAAAACAGTCGAGTAAACTCACACAAAAATGCTTGAAACCAATGTAACTCACTGAATTGCAAGGACACGAAGCCATTTTTCCAATGAATTACAGCTAGTTTGTCAGAAAAAACATATTATTTGCAATCACACTAACTTGGCCTAAAACAGCTTTTACCAAAAAAACATTGATTTTCTCAAAAACAGTCGATTAAACTCACACAAAAATGCTTTGAACCAATGTAAATCACTGAATTGCAATGAAACGAAGCCATTTTTCCAATGAATTACTGCTAGTTTTTCAGAAAAAACATATTATTTGCAATCACACTAACTTCGCCTAAAACAGTGTTTACCAAAAAAACATTGATTTTCTCAAAAACAGTCGATTAAACTCACACAAAAATGCTTTAAACCAATGTAAAACAATAAATTGCACTGAAACCAAGCCATTCTTCTAATGAATTACTGCTAGTTTTTCAGAAAAAACATATTATTTGCAATCACCCTAACTAGGCCTAAAACAGTGTTTACCAAAAAAACATTGATTTTCTCAAAACCAGTCGATTAAACTCACACAAAGTTGATTTAAACCAATGTAAATCACTGAATTGCAATGCACCGAAGCCATTTTTCCAATGAATTACTGCTAGTTTGTCAGAAAAAACATATTATTTGCAATCACACTAACTTGGCCTAAAACAGAGTTTACCAAAAAAACATTGATTTTCTCAAAAACAGTCGATTAAACTCACACGAAATTGCTTTAAACCAATCTAAAACATTAAATTGCAATGAATCCAAGCCATTTTTCTAATGAATTACTGCTAGTTTTTCAGAAAAAACATATTATTTGCAATCACCCTAACTAGGCCTAAAACAGTGTTTACCAAAAAAACATTGATTTTCTCAAAACCAGTCGATTAAACTCACACAAAGTTGATTTAAACCAATGTAAATCACTGAATTGCAATGCACCGAAGCCATTTTTCCAATGAATTACTGCTAGTTTGTCAGAAAAAACATATTATTTGCAATCACACTAACTTGGCCTAAAACAGAGTTTACCAAAAAAACATTGATTTTCTCAAAAACAGTCGATTAAACTCACACGAAATTGCTTTAAACCAATCTAAAACATTAAATTGCAATGAATCCAAGCCATTTTTCTAATGAATTACTGCTAGTTTTTCAGAAAAAACATATTATTTGCAATCACACTAACTTGGCCTAAAACAGCGTTTACCAAAAAAACATTGATTTTCTAAAAAAAACAGTCGATTAAACTCACACAAAAATGCTTTAAACCAATCTAAAACATTAAATTGCAATGAAACCAAGCCATTTTTCCAATGAATTACTGCTAGTTTCTCAGAAAAAAAATATTATTTGCAATCACACTAACTTGGCCTAAAACAGTGTTTACTAAAAAAACATTGATTTTCTCAAAAACAGTCGATCAAACTCACACAAAAATGCTTTAAACCAATGGAAAACACTAAATTGCAATGAAACAAAGCCATTTTTCCAATGAATTACTGCTAGTTTTTCAGAAAAAACATATTATTTGCAATCACACTAACTTGGCCTAAAACAGCGTTTACCAAAAAAACATTGATTTTCTCAAAAACAGTCGATTAAACTCACACAAAAATGCTTTGAACCAATGTAAATCACTGAATTGCAATGAAACGAAGCCATTTTTCCAATGAATTACTGCTAGTTTTTCAGAAAAAACATATTATTTGCAATCCTACTAGCTTGGCCTTAAAAAGTATTTACCAAAAAAACATTGATTTTCTCAAAAACAGTCGAGTAAACTCACACAAAAATGCTTTAAACCAATGTAACTCACTGAATTGCAAGGACACGAAGCCATTTTTCCAATGAATTACAGCTAGTTTGTCAGAAAAAACATATTATTTGCAATCACACTAACTTGGCCTAAAACAGCGTTTACCAAAAAAACATTGATTTTCTCAAAAACAGTCGATTAAACTCACACAAAAATGCTTTAAACCAATCTAAAGCATTAAATTGCAATGAAACCAAGCCATTTTTCCAATGAATTACTGCTAGTTTTTCAGAAAAAACATATTATTTGCAATCACACTAACTTGGCCCAAAACAGTGTTTACTAAAAAAACATTGATTTTCTCAAAAACAGTGGATTAAACTCTCACAAAAATGATTTAAACCAATGTAAAACACTAAATTGCAATGAAACAAAGCCATTTTTCCAATGAATTACTGCTAGTTTTTCAGAAAAAACATATTATTTGCAATCACACTAACTTGGCCTAAAACAGCGTTTACCAAAAAAACATTGATTTTCTCAAAAACAGTCGATTAAACTCACACAAAAATGCTTTGAACCAATGTAAATCACTGAATTGCAATGAAACGAAGCCATTTTTCCAATGAATTACTGCTAGTTTTTCAGAAAAAACATATTATTTGCAATCACACTAACTTCGCCTAAAACAGTATTTACTAAAAAAACATTGATTTTCTCAAAAACAGTCGAATAAACTCACACAAAAATGCTTTAAACCAATGTAGCTCACTGAATTGCAATGAAACGAAGCCATTTTTCTAATGAATTACTGCTAGTTTTTCAGAAAAAACATATTATTTGCAATCACACTAACTTGGCCTAAAACAGTGTTTACTAAAAAAACATTGATTTTCTCAAAAACAGTCGATTAAACTCACACAAAAATGCTTTAAACCAATGTTAAACATTAAATTGCAATGAAAACAAGCCATTTTTCCAATGAATTACTCCTAGTTTTTCAGAAAAAACATATTATTTGCAATCACACTAACTTGGCCTAAAACAGTGTTTACTAAAAAAACATTGATTTTCTCAAAAACAGTTGATCAAACTCACACAACAATGCTTTAAAACAATGTAAAACACTAAATTGCAATGAAACAAAGCCATTTGTCCAATGAATTACTGCTAGTTTTTCAGAAAAAACATATTATTTGCAATCACACTAACTAGGCCTAAAACAGCGTTTACCAAAAAAACATGGATTTTCTCAAAAACAGTCGATTAAACTCACACAAAAATGCTTTGAACCAGTGTAAATCATTGAATTGCAATGAAACAAAGCCATTTTTCCAATGAATTACTGCTAGTTTTTCAGAAAAAACATATTATTTGCAATCACACTAACTTGGCCTAAAAGAGTATTTACTAAAAAAACATTGATTTTCTCAAAAACAGTCGAATAAACTCACACAAAAATGCTTTAAACCAATGTAACTCACTGAATTGCAATGAAACGAAGCCATTTTTCCAATGAATTACTGCTAGTTTTTCAGAAAATACATATTATTTGCAATCACACTAACTTGGCCTAAAACAGTGTTTACTAAAAAAACATTGATTTTCTCAAAAACAGTCGATTAAACTCACACAAAAATGCTTTAAACCAATCTAAAACACTGAATTGCAATGAAACCAAGCCATTTTTCCAATGAATTACTGCTAGTTTTTCAGAAAAAACATATTATTTGGAATCACACTAACTTGGCCTAAAACAGTGTTTACCAGAAAAACATTGATTTTCTCAAAAACAGTCGATTAAACTCACACAAAAATGCTTTAAACCAATGTAAATCACTGAATTGCAATGAAACGAAGCCATTTTTTCAATGAGTTACTGCTGGTTTTTCAGAAAAAACATATTATTTGCAATCACACTAACTTGGCCTAAAACAGTGTTTACCAAAAAAACATTGATTTTCTCAAAAACAGTCGATTAAACTCGCACAAAAATGCTTTAAACCTATGTAAAACACTAAATTGCAATGAAACCAAGCAATTTTTCCAATGAATTACTGCTAGTTTTTCAGAAAAAACATATTATTTGCAATCACACTAACTTGGCCTAAAACAGTGTTTACCAAAAAAACATTGATTTTCTCAAAAACCAACAATTAAACTCACACAAAAATGCTTTAACCCAATGTAACTCACTGAATTGCAATGAAACCAAGCATTTTTTCCAATGAGTTACTGCTAGTTTTTCAGAAAAAACATATTATTTGCAATCACACTAACTTGGCCTAAAACAGTGTTTACCAAAAAAACATTGATTTTCTCAAAAACAAACGATTAAACTCACACAAAAATGCTTTAAACCAATGTAAAACATTAAATTGCAATGAAAACAAGCCATTTTTCCAATGAATTACTCCTAGTTTTTCAGAAAAAACATATTATTTGCAATCACACTAACTTGGCCTAAAACAGTGTTTACTAAAAAAACATTGATTTTCTCAAAAACAGTTGATCAAACTCACACAACAATGCTTTAAAACAATGTAAAACACTAAATTGCAATGAAACAAAGCCATTTGTCCAATGAATTACTGCTAGTTTTTCAGAAAAAACATATTATTTGCAATCACACTAACTAGGCCTAAAACAGCGTTTACCAAAAAAACATGGATTTTCTCAAAAACAGTCGATTAAACTCACACAAAAATGCTTTGAACCAGTGTAAATCATTGAATTGCAATGAAACAAAGCCATTTTTCCAATGAATTACTGCTAGTTTTTCAGAAAAAACATATTATTTGCAATCACACTAACTTGGCCTAAAAGAGTATTTACTAAAAAAACATTGATTTTCTCAAAAACAGTCGAATAAACTCACACAAAAATGCTTTAAACCAATGTAACTCACTGAATTGCAATGAAACGAAGCCATTTTTCCAATGAATTACTGCTAGTTTTTCAGAAAATACATATTATTTGCAATCACACTAACTTGGCCTAAAACAGTGTTTACTAAAAAAACATTGATTTTCTCAAAAACAGTCGATTAAACTCACACAAAAATGCTTTAAACCAATCTAAAACACTGAATTGCAATGAAACCAAGCCATTTTTCCAATGAATTACTGCTAGTTTTTCAGAAAAAACATATTATTTGGAATCACACTAACTTGGCCTAAAACAGTGTTTACCAGAAAAACATTGATTTTCTCAAAAACAGTCGATTAAACTCACACAAAAATGCTTTAAACCAATGTAAATCACTGAATTGCAATGAAACGAAGCCATTTTTTCAATGAGTTACTGCTGGTTTTTCAGAAAAAACATATTATTTGCAATCACACTAACTTGGCCTAAAACAGTGTTTACCAAAAAAACATTGATTTTCTCAAAAACAGTCGATTAAACTCGCACAAAAATGCTTTAAACCTATGTAAAACACTAAATTGCAATGAAACCAAGCAATTTTTCCAATGAATTACTGCTAGTTTTTCAGAAAAAACATATTATTTGCAATCACACTAACTTGGCCTAAAACAGTGTTTACCAAAAAAACATTGATTTTCTCAAAAACCAACAATTAAACTCACACAAAAATGCTTTAACCCAATGTAACTCACTGAATTGCAATGAAACCAAGCATTTTTTCCAATGAGTTACTGCTAGTTTTTCAGAAAAAACATATTATTTGCAATCACACTAACTTGGCCTAAAACAGTGTTTACCAAAAAAACATTGATTTTCTCAAAAACAAACGATTAAACTCACACAAAAATGCTTTAAACCAATGTAAAACACTAAATTGCACTGAAACCAAGCCATTCTTCTAATGGATTACTGCCAGTTTTTCAGAAAAAACATATTATTTGCAATCACACTAACTAGGCCTAAAACAGTGTTTACCAAAAAAACATTGATTTTCTCAAAACCAGTCGATTAAACTCACACAAAAATGATTTTAACCAATGTAAATCACTGAATTGCAATAAAACGAAGCCATTTTTCCAATGAATAACTGCTAGTTTTTCAGAAAAAACATATTATTTGCAATCACACTAACTAGGCCTACAACAGTCTTTACCAAAAAAACATTGATTTTCTCAAAAACAGTCGATTAAACTCACACAAAAATGCTTTAAACCAATGTAAATCACTGAATTGCAATGAAACCAAGCCATTTGATCAATGAATTACTGCTGGTTTTTCAGAAAAAACATATTATTTGCAATCACACTAACTTGGCCTAAAAAAGTGTTTACCAGAAAAACATTGATTTTCTCAAAAACAAAAGATTAAACTCGCACAAAAATGCTTTAAACCAATGTAAAACACTAAATTGCAATGAAACCAAGCAATTTGTCCAATGAATTACTGCTAGTTTTTCAGAAAAAACATATTATTTGCAATCACACTAACTTGGCCTAAAACAGTGTTTACCAAAAAAAACATTGATTTACTCAAAAACAAACGATTAAACTCACACAAAAATGCTTTAAACCAATGTAACTCACTGAATTGCAATGAAACCAAGCATTTTTTCCAATGATTTACTGCTAGTTTTTCAGAAAAAACATATTATTTGCAATCACACTAACTTGGCCTAAAACAGTGTTTACCAAAAAAACATTGATTTTCTCAAAAACAAACGATTAAACTCACACAAAAATGCTTTAAACAAATGTAAAACACTAAATTGCACTGAAACCAAGCCATTCTTTTAATGAATTACTGCTAGTTTTTCAGAAAAAACATATTATTTGCAATCACACTAACTTGGCCTAAAACAGTGTTTACCAAAAAAACATTGATTTTCTCAAAACCAGTCGATTAAACTCACACAAAAATGCTTTAAACCAATGTAACTCACTGAATTGCAATGAAACAAAGCCATTTTTCCAATGACTTACTGCTAGTTTGCCAGAAAAAACATATTATTTGCAATCACACTAACTTGGTCTAAAACAGCGTTTAACAAAAAAACATTGATTTTCTCAAAAACAGTCGATTAAACTCACACAAAAATGCTTTAAACCAATCTAAAACATTAAATTGCAATGAAACGAAGCCATTTTTCCAATGAATTACTGCTAGTTTTTCAGAAAAAAAACATATTATTTGCAATCACACTAACTTGGCCTAAAACAGTGTTTACTAACAAAACATTGATTTTCTCAAAAACAGTCGATTAAACTCACACAAAAATGCTTTAAACCAATCTAAAACATTAAATTGCAATGAAACCAAGCCATTTTTTCAATGAATTACTGCTAGTTTTTCAGAAAAAACATATTATTTGCAATCACACTAACTTGGCCTGAAACAGCGTTTACCAAAAAAACATTGATTTTTTCAAAAACAGTCGATTAAACTCACACAAAAATGATTTTAACCAATGTAAATCACTGAATTGCAATGAAACGAAGCCATTTTTCCAAAGAATTACTGCTAGTTTTTCAGAAAAAACATATTATTTGCAATCACACTAACTTGGCCTAAAACAGTATTTACTAAAAAAACATTGATTTTCTCAAAAACAATCGAGTAAACTCACACAAAAATGCTTTAAACCAATGTAACTCACTGAATTGCAATGAAACGAAGCCATTTTTCCAATTAATTACTGCTAGTTTGTCAGAAAAAACATATTATTTGGAATCACACTAACTTGGCCTAAAACAGTGTTTACCAAAAAAACATTGATTTTCTCAAAAACAGTCGATTAAACTCACACAAAAATGCTTTAAACCAATCTAAAACATTAAATTGCAATGAAACCAAGCCATTTTTTCAATGAATTACTGCTAGTTTTTGAGAAAAAACATATTATTTGCAATCACACTAACTTGGCCTAAAACAGCGTTTACCAAAAAAACATTGATTTTCTCAAAAACAGTCGATTAAACTCACACAAAAATGCTTTAAACCAATCTAAAACATTAAATTGCAATGAAACCAAGCCATTTTTCCAATGAATTACTGCTAGTTTTTCAGAAAAAAACATATTATTTGCAATCACACTAACTTGGCCTAAAACAGTGTTTACTAAAAAAACATTGATTTTCTCAAAAACAGTCGATTAAACTCACACAAAAATGCTTTAAACCAATCTAAAACACTAAATTGCAATGAAACAAAGCCATTTTTCCAATGAATTACTGCTAGTTTTTCAGAAAAAACATATTATTTGCAATCACACTAACTTGGCCTAAAACAGTGTTTACTAAAAAAATATTGATTTTCTCAAAAACAGTCGATTAAACTCACACAAAAATGCTTTAAACCAATCTAAAACATTAAATTGCAATGAAACAAAGCCATTTTTCCAATGAATTACTGCTAGTTTTTCAGAAAAAACATATTATTTGCAATCACACTAACTTGGCCTAAAAGAGTATTTACTAAAAAAACATTGATTTTCTCAAAAACAGTCGATTAAACTCACACAAAAATGCTTTAAACCAATGTAACTCACTGAATTGCAATGAAACAAAGCCATTTTTCCAATGAATTACTGCTAGTTTTTCAGAAAAAACATATTATTTGCAATCACACTAACTTGGCCTAAAACAGTGTTTACTAACAAAACATTGATTTTCTCAAAAACAGTCGATTAAACTCACACAAAAATGCTTTAAACCAATCTAAAACATTAAATTGCAATGAAACCAAGCCATTTTTTCAATGAATTACTGCTAGTTTTTCAGAAAAAACATATTATTTGCAATCACACTAACTTGGCCTAAAACAGTCTTTACTAAAAAAACATTGATTTTCTCAAAAACAGTCGAGTAAACTCACACAAAAATGCTTTAAACCAATGTAACTCACTGAATTGCAATGAAACGAAGCCATTTTTCCAATGAATTACTGCTAGTTTGTCAGAAAAAACATATTATTTGCAATCACACTAGTTTGGCCTAAAACAGCGTTTACCAAAAAAACATTGATTTTCTCAAAAACAGTCGATTAAACTCACACAAAAATGCTTTAAACCAATCTAAAACATTAAATTGCAATGAAACCAAGCCATTTTTCCAATGAATTACTGCTAGTTTTTCAGCAAAAACATATTATTTGCAATCACACTAACTTGGCCTAAAACAGTGTTTACTAACAAAACAGTGATTTTCTCAAAAAAAGTTGATTAAACTCACACAAAAATGCTTTAAACCAATCTAAAACACTAAATTGCAATGAAACCAAGCAGTTTTTGCAATGAATTACTGCTAGTTTTTCAGAGAAAACATATTATTTGCAATCACACTAACTTGGCCTAAAACAGTATTTACTAAAAAAACATTTATTTTCTCAAAAACAGTCGATTAAACTCACACAAAAATGCTTTAAACCAATGTAACTCACTGGATTGCAATGAAACGAAGCCATTTTTCCAATGAATTACTGCTAGTTTTTCAGCAAAAACATATTATTTGCAATCACACTAACTTGGCCTAAAACAGTGTTTACTAACAAAACATTGATTTTCTCAAAAACAGTCGATTAAACTCACACAAAAATGCTTTGAACCAATGTAAATCACTGAATTGCAATGAAACGAACCCATTTTTTCAATGAATTACTGCTTGTTTTTCAGAAAAAACATATTATTTGCAATCACACTAACTTGGCCAAAAACAGTGTTTACCAAAAAACATTGATTTTCTCAAAAACAAGCGATTAAACTCACACAAAAATGCTTTAAACCAATGTAACTCACTGAATTGCAATGAAACGAAGCCATTTTTCTAATGAATTACTGCTAGTTTTTCAGCAAAAACATATTATTTGCAATCACACTAACTTGGCCTAAAACAGTGTTTACTAAAAAAACATTTATTTTCTCAAAAACAGTCGATTAAACTCACACAAAAATGCTTTAAACCAATCTAAAACATTAAATTGCAATGAAACAAAGCCATTTTTCCAATGAATTACTGCTAGTTTTTCAGAAAAAACATATTATTTGCAATCACACTAACTTGGCCTAAAAGAGTATTTACTAAAAAAACATTGATTTTCTCAAAAACAGTCGAATAAACTCACACAAAAATGCTTTAAACCAATGTAACTCACTGAATTGCAATGAAACGAAGCCATTTTTCCAATGAATTACTGCTAGTTTTTCAGAAAAAACATATTATTTGCAATCACACTAACTTGGCCTAAAACAGTGTTTACCAAAAAAACATTGATTTTCTCAAAAACAAACGATTAAACTCACACAAAAATGCTTTAAACCAATGTAAAACACTAAATTGCACTGAAACCAAGCCATTCTTTTAATGAATTACTGCTAGTTTTTCAGAAAAAACATATTATTTGCAATCACACTAACTTGGCCTAAAACAGTGTTTACCAAAAAAACATTGATTTTCTCAAAACCAGTCGATTAAACTCACACAAAAATGCTTTAAACCAATGTAACTCACTGAATTGCAATGAAACAAAGCCATTTTTCCAATGACTTACTGCTAGTTTGCCAGAAAAAACATATTATTTGCAATCACACTAACTTGGTCTAAAACAGCGTTTAACAAAAAAACATTGATTTTCTCAAAAACAGTCGATTAAACTCACACAAAAATGCTTTAAACCAATCTAAAACATTAAATTGCAATGAAACGAAGCCATTTTTCCAATGAATTACTGCTAGTTTTTCAGAAAAAAAACATATTATTTGCAATCACACTAACTTGGCCTAAAACAGTGTTTACTAACAAAACATTGATTTTCTCAAAAACAGTCGATTAAACTCACACAAAAATGCTTTAAACCAATCTAAAACATTAAATTGCAATGAAACCAAGCCATTTTTTCAATGAATTACTGCTAGTTTTTCAGAAAAAACATATTATTTGCAATCACACTAACTTGGCCTGAAACAGCGTTTACCAAAAAAACATTGATTTTTTCAAAAACAGTCGATTAAACTCACACAAAAATGATTTTAACCAATGTAAATCACTGAATTGCAATGAAACGAAGCCATTTTTCCAAAGAATTACTGCTAGTTTTTCAGAAAAAACATATTATTTGCAATCACACTAACTTGGCCTAAAACAGTATTTACTAAAAAAACATTGATTTTCTCAAAAACAATCGAGTAAACTCACACAAAAATGCTTTAAACCAATGTAACTCACTGAATTGCAATGAAACGAAGCCATTTTTCCAATTAATTACTGCTAGTTTGTCAGAAAAAACATATTATTTGGAATCACACTAACTTGGCCTAAAACAGTGTTTACCAAAAAAACATTGATTTTCTCAAAAACAGTCGATTAAACTCACACAAAAATGCTTTAAACCAATCTAAAACATTAAATTGCAATGAAACCAAGCCATTTTTTCAATGAATTACTGCTAGTTTTTGAGAAAAAACATATTATTTGCAATCACACTAACTTGGCCTAAAACAGCGTTTACCAAAAAAACATTGATTTTCTCAAAAACAGTCGATTAAACTCACACAAAAATGCTTTAAACCAATCTAAAACATTAAATTGCAATGAAACCAAGCCATTTTTCCAATGAATTACTGCTAGTTTTTCAGAAAAAAACATATTATTTGCAATCACACTAACTTGGCCTAAAACAGTGTTTACTAAAAAAACATTGATTTTCTCAAAAACAGTCGATTAAACTCACACAAAAATGCTTTAAACCAATCTAAAACACTAAATTGCAATGAAACAAAGCCATTTTTCCAATGAATTACTGCTAGTTTTTCAGAAAAAACATATTATTTGCAATCACACTAACTTGGCCTAAAACAGTGTTTACTAAAAAAATATTGATTTTCTCAAAAACAGTCGATTAAACTCACACAAAAATGCTTTAAACCAATCTAAAACATTAAATTGCAATGAAACAAAGCCATTTTTCCAATGAATTACTGCTAGTTTTTCAGAAAAAACATATTATTTGCAATCACACTAACTTGGCCTAAAAGAGTATTTACTAAAAAAACATTGATTTTCTCAAAAACAGTCGAATAAACTCACACAAAAATGCTTTAAACCAATGTAACTCACTGAATTGCAATGAAACGAAGCCATTTTTCCAATGAATTACTGCTAGTTTTTCAGAAAAAACATATTATTTGCAATCACACTAACTTGGCCTAAAACAGTGTTTACTAACAAAACATTGATTTTCTCAAAAACAGTCGATTAAACTCACACAAAAATGCTTTAAACCAATCTAAAACATTAAATTGCAATGAAACCAAGCCATTTTTTCAATGAATTACTGCTAGTTTTTCAGAAAAAACATATTATTTGCAATCACACTAACTTGGCCTAAAACTGCGTTTACCAAAAAAACATTGATTTTCTCAAAAACAGTCGATTAAACTCAAACAAAAATGCTTTAAACCAATCTAAAACATTAAATTGCAATGAAACCAAGCCATTTTTCCAATGAATTACTGCTCGTTTTTCAGAAAAAAACATATTATTTGCAATCACACTAACTTGGCCTAAAACAGTGTTTACTAAAAAAACATTGATTTTCTCGAAAACAGTCGATTAAACTCACACAAAAATGCTTTGAACCAATCTAAAACACTAAATTGCAATGAAACAAAGCCATTTTTCCAATGAATTACTGCTAGTTTTTCAGAAAAGACATATTATTTGCAATCACACTAACTTGGCCTAAAACAGTATTTACTAAAAAAACATTGATTTTCTCAAAAACAGTCGAATAAACTCACACAAAATTGCTTTAAACCAATGTAAATCACTGAATTGCAGTGAAACGAAGCCACTTTTCCAAAGAATTACTGCTAGTTTTTCAGAAAAAATATATTATTTGCAATCACACTAACTTGGCCTAAAACAGTCTTTACTAAAAAAACATTGATTTTCTCAAAAACAGTCGAGTAAACTCACACAAAAATGCTTTAAACCAATGTAACTCACTGAATTGCAATGAAACGAAGCCATTTTTCCAATGAATTACTGCTAGTTTGTCAGAAAAAACATATTATTTGCAATCACACTAGTTTGGCCTAAAACAGCGTTTACCAAAAAAACATTGATTTTCTCAAAAACAGTCGATTAAACTCACACAAAAATGCTTTAAACCAATCTAAAACATTAAATTGCAATGAAACCAAGCCATTTTTCCAATGAATTACTGCTAGTTTTTCAGCAAAAACATATTATTTGCAATCACACTAACTTGGCCTAAAACAGTGTTTACTAACAAAACAGTGATTTTCTCAAAAAAAGTTGATTAAACTCACACAAAAATGCTTTAAACCAATCTAAAACACTAAATTGCAATGAAACCAAGCAGTTTTTGCAATGAATTACTGCTAGTTTTTCAGAGAAAACATATTATTTGCAATCACACTAACTTGGCCTAAAACAGTATTTACTAAAAAAACATTTATTTTCTCAAAAACAGTCGATTAAACTCACACAAAAATGCTTTAAACCAATGTAACTCACTGGATTGCAATGAAACGAAGCCATTTTTCCAATGAATTACTGCTAGTTTTTCAGCAAAAACATATTATTTGCAATCACACTAACTTGGCCTAAAACAGTGTTTACTAACAAAACATTGATTTTCTCAAAAACAGTCGATTAAACTCACACAAAAATGCTTTGAACCAATGTAAATCACTGAATTGCAATGAAACGAACCCATTTTTTCAATGAATTACTGCTTGTTTTTCAGAAAAAACATATTATTTGCAATCACACTAACTTGGCCAAAAACAGTGTTTACCAAAAAACATTGATTTTCTCAAAAACAAGCGATTAAACTCACACAAAAATGCTTTAAACCAATGTAACTCACTGAATTGCAATGAAACGAAGCCATTTTTCTAATGAATTACTGCTAGTTTTTCAGCAAAAACATATTATTTGCAATCACACTAACTTGGCCTAAAACAGTGTTTACTAAAAAAACATTTATTTTCTCAAAAACAGTCGAATAAACTCACACAAAAATGCTTTAAACCAATGTAACTCACTGAATTGCAATGAAACGAAGCCATTTTTCCAATGAATTACTGCTAGTTTTTCAGCAAAAACATATTATTTGCAATCACACTAACTTGGCCTAAAACAGTGTTTACTAACAAAACATTGATTTTCTCAAAAACAGTTGATTAAACTCACACAAAAATGCTTTAAACCAATCTAAAACACTAAATTGCAATGAAACCAAGCAGTTTTTGAAATGAATTACTGCTAGTTTTTCAGAGAAAACATATTATTTGCAATCACACTAACTTGGCCTAAAACAGTATTTACTAAAAAAACATTTATTTTCTCAAAAACAGTCGATTAAACTCCCACAAAAATGCTTTAAACCAATGTAACTCACTGAATTGCAATGAAACGAAGCCATTTTTCCAATGAATTACTGCTAGTTTTTCAGCAAAAACATATTATTTGCAATCACACTAACTTGACCTAAAACAGTGTTTACTAACAAAACATTGATTTTCTCAAAAACAGTCGATTAAACTCACACAAAAATGCTTTGAACCAATGTAAATCACTGAATTGCAATGAAACGAACCCATTTTTTCAATGAATTACTGCTTGTTTTTCAGAAAAAACATATTATTTGCAATCACACTAACTTGGCCAAAAACAGTGTTTACCAAAAAACATTGATTTTCTCAAAAACAAGCGATTAAACTCACACAAAAATGCTTTAAACCAATGTAACTCACAGAATTGCAATGAAACGAAGCCATTTTTCCAATGAATTACTGCTAGTTTTTCAGAAAAAACATATTATTTGCAATCACACTAACTTGGCCTAAAACAGTGTTTACTAAAAAAACATTGATTTTCTCAAAAATAGTCGATTAAACTCTCACAAAAATGCTTTAAACCAATCTAAAACACTGAATTGCAATGAAACCAAGCAATTTTTCCAATGAATTACTGCTCGTTTTTCAGAAAAAACATATTATTTGCAATCACACTAACTAGGCCTAAAACAGCGTTTACCAAAAAAACTTTGATTTTCTCAAAAACAGTCGATTAAACTCACAGAAAAATGCTTTAAACCAATGTAAAACACTAGATTGCACTGAAACCAAGCCATTGTTCTAATGAATTACTGCTAGTTTTTCAGAAAAAAACATATTATTTGCAATCACACTAATTAGGCCTAAAACAGTGTTTACTAAAAAAACATTAATTTTCTCAAAACCAGTCGATTAAACTCACAGAAAAATGATTTTAACCAATGTAAATCACTGAATTGCAATGAAACGAAGCCATTTTTCCAAAGAATTAACGCTAGTTTTTCAGAAAAAACATATTGATTGCAATCACACTAACTTGGCCTAAAACAGTAATTACTAAAAAAACATTTATTTTCTCAAAAACAGTCGAATAAACTCACACAAAAATGCTTTAAAGCAATGTAACTCACTGAATTGCGATGAAACGAAGCCATTTTTCCAATGAATTACTGCTAGTTTTTCAGCAAAAACATATTATTTGCAATCACACTAACTTGGCCTAAAACAGTGTTTACTAACAAAACATTGATTTTCTCAAAAACAGTTGATTAAACTCACACAAAAATGCTTTAAACCAATCTAAAACACTAACTTGCAATGAAACCAAGCAGTTTTTGAAATGAATTACTGCTAGTTTTTCAGAGAAAACATATTATTTGCAATCACACTAACTTGGCCTAAAACAGTATTTACTAAAAAAACATTTATTTTCTCAAAAACAGTCGATTAAACTCACACAAAAATGCTTTAAACCAATGTAAC
This sequence comes from Catostylus mosaicus, assembly GCA_964019065.1. Classification (NCBI taxonomy): domain Eukaryota; kingdom Metazoa; phylum Cnidaria; class Scyphozoa; order Rhizostomeae; family Catostylidae; genus Catostylus; species Catostylus mosaicus. Next base: position 7,527,366 of record OZ025187.1, read on the forward strand.
TCACTGAATTGCAATGAAACGAAGCCATTTTTCCAATGAATTACTGCTAGTTTTTCAGCAAAAACATATTATTTGCAATCACACTAACTTGGCCTAAAACAGTGTTTACTAAAAAAACATTGATTTTCTCAAAAATAGTCGATTAAACTCTCACAAAAATGCTTTAAACCAATCTAAAACACTGAATTGCAATGAAACCAAGCAATTTTTCCAATGAATTACTGCTCGTTTTTCAGAAAAAACATATTATTTGCAATCACACTAACTAGGCCTAAAACAGCGTTTACCAAAAAAACTTTGATTTTCTCAAAAACAGTCGATTAAACTCACAGAAAAATGCTTTAAACCAATGTAAAACACTAGATTGCACTGAAACCAAGCCATTGTTCTAATGAATTACTGCTAGTTTTTCAGAAAAAACATATTATTTGCAATCACACTAATTAGGCCTAAAACAGTGTTTACTAAAAAAACATTAATTTTCTCAAAACCAGTCGATTAAACTCACAGAAAAATGATTTTAACCAATGTAAATCACTGAATTGCAATGAAACGAAGCCATTTTTCCAAAGAATTAACGCTAGTTTTTCAGAAAAAACATATTAATTGCAATCACACTAACTTGGCCTAAAACAGTAATTACTAAAAAAACATTGATTTTCTCAAAAACAGTCGATGAAACTCACACAAAAATGCTTTAAGCCAATGTAAAAAACTAAATTGCAATGAAACCAAGCAATTTTTCCAATGAATTACTGCTAGTTTTTCAGAAAAAACATATTATTTGCAATCACACTAATTTGGCCTAAAACAGTGTTTACTAAAGTTCTCAAAAACAGTCGATTAAACTCACACAAAAATGCTTTAAACCAATGTAAAACACTAAATTGCAATGAAACCAAGCCATTTTTCCAATGAATTACTGCTAGTTTTTCAGAAAAAACATATTATTTGCAATCACACTAACTAGGCCTAAAACAGCGTTTACCAAAACAACTTTGATTTTCTCAAAAACAGTCGATTAAACTCACACAAAAATGCTTTAAACCATTGTAACTCACTGAATTGCAATGAAACCAAGCCATTTTTCCAATGAATTACTGCTAGTTTTTCAGAAAAAACATATTATTTGCAATCACACTAACTTGGCCTAAAACAGTGTTTACTAAAAAAACATTGATTTTCTCAAAAACAGTCAATTAAACTCACAAAAAAATGCTTTAAACCAATGTAAATCACTAAATTGCAATGAAACCAAGCAATTATTCCAATGAATTACTGCTCGTTCTTCAGAAAAAACATATTATTTGCAATCACACTAACTAGGCCTGAAACAGTGTTTACTAAAAAACATTGATTTTCTCAAAAACAGTCGATTAAACTCACACAAAAATGCTTTAAACCAATGTAAATCACTGAATTGCAATGAAACGAAGCCATTTTTTCAATGAATTACTGCTAGTTTTTCAGAAAAAACATATTATTTGCAATCACACTAACTTGGCCTAAAACAGTGTTTACCAAAAAAACATTGATTTTCTCAAAAACAAACGATTAAACTCTCACAAAACTGCTTTTAACCAATGTCACTCGCTGAATTGCAATGAAACGAAGCCATTTTTCCAATGAATTACTGCTAGTTTTTCAGAAAAAACATATTATTTGCAATCACACTAATTTGGCCTAAAACAGTGTTTACTAAAAAAACATTGATTTTCTCAAAAACAGTCGAATAAACTCACACAAAAATGCTTTAAACCATTGTAACTCACTGAATTGCAATGAAACGAAGCCATTTTTCCAATGAATTACTGCTAGTTTTTCAGAAAAAAACATATTATTTGCAATCACACTAACTTGGCCTAAAACAGTGTTTACCAAAAAAACATTGATTTTCTCAAAAACAGTCTTCTAAACTCACACAAAAATGCTTTGAACCAATGTAAATCACTGAATTGCAATGAAACCAAGCCATTTTTCCAATGAATTACTGCTAGTTTTTCAGAAAAAAACATATTATTTGCTATCACACTAACTTGGCCTAAAACAGTATTTGCTAAAAAAACATTGATTTTCTCAAAAACAGTCGAATAAACTCACACAAAAATGCTTTAAACCAATGTAACTCACTGAATTGCAATGAAACGAAGCCATTTTTCCAATGAATTACTGCTAGTTTTTCAGAAAAAACATATTATTTGCAATCACACTAACTTGGCCTAAAACAGCGTTTACCAAAAAAACATTGATTTTCTCAAAAACAGTCGATTAAACTCACACAAAAAAGCTTTAAACCAATCTAAAACATTAAATTGCAATGAAACAAAGCAATTTTGCCAATGAATTACTGCTAGTTTTTCAGAAAAAACATATTATTTGCAATCACACTAACTAGGCCTAAAACAGCGTTTACCAAAAAAACATTGATTTTCTCAAGAACAGTCGATTAAACTCACACAAAAATGCTTTGAACCAATGTAAATCACTGAATTGCAATGAAACGAAGCCATTTTTTCAATGAATTACTGCTTGTTTTTCAGAAAAAACATATTATTTGCAATCACACTAACTTGACCTAAAACAGTGTTTGCCAAAAAAACATTGATTTTCTCAAAAAGAGTCGATTAAACTCACACAAAAATGCTTTAAACCAATGTAAAACACTAAATTGCAATGAAACCAAGCAATTTTTCTAATGAATTACTGCTAGTTTTTCAGAAAAAACATATTATTTGCAATTACACTAACTTGGCCTAAAACAGTGTTTACCAAAAAAAAATTGATTTTCTCAAAAACAAACGATTAAACTCACACAAAGATGCTTTAAACCAATGTAAAACACTAAATTGCAATGAAACCAAGCAATTTTTCCAATGAATTACTGCTAGTTTTTCAGAAAAAACATATTATTTGCAATCACACTAACTTGGCCTAAAACAGTGTTTACCAAAAAAAACATTGATTTTCTCAAAAACAAACGATTAAACTCACACAAAAATGCTTTAAACCAATGTAACTCACTGAATTGCATTGAAACGAAGCCATTTTTCCAATGAATTACTGCTAGTTTTTCAGAAAAAACATATTATTTGCAATCACACTAACTTGGCCTAAAACAGTGTTTACTAAAAAAACATTGATTTTCTCAAAAACAGTCGATTAAACTCACACAAAAATGCTTTAAACCAATGTAAAACACTAAATTGCAATGAAACCAAGCCATTTTTCTAATGAATTACTGCTAGTTTTTCAGAAAAAACATATTATTTGCAATCACACTAACTTGGCCTAAAACAGCGTTTACCAAAAAAACATTGATTTTCTCAAAAACAGTCGATTAAACTCACACAAAAATGCTTTAAACCAATCTAAAACATTAAATTGCAATGAAACAAAGCCATTTTTCTAATGAATTACTGCTAGTTTTTCAGAAAAAACATATTATTTGCAATTACATTAACTAGGCCTAAAACAGCGTTTACCAAAAAAACATTGATTTTCTCAAGAACAGTCGATTAAACTCACACAAAAATGCTTTGAACCAATGTAAATCACTGAATTGCAATGAAACCAAGCAATTTTTTCAATGAATTACTGCTTGTTTTTCAGAAAAAACATATTATTTGCAATCACACTAACTTGGCCTAAAACAGTGTTTGCCAAAAAAACATTGATTTTCTCAAAAAGAGTCGATTAAACTCACACAAAAATGCTTTAAACCAATGTAAAACACTAAATTGCAATGAAACCAAGCAATTTTTCTAATGAATTACTGCTAGTTTTTCAGAAAAAACATATTATTTGCAATTACACTAACTTGGCCTAAAACAGTGTTTACCAAAAAAAAATTGATTTTCTCAAAAACAAACGATTAAACTCACACAAAGATGCTTTAAACCAATGTAAAACACTAAATTGCAATGAAACCAAGCAATTTTTCCAATGAATTACTGCTAGTTTTTCAGAAAAAACATATTATTTGCAATCACACTAACTTGGCCTAAAACAGTGTTTACCAAAAAAAACATTGATTTTCTCAAAAACAAACGATTAAACTCACACAAAAATGCTTTAAACCAATGTAACTCACTGAATTGCAATGAAACGAAGCCATTTTTCCAATGAATTACTGCTAGTTTTTCAGAAAAAACATATTATTTGCAATCACACTAACTTGGCCTAAAACAGTGTTTACTAAAAAAACATTGATTTTCTCAAAAACAGTCGATTAAACTCACACAAAAATGCTTTAAACCAATGTAAAACACTAAATTGCAATGAAACCAAGCCATTTTTCTAATGAATTACTGCTTGTTTTTCAGAAAAAACATATTATTTGCAATCACACTAACTTGGCCTAAAACAGCGTTTACCAAAAAAACATTGATTTTCTCAAAAACAGTCGATTAAACTCACACAAAAATGCTTTAAACCAATCTAAAACATTAAATTGCAATGAAACAAAGCCATTTTTCCAATGAATTACTGCTAGTTTTTCAGAAAAAACATATTATTTGCAATCACACTAACTAGGCCTAAAACAGCGTTTACCAAAAAAACATTGATTTTCTCAAGAACAGTCGATTAAACTCACACAAAAATGCTTTGAACCAATGTAAATCACTAAATTGCAATGAAACGAAGCCATTTTTTCAATGAATTACTGCTTGTTTTTCAGAAAAAACATATTATTTGCAATCACACTAACTTGGCCTAAAACAGTGTTTGCCAAAAAAACATTGATTTTCTCAAAAAGAGTCGATTAAACTCACACAAAAATGCTTTAAACCAATGTAAAACATTGAATTGCAATGAAACCAAGCCATTTCTTCAATGAATTACTGCTTGTTTTTCAGAAAAAACATATTATTTGCAATCACACTAACTTGGCCTAAAACAGTGTTTGCCAAAAAAACATTGATTTTCTCAAAAAGAGTCGATTAAACTCACACAAAAATGCTTTAAACCAATGTAAAACACTAAATTGCAATGAAACCAAGCAATTTTTCCAATGAATTACTGCTAGTTTTTCAGAAAAAACATATTATTTGCAATTACACTAACTTGGCCTAAAACAGTGTTTACCAAAAAAAAATTGATTTTCTCAAAAACAAACGATTAAACTCAAACAAAGATGCTTTAAACCAATGTAAAACACTAAATTGCAATGAAACCAAGCAATTTTTCTAATGAATTACTGCTAGTTTTTCAGAAAAAACATATTATTTGCAATCACACTAACTTGGCCTAAAACAGTGTTTACCAAAAAAAACATTGATTTTCTCAAAAACAAACGATTAAACTCACACAAAAATGCTTTAAACCAATGTAACTCACAGACTTGCAATGAAACGAAGCCATTTTTCCAATGAATTACTGCTAGTTTTTCAGAAAAAACATATTATTTGCAATCACAATAATTTGGCCTAAAACAGTGTTTACTAAAAAAACAATGATTTTCTCAAAAAACAGTCGATTAAACTCACACAAAAATGCTTTAAACCAATCTAGAACATTAAATTGCAATGAAACCAAGCCATTTTTCCAATGAATTACTGCTAGTTTTTCAGAAAAAAACATATTATTTGCAATCACACTAACTTGGCCTAAAACAGTGTTTACTAAAAAAACATTGATTTTCTCATAAACAGTCGATCAAACTCACACAAAAATGCTTTAAACCAATGTAGAACACTAAATTGCAATGAAGCAAAGCCATTTTTCTAATGAATTACTGCTAGTTTTTGAGAAAAAACATATTATTTGCAATCACACTAACTAGGCCTAAAACAGCGTTTACCAAAAAAACATTGATTTTCTCAAAAACAGTCGATTAAACTCACACAAAAATGCTTTGAACCAATGTAAATCACTAAATTGCAATGAAACGAAGCCATTTTTCCAATGAATTACTGCTAGTTTTTCAGAAAAAACATATTATTTGCAATCACACTAACTTGGCCTAAAACAGTGTTTACCAAAAAAACATTGATTTTCTCAAAAACAGTCGAATAAACTCACACAAAAATGCTTTAAACCAATGTAACTCACTGAATTGCAATGAAACGAAGCAATTTTTCCAATGAATTACTGTTAGTTTTTCAGAAAAAACATATTATTTGCAATCACACTTACTTGGCCTAAAACAGTGTTTACTAAAAAAACATTGATTTTCTCAAAAACAGTCGATTAAACTCACACAAAAATGCTTTAAACCAATCTAAAACATTAAATTGCAATGAAACAAAGCCATTTTTCCAATGAATTACTGCTAGTTTTTCAGAAAAAACATATTATTTGCAATCACACTTACTAGGCCTAAAACAGCGTTTACCAAAAAAACATTGATTTTCTCAAGAACAGTCGATTAAACTCACACAAAAATGCTTTGAACCAATGTAAATCACTGAATTGCAATGAAACGAAGCCATTTTTTCAATGAATTACTGCTTGTTTTTCAGAAAAAACATATCATTTGCAATCACACTTACTTGGCCTAAAACAGTGTTTGCCAAAAAAACATTGATTTTCTCAAAAAGAGTCGATTAAACTCACACAAAAATGCTTTAAACCAATGTAAAACACTAAATTGCAATGAAACCAAGCAGTTTTTCCAATGAATTACTGCTAGTTTTTCAGAAAAAACATATTATTTGCAATTACACTAACTTGGCCTAAAACAGTGTTTACCAAAAAAAAATTGATTTTCTCAAAAACAAACGATTAAACTCACACAAAGATGCTTTAAACCAATGTAAAACACTAAATTGCAATGAAACCAAGCAATTTTTCCAATGAATTACTGCTAGTTTTTCAGAAAAAACATATTATTTGCAATCACACTAACTTGGCCTAAAACAGTGTTTACCAAAAAAAACATTGATTTTCTCAAAAACAAACGATTAAACTCACACAAAGATGCTTTAAACCAATGTAAAACACTAAATTGCAATGAAACCAAGCAATTTTTCCAATGAATTACTGCTAGTTTTTCAGAAAAAACATATTATTTGCAATCACACTAACTTGGCCTAAAACAGTGTTTACCAAAAAAAACATTGATTTTCTCAAAAACAAACGATTAAACTCACACAAAAATGCTTTAAACCAATGTAACTCACAGACTTGCAATGAAACGAAGCCATTTTTCCAATGAATTACTGCTAGTTTTTCAGAAAAAACATATTATTTGCAATCACAATAATTTGGCCTAAAACAGTGTTTACTAAAAAAACAATGATTTTCTCAAAAAACAGTCGATTAAACTCACACAAAAATGCTTTAAACCAATCTAGAACATTAAATTGCAATGAAACCAAGCCATTTTTCCAATGAATTACTGCTAGTTTTTCAGAAAAAACATATTATTTGCAATCACACTAACTTGGCCTAAAACAGTGTTTACCAAAAAAACATTGATTTTCTCAAAAACAGTCGAATAAACTCACACAAAAATGCTTTAAACCAATGTAACTCACTGAATTGCAATGAAACGAAGCAATTTTTCCAATGAATTACTGTTAGTTTTTCAGAAAAAACATATTATTTGCAATCACACTAACTTGGCCTAAAACAGTGTTTACTAAAAAAACATTGATTTTCTCAAAAACAGTCGATTAAACTCACACAAAAATGCTTTAAACCAATCTAAAACATTAAATTGCAATGAAACAAAGCCATTTTTCCAATGAATTACTGCTAGTTTTTCAGAAAAAACATATTATTTGCAATCACACTTACTAGGCCTAAAACAGCGTTTACCAAAAAAACATTGATTTTCTCAAGAACAGTCGATTAAACTCACACAAAAATGCTTTGAACCAATGTAAATCACTGAATTGCAATGAAACGAAGCCATTTTTTCAATGAATTACTGCTTGTTTTTCAGAAAAAACAGATCATTTGCAATCACACTTACTTGGCCTAAAACAGTGTTTGCCAAAAAAACATTGATTTTCTCAAAAAGAGTCGATTAAACTCACACAAAAATGCTTTAAACCAATGTAAAACACTAAATTGCAATGAAACCAAGCAGTTTTTCCAATGAATTACTGCTAGTTTTTCAGAAAAAACATATTATTTGCAATTACACTAACTTGGCCTAAATCAGTGTTTACCAAAAAAAAATTGATTTTCTCAAAAACAAACGATTAAACTCACACAAAGATGCTTTAAACCAATGTAAAACACTAAATTGCAATGAAACCAAGCAGTTTTTCCAATGAATTACTGCTAGTTTTTCAGAAAAAACATATTATTTGCAATTACACTAACTTGGCCTAAATCAGTGTTTACCAAAAAAAAATTGATTTTCTCAAAAACAAACGATTAAACTCACACAAAGATGCTTTAAACCAATGTAAAACACTAAATTGCAATGAAACCAAGCAATTTTTCCAATGAATTACTGCTAGTTTTTCAGAAAAAACATATTATTTGCAATCACACTAACTTGGCCTAAAACAGTGTTTACCAAAAAAACATTGATATTCTCAAAAACAGTCGATTAAACTCACACAAAAATGCTTTAAACCAATGTAACTCACAGACTTGCAATGAAACGAAGCCATTTTTCCAATGAATTACTGCTAGTTTTTCAGAAAAAAACATATTATTTGCAATCACACTAACTTGGCCTAAAACAGTGTTTACTAAAAAAACATTGATTTTCTCAAAAACAGTCGATCAAACTCACACAAAAATGCTTTAAACCAATGTAAAACACTAAATTGCAATGAAACAAAGCCATTTTTCTAATGAATTACTGCTAGTTTTTCAGAAAAAACATATTATTTGCAATCACACTAACTAGGCCTAAAACAGCGTTTACCAAAAAAGCATTGATTTTCTCAAAAACAGTCGATTAAACTCACACAAAAATGCTTTGAACCAATGTAAATCACTAAATTGCAATGAAACGAAGCCATTTTTCCAATGAATTACTGCTAGTTTTTCAGAAAAAACATATTATTTGCAATCACACTAACTTGGCCTAAAACAGTATTTACTAAAAAAACATTGATTTTCTCAAAAACAGTCGAATAAACTCACACAAAAATGCTTTAAACCAATGTAACTCACTGAATTGCAATGAAACGAAGCAATTTTTCCAATGAATTACTGCTAGTTTTTCAGAAAAAACATATTATTTGCAATCACACTAACTTGGCCTAAAACAGTGTTTACTAAAAAAACATTGATTTTCTCAAAAACAGTCTATTAAACTCACACAAAAATGCTTTAAACCAATCTAAAACACTAAATTGCAATGAAACCAAGCCATTTTTCCAATGAATTACTGCTAGTTTTTCAGAAAAAACATATTATTTGCAATCACACTAACTTGGCCTAAAACAGCGTTTACCAAAAAAACATTGATTTTCTCAAAAAAAGTCGATTAAACTCACACAAAAATGCTTTAAACCAATCTAAAACATTAAATTGCAATGAAACAAAGCCATTTTTCTAATGAATTACTGCTAGTTTCTCAAAAAAAACATATTATTTGCAATCACACTAACTAGGCCTAAAACAGCGTTTACCAAAAAAACATTGATTTTCACGAAAACAGTCGATTAAACTCACACAAAAATGCTTTGAACCAATGTAAATCACTGAATTGCAATGAAACGAAGCCATTTTTTCAATGAATTACTGCTTGTTTTTCAGATAAAACATATTATTTGCAATCACACTAACTTGGCCTAAAACAGTGTTTGCCAGAAAAACATTAATTTTCTCAAGAAAAAACGATTAAACTCACACAAAAATGCTTTAAACCAATGTAGAACACTAAATTGCAATGAAACCAAGCAATTTTTCCAATGAATTACTGCTAGTTTTTCAGAAAAAACATATTATTTGCAATCACACTAACTTGGCATGAAACAGTGTTTACCAATTAAAAATTGATTTTCTCAAAAACAGTCGATTAAACTCACACAAAAATGCTTTAAACCAATGTTAATCACTGAATTGCAATGAAACCAAGCCATTTTTTCAATGAATTACTGCTAGTTTTTCAGAAAAAACATATTATTTGCAATCACACTAACTTGGCCTAAAACAGTGTTTATCAAAAAAACATTGATTTTCTCAAAAACAGTCGATTAAACTCACACAAAAATGCTTTAAACCAATGTAAAACACTAAATTGCAATGAAACCAAGCAATTTTTCCAATGAATTACTGCTAGTTTTTCAGAAAAAACATATTATTTGCAATCACACTAATTTGGCCTAAAACAGTGTTTACTAAATTTCTCAAAAACAGTCGATTAAACGCACAAAAAAATGCTTTAAACGAATGTAAAACACTATATTGCAATGAAACCAAGCCATTTTTCCAATGAATTACTGCTAGTTTTTTAGAAAAAACATATTATTTGCAATCACACTAATTTGGCCTAAAACAGTGTTTACTAAATTTCTCAAAAACAGTCGATTAAACTCACAAAAAAATGCTTTAAACCAATGTAAAACACTATATTGCAATGAAACCAAGCCATTTTTCCAATGAATTACTGCTAGTTTTTCAGAAAAAACATATTATTTGCAATCACACTAACTGGGCCTAAAAAAGCGTTTACCAAAACAACTTTGATTTTCTCAAAAACAGTCGATTAAACTCACACAAAAATGCTTTAAACTATTGTAACTCATTGAATTGCAATAAAACGAAGCAATTTTTCCAATGAATTACTGCTAGTTTTTCAGAAAAAACATATTATTTGCAATCACACTAACTTGGCCTAAAACAGTGTTTACTAAAAAAACATTGATTTTCTCAAAAACAGTCTATTAAACTCACACAAAAATGCTTTAAACCAATCTAAAACACTAAATTGCAATGAAACCAAGCCATTTTTCCAATGAATTACTGCTAGTTTTTCAGAAAAAACATATTATTTGCAATCACACTAACTTGGCCTAAAACAGCGTTTACCAAAAAAACATTGATTTTCTCAAAAACAGTCGATTAAACTCACACAAAAATGCTTTAAACCAATCTAAAACATTAAATTGCAATGAAACAAAGCCATTTTTCTAATGAATTACTGCTAGTTTCTCAAAAAAAACATATTATTTGCAATCACACTAACTAGGCCTAAAACAGCGTTTACCAAAAAAACATTGATTTTCTCAAAAACAGTCGATTAAACTCACACAAAAATGCTTTGAACCAATGTAAATCACTGAATTGCAATGAAACGAAGCCATTTTTTCAATGAATTACTGCTTGTTTTTCAGATAAAACATATTATTTGCAATCACACTAACTTGGCCTAAAACAGTGTTTGCCAGAAAAACATTAATTTTCTCAAGAAAAAACGATTAAACTCACACAAAAATGCTTTAAACCAATGTAGAACACTAAATTGCAATGAAACCAAGCAATTTTTCCAATGAATTACTGCTAGTTTTTCAGAAAAAACATATTATTTGCAATCACACTAACTTGGCATGAAACAGTGTTTACCAATTAAAAATTGATTTTCTCAAAAACAGTCGATTAAACTCACACAAAAATGCTTTAAACCAATGTTAATCACTGAATTGCAATGAAACCAAGCCATTTTTTCAATGAATTACTGCTAGTTTTTCAGAAAAAACATATTATTTGCAATCACACTAACTTGGCCTAAAACAGTGTTTATCAAAAAAACATTGATTTTCTCAAAAACAGTCGATTAAACTCACACAAAAATGCTTTAAACCAATGTAAAACACTAAATTGCAATGAAACCAAGCAATTTTTCCAATGAATTACTGCTAGTTTTTCAGAAAAAACATATTATTTGCAATCACACTAATTTGGCCTAAAACAGTGTTTACTAAATTTCTCAAAAACAGTCGATTAAACGCACAAAAAAATGCTTTAAACGAATGTAAAACACTATATTGCAATGAAACCAAGCCATTTTTCCAATGAATTACTGCTAGTTTTTTAGAAAAAACATATTATTTGCAATCACACTAATTTGGCCTAAAACAGTGTTTACTAAATTTCTCAAAAACAGTCGATTAAACTCACAAAAAAATGCTTTAAACCAATGTAAAACACTATATTGCAATGAAACCAAGCCATTTTTCCAATGAATTACTGCTAGTTTTTCAGAAAAAACATATTATTTGCAATCACACTAACTGGGCCTAAAAAAGCGTTTACCAAAACAACTTTGATTTTCTCAAAAACAGTCGATTAAACTCACACAAAAATGCTTTAAACCATTGTAACTCATTGAATTGCAATGAAACCAAGCCATCTTTCCAATGAATTACTGCTAGTTTTTCAGAAAAAACATATTATTTGCAATCACACTAATTAGGCCTAAAACAGTGTTTACTAAATTTCTCAAAAACAGTCGATTAAACGCACACAAAAATGCTTTAAACCAATGTAAAACACTATATTGCAATGATACCAAGCCATTTTTCCAATGAATTACTGCTAGTTTTTTAGAAAAAACATATTATTTGCAATCACACTAACTTGGTCTAAAACAGTGTTTACTAAAAAAACATTGATTTTCTCAAAAAAAGTCTATTAAACTCACACAAAAATGCTTTAAACCAATCTAAAACACTAAATTGCAATGAAACCAAGCCATTTTTCCAATGAATTACTGCTAGTTTTTCAGAAAAAACATATTATTTGCAATCACACTAACTTGGCCTAAAACAGCGTTTACCAAAAAAACATTGATTTTCTCAAAAACAGTCGATTAAACTCACACAAAAATGCTTTAAACCAATCTAAAACATTAAATTGCAATGAAACAAAGCCATTTTTCTAATGAATTACTGCTAGTTTCTCAAAAAAAACATATTATTTGCAATCACACTAACTAGGCCTAAAACAGCGTTTACCAAAAAAACATTGATTTTCTCGAAAACAGTCGATTAAACTCACACAAAAATGCTTTGAACCAATGTAAATCACTGAATTGCAATGAAACGAAGCCATTTTTTCAATGAATTACTGCTTGTTTTTCAGATAAAACATATTATTTGCAATCACACTAACTTGGCCTAAAACAGTGTTTGCCAGAAAAACATTAATTTTCTCAAGAAAAAACGATTAAACTCACACAAAAATGCTTTAAACCAATGTAGAACACTAAATTGCAATGAAACCAAGCAATTTTTCCAATGAATTACTGCTAGTTTTTCAGAAAAAACATATTATTTGCAATCACACTAACTTGGCATGAAACAGTGTTTACCAATTAAAAATTGATTTTCTCAAAAACAGTCGATTAAACTCACACAAAAATGCTTTAAACCAATGTTAATCACTGAATTGCAATGAAACCAAGCCATTTTTTCAATGAATTACTGCTAGTTTTTCAGAAAAAACATATTATTTGCAATCACACTAACTTGGCCTAAAACAGTGTTTATCAAAAAAACATTGATTTTCTCAAAAACAGTCGATTAAACTCACACAAAAATGCTTTAAACCAATGTAAAACACTAAATTGCAATGAAACCAAGCAATTTTTCCAATGAATTACTGCTAGTTTTTCAGAAAAAACATATTATTTGCAATCACACTAATTTGGCCTAAAACAGTGTTTACTAAATTTCTCAAAAACAGTCGATTAAACGCACAAAAAAATGCTTTAAACGAATGTAAAACACTATATTGCAATGAAACCAAGCCATTTTTCCAATGAATTACTGCTAGTTTTTTAGAAAAAACATATTATTTGCAATCACACTAATTTGGCCTAAAACAGTGTTTACTAAATTTCTCAAAAACAGTCGATTAAACTCACAAAAAAATGCTTTAAACCAATGTAAAACACTATATTGCAATGAAACCAAGCCATTTTTCCAATGAATTACTGCTAGTTTTTCAGAAAAAACATATTATTTGCAATCACACTAACTGGGCCTAAAAAAGCGTTTACCAAAACAACTTTGATTTTCTCAAAAACAGTCGATTAAACTCACACAAAAATGCTTTAAACCATTGTAACTCATTGAATTGCAATGAAACCAAGCCATCTTTCCAATGAATTACTGCTAGTTTTTCAGAAAAAACATATTATTTGCAATCACACTAATTAGGCCTAAAACAGTGTTTACTAAATTTCTCAAAAACAGTCGATTAAACGCACACAAAAATGCTTTAAACCAATGTAAAACACTATATTGCAATGATACCAAGCCATTTTTCCAATGAATTACTGCTTGTTTTTTAGAAAAAACATATTATTTGCAATCACACTAACTTGGTCTAAAACAGTGTTTACTAAAAAAACATTGATTTTCTCAAAAACAGTCGATTAAACTCACACAAAACTGCTTTAAACCAATGTAAAACACTAAATTGCAATGAAACCAAGCCATTTTTCCAATGAATTACTGCTAGTTTTTCAGAAAAAACATATTATTTGCAATCACACTAACTTGGCCTAAAACAGTGTTTACTAAATTTTTCAAAAACAGTCGATTAAACTCACACAAAAATGCTTTAAACCAATCTAAAACAATAAATTGCAATGAAACCCAGCCATTTTTCCAATGAATTACTGCTATTTTTTGAGAACAAACATATTATTTGCAATCACACTAACTTGGCCTAAGACAGTGTTTACTAAAAAAACATTGATTTTCTCAAAAACAGTCGATTAAACTCACACAAAACTGCTTTAAACCAATGTAAAACACTAAATTGCAATGAAAACAAGCCATTTTTCCAATGAATTACTGCTAGTTTTTCAGAAAAAACATATTATTTGCAATCACACTAACTAGGCCTAAAACAGCGTTTACCAAAACAACTTTGATTTTCTCAAAAACAGTCGATTAAACTCACACAAAAATGCTTTAAACCATTGTAACTCACTGAATTGCAATGAAACCAAGCCATTTTTCCAATGAATTACTGCCAGTTTTTCAGAAAAAACATATTATTTGCAATCACACTAACTAGGCCTGAAACAGTGTTTACTAAAAAACATTGATTTTCTCAAAAACCGTTGATTAAACTCACACAAAAATGCTTTAAACCAATGTAAATCACTGAATTGCAATGAAACGAAGCCATTTTTTCAATGAATTACTGCTTGTTTTTCAGAAAAAACATATTATTTGCAATCACACTAACTTGGCCTAAAACAGTGTTTGCCAGAAAAACATTAATTTTCTCAAAAAAAAACGATTAAACTCACACAAAAATGCTTTAAACCAATGTAGAACACTAAATTGCAATGAAACCAAGCAATTTTTCCAATGAATTACTGCTAGTTTTTCAGAAAAAACATATTATTTGCAATCACACTAACTTGGCATAAAACAGTGTTTACCAATTAAAAATTGATTTTCTCAAAAACAGTCGATTAAACTCACACAAAAATGCTTTAAACCAATGTTAATCACTGAATTGCAATGAAACCAAGCCATTTTTTCAATGAATTACTGCTAGTTTTTCAGAAAAAACATATTATTTGCAATCACACTAACTTGGCCTAAAACAGTGTTTATCAAAAAAACATTGATTTTCTCAAAAACAGTCGATTAAACTCACATAAAAATGCTTTAAACCAATGTAAAACACTAAATTGCAATGAAACCAAGCAATTTTTCCAATGAATTACTGCTAGTTTTTCAGAAAAAACATATTATTTGCAATCACACTAATTTGGCCTAAAACAGTGTTTACTAATTTTCTCAAAAACAGTCGATTAAACGCACAAAAAAATGCTTTAAACGAATGTAAAACACTATATTGCAATGAAACCAAGCCATTTTTCCAATGAATTACTGCTAGTTTTTTAGAAAAAAACATATTATTTGCAATCACACTAATTTGGCCTAAAACAGTGTTTACTAAATTTCTCAAAAACAGTCGATTAAACTCACAAAAAAATGCTTTAAACCAATGTAAAACACTATATTGCAATGAAACCAAGCCATTTTTCCAATGAATTACTGCTAGTTTTTCAGAAAAAACATATTATTTGCAATCACACTAACTGGGCCTAAAACAGTGTTTACTAAATTTCTCAAAAACAGTCGATTAAACTCACACAAAACTGCTTTAAACCAATGTAAAACACTAAATTGCAATGAAACCAAGCCATTTTTCCAATGAATTACTGCTAGTTTTTCAGAAAAAACATATTATTTGCAATCACACTAACTTCGCCTAAAACAGTGTTTACTAAATTTCTCAAAAACAGTCGATTAAACTCATACAAAAATGCTTTAAACCAATCTAAAACAATAAATTGCAATGAAACCCAGCCATTTTTCCAATGAATTACTGCTATTTTTTGAGAACAAACATATTATTTGCAATCACACTAGCTTGGCCTATGACAGTGTTTACTAAAAAAACATTGATTTTCTCAAAAACAGTCGATTAAACTCACACAAAACTGCTTTAAACCAATGTAAAACACTAAATTGCAATGAAAACAAGCCATTTTTCCAATGAATTACTGCTAGTTTTTCAGAAAAAACATATTATTTGCAATCACACTAACTAGGCCTAAAACAGCGTTTACCAAAACAACTTTGATTTTCTCAAAAACAGTCGATTAAACTCACACAAAAATGCTTTAAACCATTGTAACTCACTGAATTGCAATGAAACCAAGCCATTTTTCCAATGAATTACTGCCAGTTTTTCAGAAAAAAAATATTATTTGCAATCACACTAACTTGGCCTAAAACAGTGTTTACTAAAAAAACATTGATTTTCTTAAAAACCGTCGATTAAACTCACAAAAAAATGCTTTAAACCAATGTAAATCACTAAATTGCAATGAAACCAAGCAATTTTTCCAATGAATTACTGCTCGTTTTTCAGAAAAAACATATTATTTGCAATCACACTAACTAGGCCTGAAACAGTGTTTACTAAAAAACATTGATTTTCTCAAAAACCGTTGATTAAACTCACACAAAAATGCTTTAAACCAATGTAAATCACTGAATTGCAATGAAACGAAGCCATTTTTCCAATGAATTACTGCTAGTTTTTCAGAAAAAACATATTATTTGCAATCATACTAATTTTGGCCTAAAACAGTGTTTACTAAAAACACATTGATTTTCTCAAAAACAGTCGATTAAACTCACACAAAAATGCTTTAAACCAATGTAAATCGATGAATTGCAATGAAACGAAGCGATTTTTCTAATGAATTTCTGCTAGTTTTTCAGAAAAAACATATTATTTGCAATCACACTAACTTGGCCTAAAACAGTGTTTACTAAAAAAACATTGATTTTCTCAAAAACAGTCGATTAAACTCACACAAAAAATGCTTAGAACCAATGTAAATCACTGAATTGCAATGAAACCAAGCCATTTTTCCAATGAATTACTGCTAGTTTTTCAGAAAAAACATATTATTTGCAATCACATTAACTTGGCCTAAAACAGTGTTTACCAAAAAAACTTTGATTTTCTCAAAAACAAACGATTAAACTCACACAAAAATGCTTTAAACCAGTGTAAAACACAAAATTGCAATGAAAACAAGCAATTTTTCCAATAAATTACTGCTAGTTTTTTAGAAAAAACATATTATTTGCAATCACACTAACTTGGCCTAAAACAGTGTTTACCAAAAAAACATTGATTTTCTCCAAAACAGTCGATTAAACTCACACCAAAATGCTTTAAACCAATCTAAAACATTAAATTGCAATGAAACCAAGCCATTTTTCCAATGAATTACTGCTAGTTTTTCAGAAAAAACATATTATTTGCAATCACACTAACTTGGCCTAAAACAGTGTTTACTAAAAAAACATTAATTTTCTCAAAAACAGTCGACTAAACTCACACCAAAATGCTTTAAACCAATGTAAATCACTGAATTGCAATGAAACCAAGCCATTTTTCCAATGAATTACTGCTAGTTTTTCAGAAAAAACATATTATTTGCAATCACACTAACTTGGCCTAAAACAGTGTTTACCAAAAAAACATTGATTTTCTCAAAAACAGTCGATTAAACTCACACAAAAATGCTTTAAACCAATGTAAATCACTGAATTGCAATGAAACGAAGCCATTTTTCCAATGAATTACTGCTAGTTTTTCAGAAAAAACATAGTATATGCAATCACACTAACTTGGCCTAAAACAGTGTTTACTAAAAAAACATTGATTTTCTCAAAAACAGTCGATCAAACTCACACAAAAATGCTTTAAACCAATGTAAATCACTGAATTGCAATGAAACCAAGCAATTTTTCCAATGAATTACTGCTAGTTTTTCAGAAAAAACATATTATTTGCAATCACACTAACTTGGCATAAAACAGTGTTTACCAAAAAAATATTGATTTTCTCAAAAACAGTCGATTAAACTCACACAAAAATGCTTTAAACCAATGTAAATCACTGAATTGCAATGAAACCAAGCCATTTTTCCAATGAATTACTGCTAGTTTTTCAGAAAAAACATATTATTTGCAATCACACTAACTTGGCCTAAAACAGTGTTTACCAAAAAAACATTGATTTTCTCAAAAACAGTCGATTAAACTCACACAAAAATACTTTTAACCAATGTAAATCACTGAATTGCAATGAAACCAAGCCATTTTTCCAATGAATTACTGCTAGTTTTTCAGAAAAAACATATTATTTGCAATCACACTAACTTGGCCTAAAACAGTGTTTACCAAAAAAACATTGAGTTTCTCAAAAAACAGTCGATTAAACACAAACAAAAATGCTTTAAACCAATGTAAATCACTGAATTGCAATGAAACCAAGCCATTTTTCCAATGAATTACTGCTAGTTTTTCAGAAAAAACATATTATTTGCAATCACACTAACTTGGCCTAAGACAGTGTTTACCAAAAAAACATTGATTTTCTCAAAAACAGTCGATTAAACTCACACAAAAATGCTTTAAACCAATGTAAATCACTGAATTGCAATGAAACCAAGCCATTTTTCAAATGAATTACTGCTCGTTTTTCAGAAAAAACATATTATTTGCAATCACACTAACTTGGCCTAAAACAGTGTTTACCAAAAAAACATTGATTTTCTCAAAAACAGTCGATTAAACTCACACAAAAATGCTTTAAACCAATGTAAATCACTGAATTGCAATGAAACCAAGCCATTTTTCCAATGAATTTCTGCTAGTTTTTCAGAAAAAACATATTATTTGCAATCACACTAACTTGGCCTAAAACAGTGTTTACCAAAAAAACATTGATTTTCTCAACAACAGTCGATTAAACTCACACAAAAGTGCCTTAAACCAAGGTAAATCACTGAATTGCAATGAAACCAAGCAATTTTTCCAATGAATTACTGCTAGTTTTTCAGAAAAAACATATTATTTGCAATCACACTAACTTGGCCTAAAACAGTGTTTACCAAAAAAACATTGATTTTCTCAAAAACAGTCGATTAAACTCACACAAAAATGCTTTAAACCAATGTACATCACTGAATTGCAATGAAACCAAGCCATTTTTCCAATGAATTACTGCTAGTTTCTCAGAAAAAACATATTATTTGCAATCACACTAACTTGGCCTAAAACAGTATTTACCAAAAAAACATTGATTTTCTCAAAAACAGTCGATTAAACTCACACAAAAATACTTTAAACCAATGTAAATCACTGAATTGCAATGAAACCAAGCCATTTTTCCAATGAATTACTGCTAGTTTTTCAGAAAAAACATATTATTTGCAATCACACTAACTTTGCCTAAAACAGTGTTTACCAAAAAACCATTGATTTTCTCAAAAACAGTCGATTAAACTCACACAAAAATGCTTTAAACCAATGGAAATCACTGAATTGCAATGAAACCAAGCCATTTTTCCAATGAATTACTGCTAGTTTTTCAGAAAAAACATATTATTTGCAATCACACTAACTTGGCCTAAAACAGTGTTTACCAAAAAAACATTGATTTTCTCAAAAACAGTCGATTAAACTCACACAAAAATGTTTTAAACCAATGTAAATCACTGAATTGCAATGAAACCAAGCCATTTTTCCAATGAATTACTGCTAGTTTTTCAGAAAAAACATATTATTTGCAATCACACTAGCTTGGCCTAAAACAGTGTTTACTAAAAAAACATTGATTTTCTCAAAAACAGTCGATTAAACTCACACAAAAATGCTTTAAACCAAGTTAAATCACTGAATTGTAATGAAACCAAGCAATTTTTTCCAATGAATTACTGCTAGTTTTTCAGAAAAAACATAATATTTGCAATCACACTAACTTGGCCTAAAACAGTGTTTACCAAAAAAACATTGATTTTCTTAAAAACAGTCGATTAAACTCACACAAAAATGCTTTAAACCAATGTAAATCACTGAATTGCAATGAAACCAAGCCATTTTTCCAATGAATTACTGCTAGTTTTTCAGAAAAAACATATTATTTGCAATCACACTAACTTGGCCTAAAACAGTGTTTACCAAAAAAACATTGATTTTCTCAAAAACAGTCAATTAAACTCACACAAAAATGCTTTAAACCAATGTAAATCACTGAATTGCAATGAAACCAAGCCATTTTTCCAATGAATTACAGCTAGTTTTTCAGAAAAAACATATTATTTGCAATCACACTAACTTGGCCTAAAACAGTGTTTACTAAAAAAACATTGATTTTCTTAAAAACAGTCGATTAAACTCACACAAAAATGCTTTAAACCAATGTAAATCACTGAATTGCAATGAAACCAAGCCATTTTTCCAATGAATTACTGCTAGTTTTTCAGAAAAAACATATTATTTGCAATCACACTAACTTGGCCTAAAACAGTGTTTACCAAAAAAACATTGATTTTCTCAAAAACAGTCAATTAAACTCACACAAAAATGCTTTAAACTAATGTAAATCACTGAATTGCAATGAAACCAAGCCATTTTTCCAATGAATTACAGCTAGTTTTTCAGAAAAAACATATTATTTGCAATCACACTAACTTGGCCTAAAACAGTGTTTACTAAAAAAACATTGATTTTCT
This sequence comes from Catostylus mosaicus, assembly GCA_964019065.1. Classification (NCBI taxonomy): domain Eukaryota; kingdom Metazoa; phylum Cnidaria; class Scyphozoa; order Rhizostomeae; family Catostylidae; genus Catostylus; species Catostylus mosaicus. The sequence goes on from OZ025187.1 coordinate 7,548,358, forward strand.
CAAAAACAGTCGATTAAACTCACACAAAAATGCTTTAAACCAATGTAAATCACTGAATTGCAATGAAACCAAGCCATTTTTCCAATGAATTACTGCTAGTTTTTCAGAAAAAACATACTATTTGCAGTCACACTAACTTGGCCTAAAACAGTGTTTACCAAAAAAACATTGATTTTCTCAAAAACAGTCAATTAAACTCACACAAAAATGCTTTAAACCAATGTAAATCACTGAATTGCAATGAAACAAAGCCATTTTTCCAATGAATTACTGCTAGTTTTTCAGAAAAAACATATTATTTGCAATCACACTAGCTTGGCCTAAAACAGTGTTTACTAAAAAAACATTGATTTTCTCAAAAACAGTCGATTAAACTCACACAAAAATGCTTTAAACCAAGTTAAATCACTGAATTGTAATGAAACCAAGCAATTTTTTCCAATGAATTACTGCTAGTTTTTCAGAAAAAACATAATATTTGCAATCACACTAACTTGGCCTAAAACAGTGTTTACCAAAAAAACATTGATTTTCTTAAAAACAGTCGATTAAACTCACACAAAAATGCTTTAAACCAATGTAAATCACTGAATTGCAATGAAACCAAGCCATTTTTCCAATGAATTACTGCTAGTTTTTCAGAAAAAACATATTATTTGCAATCACACTAACTTGGCCTAAAACAGTGTTTACCAAAAAAACATTGATTTTCTCAAAAACAGTCAATTAAACTCACACAAAAATGCTTTAAACCAATGTAAATCACTGAATTGCAATGAAACCAAGCCATTTTTCCAATGAATTACAGCTAGTTTTTCAGAAAAAACATATTATTTGCAATCACACTAACTTGGCCTAAAACAGTGTTTACTAAAAAAACATTGATTTTCTTAAAAACAGTCGATTAAACTCACACAAAAATGCTTTAAACCAATGTAAATCACTGAATTGCAATGAAACCAAGCCATTTTTCCAATGAATTACTGCTAGTTTTTCAGAAAAAACATATTATTTGCAATCACACTAACTTGGCCTAAAACAGTGTTTACCAAAAAAACATTGATTTTCTCAAAAACAGTCAATTAAACTCACACAAAAATGCTTTAAACTAATGTAAATCACTGAATTGCAATGAAACCAAGCCATTTTTCCAATGAATTACAGCTAGTTTTTCAGAAAAAACATATTATTTGCAATCACACTAACTTGGCCTAAAACAGTGTTTACTAAAAAAACATTGATTTTCTCAAAAACAGTCGATTAAACTCACACAAAAATGCTTTAAACCAATGTAAATCACTGAATTGCAATGAAACCAAGCCATTTTTCCAATGAATTACTGCTAGTTTTTCAGAAAAAACATACTATTTGCAGTCACACTAACTTGGCCTAAAACAGTGTTTACCAAAAAAACATTGATTTTCTCAAAAACAGTCAATTAAACTCACACAAAAATGCTTTAAACCAATGTAAATCACTGAATTGCAATGAAACCAAGCCATTTTTCCAATGAATTACTGCTAGTTTTTCAGAAAAAACATATTATTTGCAATCACACTAACTTGGCCTAAAACAGTGTTTACCAAAAAAACATTGATTTTCTCAAAAACAGTCGATTAAACTCACACAAAAATGCTTTAAACCAATGTAAATCACTGAATTGCAATGAAACGAAGCCATTTTTCTAATGAATTACTGCTAGTTTTTCAGAAAAAACATATTATTTGCAATCACACTAACTTGGCCTAAAACAGTGTTTACCAAAAAAACATTGATTTTCTCAAGAACAGTCGATTAAACTCACACAAAAATGCTTTAAACCAATGTAAATCACTAAATTGCAATGAAACCAAGCCATTTTTCTAATGAATTACTGCTAGTTTTTCATGAAAAACATATTATTTGCAATCACACTAACTTGGCCTAAAACAGTGTTTACTAAAAAAACATTGATTTTCTCAAAACCAGTCGATTAAACTCACACAAAAATGCTTTAAACCAATGTAAATCACTGAATTGCAATGAAACCAAGCCATTTTTCCAATGAATTACTGCTAGTTTTTCAGAAAAAACATATTATTTGCAATCACACTAACTTGGCCTAAAACAGTGTTTACTAAAAAAACATTGATTTTCTCAAAAAAAGTCGATTAAACTCACACAAAAATGCTTTAAACCAATGTAAATCACTGAATTGCAATGAAACGAAGCCATTTTTCCAATGAATTACTGCTAGTTTTTCAGAAAAAACATATTATTTGCAATCACACTAACTTGGCCTAAAACAGTGTTTACTAAAAAAACATTGATTTTCTCAAAAACAGTCGATTAAACTCACACAAAAATGCTTGAAACCAATGTAAATCACTGAATTGCAATGAAACGAAGCCATTTTTCTAATGAATTACTGCTAGTTTTTTAGAAAAAACATATTATTTGCAATCACACTAACTTGGCCTAAAACAGTGTTTACTAAAAAAACATTGATTTTCTCAAAAACAGTCGATTAAACTCACACAAAAATGCTTTAAACCAATGTAAATCACTGAATTGCAAGGAAACCAAGCCATTTTTCCAATGAATTACTGCTAATTTTTCAGAAAAAACATATTATTTGCAATTACACTAACTTGGCCTAAAACAGTGTTTACCAAAAAAACATTGATTTTCTCAAGAACAGTCGATTAAACTCACACAAAAATGCTTTAAACCAATGTAAATCACTGAATTGCAATGAAACGAAGCCATTTTTCCAATGAATTACTGCTAGTTTTTCAGAAATAACATATTATTTGCAATCACACTAACTTGGCATAAAACAGTGTTTACCAAAAAAACATTGATTTTCTCAAAAACAGTCGATTAAACTCACACAAAAATGCTTTCAACCAATGTAAATCACTGAATTGCAATGAAACCAAGCAATTTTTCCAATGAATTACTGCTAGTTTTTCAGAAAAAACATATTATTTGCAATCACACTAACTTCGCCTAAAACAGTGTTTACTAAAAAAACATTGATTTTCTCAAAAACAGTCGATTAAACTCACACAAAAATGCTTTAAACCAATGTAAATCACTGAATTGCAATGAAACCAAGCAATTTTTCCAATGAATTACTGCTTGTTTTTCAGAAAAAACATATTATTTGCAATCACACTAACTTCGCCTAAAACAGTGTTTACTAAAAAAACATTGATTTTCTCAAAAACAGTCGATTAAAATCACACAAAAATGCTTTAAACCAATGTAAATCACTGAATTGCAATGAAACCAAGCCATTTTTCCAATGAATTACTGCTAGTTTTTCAGAAAAAACACATTATTTGCAATCACACTAACTTGGCCTAAAACAGTGTTTACCAAAAAAACATTGATTTTCTCAAAAACAGTCGATTAAACTCACACAAAAATGCTTTAAACCAATGTAAATCACTGAATTGCAATGAAACCAAGCCATTTTTCCAATGAATTACTGCTAGTTTTTCAGAGAAAACATACTATTTGCAATCACACTAACTTGGCCTAAAACAGTGTTTACCAAAAAAACATTGATTTTCTCAAAAACAGTCAATTAAACTCACACAAAAATGCTTTAAACCAATGTAAATCACTGAATTGCAATGAAACCAAGCCAATTTTCCAATGAATTACTGCTAGTTTTTCAGAAAAAACATATTATTTGCAATCACACTAACTTGGCCTAAAACAGTGTTTACTAAAAAAACATTGATTTTCTCAAAAACAGTCGATTAAACTCACACAAAAATGCTTTAAACCAATGTAAATCACTGACTTGAAATGAAACCAAGCCATTTTTCCAATGAATTACTGCTAGTTTTTCAGAAAAAACATATTATTTGCAATCACACTAACTTGGCCTAAAACAGTGTTTACTAAAAAAACATTGATTTTCTCAAAAACAGTCGATTAAACTCACACAAAAATGCTTTAAACCAATGTAAATCACTGAATTGCAATGAAACCAAGCCATTTTTCCAATGAATTACTGCTAGTTTTTCAGAAAAAACATATTATTTGCAATCACACTAACTTGGCCTAAAACAGTGTTTACTAAAAAAACATTGATTTTCTCAAAAACAGTCGATTAAACTCACACAAAAATGCTTTAAACCAATGTAAATCACTGAATTGCAATGAAACCAAGCAATTTTTCCAATGAATTACTGCTAGTTTTTCAGAAAAAACATATTATTTGCAATCACACTAACTTGGCCTAAAACAGTGTTTACTAAAAAACATTGATTTTCTCAAAAACAGTCGATTAAACTCACACAAAAATGCTTTAAACCAATGTAAATCACTGAATTGCAATGAAACCAAGCAATTTTTCCAATGAATTACTGCTAGTTTTTCAGAAAAAACATACTATTTGCAATCACACTAACTAGGCCTAAAACAGTGTTTACCAAAAAAACATTGATTTTCTCAAAAACAGTCAATTAAACTCACACAAAAATGCTTTAAACCAATGTAAATCACTGAATTGCAATGAAACCAAGCCATTTTTCCAATTAATTACTGGAATTTTTTTAGAAAAAACATATTATTTGCAATCACACTAACTTGGCCTAAAACAATGTTTACCAAAAAAACATTGATTTTCTCAAAAACCGTCGATTGAACTCACACAAAAATGCTTTAAACCAATGTAAATCACTGAATTGCAATGAAACCAAGCCATTTTTCCAATGAATTACTGCAAGTTTTTCAGAAAAAACATATTATTTGCAATCACACTAACTTGGCCTAAAACAGTGTTTACCAAAAACACATTGATTTTCTCAAAAACAGTCGATTAAACTCACACAAAAATGCTTTAAACCAATGTAAATCACTGAATTGCAATGAAACCAAGCCATTTTTCCAATGAATTACTGCTAGTTTTTCAGAAAAAACATATTATTTGCAATCACACTAACTTGGCAGAAAACAGTGTTTACTAAAAAAGCAATGATTTTCTCAAAAACAGTCGATTAAACTCACACAAAAATGCTTTAAACCAATGTAAATCACAGAATTGCAATGAAACCAAGCCATTTTTCCAATGAATTACTGCTAGTTTTTCAGAAAAAACATATTATTTGCAATCACACTAACTTGGCCTAAAACAGTGTTTACCAAAAAAACATTGATTTTCTCAAAAACAGTCGATTAAACTCACACAAAAATGCTTTAAACAAATGTAAATCACTGAATTGCAATGAAACCAAGCCATTTCTCCAATGAATTACTGCTAGTTTTTCAGAAAAAACATATTATTTGCAATCACACTTACTTGGCCTAAAACAGTGTTTACTAAAAAAAACATTGATTTTCTCAAAAACAGTCGATTAAACTCACACAAAAATGCTTTAAACTAATGTAAATCACTGAATTGCAATGAAACCAAGCCATTTTTCCAATGAATTACTGCTAGTTTTTCAGAAAAAACATATTATTTGCAATCACACTAACTTGGCCTAAAACAGTGTTTACTAAAAAAACATTGATTTTCTCAAAAACAGTCGATTAAACTCACACAAAAATGCTTTAAACCAATGTAAATCACTGAATTGCAATGAAACGAAGCCATTTTTCCAATGAATTACTGCTAGTTTTTCAGAAAAAACATATTATTTGCAATCACACTAACTTGGCCTAAAACAGTGTTTACCAAAAAAACATTGATTTTCTCAAAAACAGTCGATTAAACGCACACAAAAATGCTTTAAACCAATGTAAATCACTGAATTGCAATGAAACCAAGCTATTTTTCCAATGAATTACTGCTAGTTTTTCAGAAAAAACATATTATTTGCAATCACACTAACTTGGCCTAAAACAGTGTCTACCAAAAAGACATTGATTTTCTCAAAAATAGTCGATTAAACTCACACAAAAATGCTTTAAACCAATGTAAATCACTGAATTGCAATGAAACCAAGCCATTTTTCCAATGAATTACTGCAAGTTTTTCAGAAAAAACATATTATTTGCAATCACACTAACTTGGCCTAAAACAGTGTTTACCAAAAAAACATTGATTTTCTCAAAAACAGTCGATTAAACTCACACAAAAATGCTTTCAACCAATGTAAATCACTGAATTGCAATGAAACCAAGCAATTTTTCCAATGAATTACTGCTAGTTTTTCAGAAAAAACATATTATTTGCAATCACACTAACTTCGCCTAAAACAGTGTTTACTAAAAAAACATTGATTTTCTCAAAAACAGTCGATTAAACTCACACAAAAATGCTTTCAACCAATGTAAATCACTGAATTGCAATGAAACCAAGCCATTTTTCCAATGAATTACTGCTAGTTTTTCAGAAAAAACATATTATTTGCAATCACACTAACTTGGCCTAAAACAGTGTTTACTAAAAAAACATTGATTTTCTCAAAAACAGTCGATTAAACTCACACAAAAATGCTTTAAACCAATGTAAATCACTGAATTGCAATGAAACCAAGCCATTTTTCCAATGAATTACTGCTAGTTTTTCAGAAAAAACATATTATTTGCAATCACACTAACTTGGCCTAAAACAGTATTTACTTAAAAAACATTGATTTTCTCAAAAACAGTCGATTAAACTCACACAAAAATGCTTTAAACCAATGTAAATCACTGAATTGCAATGAAACCAAGCCATTTTTCCAATGAATTACTGCTAGTTTTTCAGAAAAAACATATTATTTGCAATCACACTTACTTGGCCTAAAACAGTGTTTACCAAAAAAACATTGATTTTCTCAAAAACAGTCGAGTAAACTCACACAAAAATGCTTTAAATCAATGTAAATCACTGAATTGCAATGAAACCAAGCCATTTTTCCAATGAATTACTGCTAGTTTTTCAGAAAAAACATATTATTTGCAATCACACTAACTTGGCCTAAAACAGTGTTCACTAAAAAAACATTGATTTTCTCAAAAACAGTCGATTAAACTCACACAAAAATGCTTTAAACCAATGTAAATCACTGAATTGCAATGAAACCAAGCCATTTTTCCAATGAATTACTGCTAGTTTTTCAGAAAAAACATATTATTTGCAATCACACTAACTTGGCCTAAAACAGTGTTTACCAAAAAAACATTGATTTTCTCAAAAACAGTCGATTAAACTCACACAAAAATACTTTAAACCAATGTAAATCACTGAATTGCAAAGAAACCAAGCCATTTTTCCAATGAATTACTGCTAGTTTTTCAGAGAAAACATATTATTTGCAATCACACTAACTTGGCCTAAAACAATGTTTACCAAAAAAACATTGATTTTCTCAAAAACAGTCGATTAAACTCACACAAAAATGCTTTAAACCAATGTAAAGCACTGAATTGCAATAAAACCAAGCCATTTTTCCAATGAATTACTGCTAGTTTTTCAGAAAAAACATATTATTTGCAAACACACTAACTTGCCCTAAAACAGTGTTTACTAAAAAACATTGATTTTCTCAAAAACAGTCGATCAAACTCACACAAAAATGCTTTAAACCAATGTAAATCACTGAATTGCAATGAAACCAAGCCATTATTCCAATGAATTACTGCTAGTTTTTCAGAAAAAACATATTATTTGCAATTACACTAAGTTGGCCTAAAACAGTGTTTACCAAAAAAACATTGATTTTCTCAAAAACAGTCGATTAAACGCACACAAAAATGTTTAAACCAATGTAAATCACTGAATTGCAATGAAACAAAGCCATTTTTTCAATGAATTACTGCTAGTTTTTCAGAGAAAACATATTATTTGCAATCACACTAACTTGGCCTAAAACAGTGTTTACCAAAAAAACATTGATTTTCTCAAAAACAGTCGATTAAACTCACACAAAAATGCTTTAAACCAATGTAAATCACTGAATTGCAATGAAACCAAGCCATTTTTCCAATGAATTACTGCTAGTTTTTCAGAAAAAACATATTATTTGCAATCACACTAACTTGGCCTAAAACAGTGTTTACCAAAAAAACATTGATTTTCTCAAAAACAGTCGATTACACGCCCACAAAAATGCTTTAAACCAATGTAAATCACTGAATTGCAATGAAACCAAGCCATTTTTCCAATGAATTACTGCTAGTTTTTCAGAAAAAACATATTATTTGCAATCACACTAACTTGGCCTAAAACAGTGTTTACCAAAAAAACATTGATTTTCTCAAAAATAGTCGATTAAACTCACACAAAAATGCTTTAAACCAATGTAAATCACTGAATTGCAATGAAACCAAGCCATTTTTCCAATGAATTACTGCTAGTTTTTCAGAAAAAACATTATTTGCAATCACACTAACTTGGCCTAAAACAGTGTTTTTACCAAAAAAACATTGATTTTCTCAAAAACAGTCGATTAAACTCACACAAAAATGCTTTAAACCAATGTAAATCACTGACTTGAAATGAAACCAAGCCATTTTTCCAATGAATTACTGCTAGTTTTTCAGAAAAAACATATTATTTGCAATCACACTAACTTGGCCTAAAACAGTGTTTACCAAAAAAACATTGATTTTCTCAAAAACAGTCGATTAAACTCACACAAAAATGCTTTAAACCAATGTAAATCACTGAATTGCAATGAAACCAAGCCATTTTTCCAATGAATTACTGCTAGTTTTTCAGAAAAAACATATTATTTGCAATCACACTAACTTGGCCTAAAACAGTATATACTTAAAAAACATTGATTTTCTCAAAAACAGTCGTATAAACTCACACAAAAGTGCTTTAAACAAATGTAAATCACTGAATTGCAATGAAACCAAGCCATTTTTCCAATGAATTACTGCTAGTTTTTCAGAAAAAACATATTATTTGCGATCACACTAACTTGGCCTAAAACAGTGTTTACTAAAAAAACATTGATTTTCTCAAAAACAGTCGAGTAAACTCACACAAAAATGCTTTAAATCAATGTAAATCACTGAATTGCAATGAAACCAAGCCATTTTTCCAATGAATTACTGCTAGTTTTTCAGAAAAAACATATTATTTGCAATCACACTAAGTTGGCCTAAAACAGTGTTTACCAAAAAAACATTGATTTTCTCAAAAACAGTCGATTAAACTCACACAAAAATGCTTTAAACCAATGTAAATCACTGAATTGCAATGAAACAAAGCCATTTTTTCAATGAATTACTGCTAGTTTTTCAGAAAAAACATATTATTTGCAATCACACTAACTTGGCCTAAAACAGTGTTTACCAAAAAAACATTGATTTTCTCAAAAACAGTCGATTAAAGTCACACAAAAATGCTTTAAACCAATGTAAATCACTGAATTGCAATGAAACCAAGCCATTTTTCCAATGAATTACTGCTAGTTTTTCAGAAAAAACATATTATTTGCAATCACACTAACTTGGCCTAAAACAGTGTTTACCAAAAAAACATTGATTTTCTCAAAAACAGTCGATTAAACGCACACAAAAATGCTTTAAACCAATGTAAATCACTGAATTGCAATGAAACCAAGCCATTTTTCCAATGAATTACTGCTAGTTTTTCAGAAAAAACATATTATTTGCAATCACACTAACTTGGCCTAAAACAGTGTTTACCAAAAAAACATTGATTTTCTCAAAAACAGTCGAGTAAACTCACACAAAAATGCTTTAAATCAATGTAAATCACTGAATTGCAATGAAACCAAGCCATTTTTCCAATGAATTACTGCTAGTTTTTCAGAAAAAACATATTATTTGCAATCACACTAAGTTGGCCTAAAACAGTGTTTACCAAAAAAACATTGATTTTCTCAAAAACAGTCGATTAAACTCACACAAAAATGCTTTAAACCAATGTAAATCACTGAATTGCAATGAAACAAAGCCATTTTTTCAATGAATTACTGCTAGTTTTTCAGAAAAAACATATTATTTGCAATCACACTAACTTGGCCTAAAACAGTGTTTACCAAAAAAACATTGATTTTCTCAAAAATAGTCGATTAAACTCACACAAAAATGCTTTAAACCAATGTAAATCACTGAATTGCAATGAAACCAAGCCATTTTTCCAATGAATTACTGCTAGTTTTTCAGAAAAAACATTATTTGCAATCACACTAACTTGGCGTAAAACAGTGTTTTTACCAAAAAAACATTTATTTTCTCAAAAACAGTCGATTAAACTCACACAAAAATGCTTTAAACCAATGTAAATCACTGAATTGCAATGAAACCAAGCCATTTTTCCAATGAATTACTGCCAGTTTTTCAGAAAAAACATATTATTTGCAATCACACTAACTTGGCCTAAAACAGTGTTTACTAAAAAAACATTGATTTTCTCAAAAACAGTCGATTAAACTCACACAAAAGTGCTGTAAACAAATGTAAAGCACTGAATTGCAATGAAACCAAGCCATTTTTCCAATGAATTACTGCTAGTTTTTCAGAAAAAACATATTATTTGCAAACACACTAACTTGCCCTAAAACAGTGTTTACTAAAAAACATTGATTTTCTCAAAAACAGTCGATCAAACTCACACAAAAATGCTTTAAACCAATGTAAATCACTGAATTGCAATGAAACCAAGCCATTATTCCAATGAATTACTGCTAGTTTTTCAGAAAAAACATATTATTTGCAATTACACTAAGTTGGCCTAAAACAGTGTTTACCAAAAAAACATTGATTTTCTCAAAAACAGTCGATTAAACGCACACAAAAATGTTTAAACCAATGTAAATCACTGAATTGCAATGAAACAAAGCCATTTTTTCAATGAATTACTGCTAGTTTTTCAGAAAAAACATATTATTTGCAATCACACTAACTTGGCCTAAAACAGTGTTTACCAAAAAAACATTGATTTTCTCAAAAACAGTCGATTAAACTCACACAAAAATGCTTTAAACCAATGTAAATCACTGAATTGCAATGAAACCAAGCCATTTTTCCAATGAATTACTGCTAGTTTTTCAGAAAAAACATATTATTTTCAATCACACTAACTTGGCCTAAAACAGTGTTTACCAAAAAAACATTGATTTTCTCAAAAACAGTCGATTACACGCACACAAAAATGCTTTAAACCAATGTAAATCACTGAATTGCAATGAAACCAAGCCATTTTTCCAATGAATTACTGCTAGTTTTTCAGAAAAAACATATTATTTGCAATCACACTAACTTGGCCTAAAACAGTGTTTACCAAAAAAACATTGATTTTCTCAAAAATAGTCGATTAAACTCACACAAAAATGCTTTAAACCAATGTAAATCACTGAATTGCAATGAAACCAAGCCATTTTTCCAATGAATTACTGCTAGTTTTTCAGAAAAAACATTATTTGCAATCACACTAACTTGGCCTAAAACAGTGTTTTTACCAAAAAAACATTGATTTTCTCAAAAACAGTCGATTAAACTCACACAAAAATGCTTTAAACCAATGTAAATCACTGAATTGCAATGAAACCAAGCCATTTTTCCAATGAATTACTGCTAGTTTTTCAGAAAAAACATATTATTTGCAATCACACTAACTTGGCCTAAAACAGTGTTTACCAAAAAAACATTGATTTTCTCAAAAACAGTCGATTAAACTCACACAAAAATGCTTTAAACCAATGTAAATCACTGAATTGCAATGAAACCAAGCCATTTTTCCAATGAATTACTGCTAGTTTTTCAGAAAAAACATATTATTTGCAATCACACTAACTTGGCCTAAAACAGTATATACTTAAAAAACATTGATTTTCTCAAAAATAGTCGATTAAACTCACACAAAAGTGCTTTAAACAAATGTAAATCACTGAATTGCAATGAAACCAAGCCATTTTTCCAATGAATTACTGCTAGTTTTTCAGAAAAAACATATTATTTGCAATCACACTAACTTGGCCTAAAACAGTGTTTACTAAAAAAACATTGATTTTCTCAAAAACAGTCGAGTAAACTCACACAAAAATGCTTTAAATCAATGTAAATCACTGAATTGCAATGAAACCAAGCCATTTTTCCAATGAATTACTGCTAGTTTTTCAGAAAAAACATATTATTTGCAATCACACTAAGTTGGCCTAAAACAGTGTTTACCAAAAAAACATTGATTTTCTCAAAAACAGTCGATTAAACTCACACAAAAATGCTTTAAACCAATGTAAATCACTGAATTGCAATGAAACAAAGCCATTTTTTCAATGAATTACTGCTAGTTTTTCAGAAAAAACATATTATTTGCAATCACACTAACTTGGCCTAAAACAGTGTTTACCAAAAAAACATTGATTTTCTCAAAAACAGTCGATTAAAGTCACACAAAAATGCTTTAAACCAATGTAAATCACTGAATTGCAATGAAACCAAGCCATTTTTCCAATGAATTACTGCTAGTTTTTCAGAAAAAACATATTATTTGCAATCACACTAACTTGGCCTAAAACAGTGTTTACCAAAAAAACATTGATTTTCTCAAAAACAGTCGATTAAACGCACACAAAAATGCTTTAAACCAATGTAAATCACTGAATTGCAATGAAACCAAGCCATTTTTCCAATGAATTACTGCTAGTTTTTCAGAAAAAACATATTATTTGCAATCACACTAACTTGGCCTAAAACAGTGTTTACCAAAAAAACATTGATTTTCTCAAAAACAGTCGAGTAAACTCACACAAAAATGCTTTAAATCAATGTAAATCACTGAATTGCAATGAAACCAAGCCATTTTTCCAATGAATTACTGCTAGTTTTTCAGAAAAAACATATTATTTGCAATCACACTAAGTTGGCCTAAAACAGTGTTTACCAAAAAAACATTGATTTTCTCAAAAACAGTCGATTAAACTCACACAAAAATGCTTTAAACCAATGTAAATCACTGAATTGCAATGAAACAAAGCCATTTTTTCAATGAATTACTGCTAGTTTTTCAGAAAAAACATATTATTTGCAATCACACTAACTTGGCCTAAAACAGTGTTTACCAAAAAAACATTGATTTTCTCAAAAACAGTCGATTAAAGTCACACAAAAATGCTTTAAACCAATGTAAATCACTGAATTGCAATGAAACCAAGCCATTTTTCCAATGAATTACTGCTAGTTTTTCAGAAAAAACATATTATTTGCAATCACACTAACTTGGCCTAAAACAGTGTTTACCAAAAAAACATTGATTTTCTCAAAAACAGTCGATTAAACGCACACAAAAATGCTTTAAACCAATGTAAATCACTGAATTGCAATGAAACCAAGCCATTTTTCCAATGAATTACTGCTAGTTTTTCAGAAAAAACATATTATTTGCAATCACACTAACTTGGCCTAAAACAGTGTTTACCAAAAAAACATTGATTTTCTCAAAAACAGTCGATTAAAGTCACACAAAAATGCTTTAAACCAATGTAAATCACTGAATTGCAATGAAACCAAGCCATTTTTCCAATGAATTACTGCTAGTTTTTCAGAAAAAACATATTATTTGCAATCACACTAACTTGGCCTAAAACAGTGTTTACCAAAAAAACATTGATTTTCTCAAAAACAGTCGATTAAACGCACACAAAAATGCTTTAAACCAATGTAAATCACTGAATTGCAATGAAACCAAGCCATTTTTCCAATGAATTACTGCTAGTTTTTCAGAAAAAACATATTATTTGCAATCACACTAACTTGGCCTAAAACAGTGTTTACCAAAAAAACATTGATTTTCTCAAAAACAGTCGAGTAAACTCACACAAAAATGCTTTAAATCAATGTAAATCACTGAATTGCAATGAAACCAAGCCATTTTTCCAATGAATTACTGCTAGTTTTTCAGAAAAAACATATTATTTGCAATCACACTAAGTTGGCCTAAAACAGTGTTTACCAAAAAAACATTGATTTTCTCAAAAACAGTCGATTAAACTCACACAAAAATGCTTTAAACCAATGTAAATCACTGAATTGCAATGAAACAAAGCCATTTTTTCAATGAATTACTGCTAGTTTTTCAGAAAAAACATATTATTTGCAATCACACTAACTTGGCCTAAAACAGTGTTTACCAAGAAAACATTGATTTTCTCAAAAACAGTCGATTAAAGTCACAGAAAAATGCTTTAAACCAATGTAAATCACTGAATTGCAATGAAACCAAGCCATTTTTCCAATGAATTACTGCTAGTTTTTCAGAAAAAACATATTATTTGCAATCACACTAACTTGGCCTAAAACAGTGTTTACCAAAAAAACATTGATTTTCTCAAAAACAGTCGATTAAACGCACACAAAAATGCTTTAAACCAATGTAAATCACTGAATTGCAATGAAACCAAGCCATTTTTCCAATGAATTACTGCTAGTTTTTCAGAAAAAACATATTATTTGCAATCACACTAACTTGGCCTAAAACAGTGTTTACCAAAAAAACATTGATTTTCTCAAAAATAGTCGATTAAACTCACACAAAAATGCTTTAAACCAATGTAAATCACTGAATTGCAATGAAACCAAGCCATTTTTCCAATGAATTACTGCTAGTTTTTCAGAAAAAACATTATTTGCAATCACACTAACTTGGCCTAAAACAGTGTTTTTACCAAAAAAATATTGATTTTCTCAAAAACAGTCGATTAAACTCACACAAAAATGCTTTAAACCAATGTAAATCACTGAATTGCAATGAAACCAAGCCATTTTTCCAATGAATTACTGCCAGTTTTTCAGAAAAAACATATTATTTGCAATCACACTAACTTGGCCTAAAACAGTGTTTACTAAAAAAACATTGATTTTCTCAAAAACAGTCGATTAAACTCACACAAAAGTGCTGTAAGCAAATGTAAATCACTGAATTGCAATGAAACCAAGCCATTTTTCCAATGAATTACTGCTAGTTTTTCAGAAAAAACATATTATTTGCAATCACACTAACTTGGCCTAAAACAGTGTTTACCAAAAAAACATTGATTTTCTCAAAAACAGTCGAGTAAACTCACACAAAAATGCTTTAAATCAATGTAAATCACTGAATTGCAATGAAACCAAGCCATTTTTCAAATGAATTACTGCTAGTTTTTCAGAAAAAACATATTATTTGCAATCACACTAACTTGGCCTAAAACAGTGTTTACTAAAAAAACATTGATTTTCTCAAAAACAGTCGATTAAACTCACACAAAAATGCTTTAAACCAATGTAAATCACTGAATTGCAATGAAACCAAGCCATTTTTCCAATGAATTAATGCTAGTTTTTCAGAAAAAACATATTATTTGCAATCACACTAACTTGGCCTAAAACAGTGTTTACCAAAAAAACATTGATTTTCTCAAAAACAGTCGATTAAACTCACACAAAAATGCTTTAAACCAATGTAAATCACTGAATTGCAATGAAACCAAGCCATTTTACCAATGAATTACTGCTAGTTTTTCAGAAAAAACATATTATTTGCAATCACACTAACTTGGCCTAAAACAGTGTTTACTAAAAAGACATTGATTTTCTCAAAAACAGTCGATTAAACTCACACAAAAATGCTTTAAACCAATGTAAATCACTGAATTGCAATGATACCAAGCCATTTTTCCAATGAATTACTGCTAGTTTTTCAGAAAAAACATATTATTTGCAATCACACTAACTTGGCCTAAAACAGTGTTTACCAAAAAAACATTGATTTTCTCAAAAACAGTCGATTAAACTCACACAAAAATGCTTTAAACCAATGTAAATCACTGACTTGAAATGAAACCAAGCCATTTTTCCAATGAATTACTGCTAGTTTTTCAGAAAAAACATATTATTTGCAATCACACTAACTTGGCCTAAAACAGTGTTTACCAAAAAAACATTGATTTTCTCAAAAACAGTCGATTAAACTCACACAAAAATGCTTTAAACCAATGTAAATCACTGAATTGCATTGAAACCAAGCCATTTTTCCAATGAATTACAGCTAGTTTTTCAGAAAAAACATATTATTTGCAATCACACTAACTTGGCCTAAAACAGTATATACTAAAAAAACATTGATTTTCTCAAAAACAGTCGATTAAACTCACACAAAAATGCTTTAAACAAATGTAAATCACTGAATTGCAATGAAACCAAGCCATTTTTCCAATGAATTACTGCTAGTTTTTCAGAAAAAAACATATTATTTGCAATCACACTAACTTGGCCTAAAACAGTGTTTACCAAAAAAACATTGATTTTCTCAAAAACAGTCGAGTAAACTCACACAAAATTGCTTTAAATCAATGTAAATCACTGAATTGCAATGAAACCAAGCCATTTTTCCAATGAATTACTGCTAGTTTTTCAGAAAAAACATATTATTTGCAATCACACTAACTTGGCCTAAAACAGTGTTCACTAAAAAAACATTGATTTTCTCAAAAAAAGTCGATTAAACTCACACAAAAATGCTTTAAACCAATGTGAATCACTGAATTGCAATGAAACCAAGCCATTTTTCCAATGAATTACTGCTAGTTTTTCAGAAAAAACATATTATTTGCAATCACACTAACTTGGCCTAAAACAGTGTTTACCAAAAAAACATTGATTTTCTCTAAAACAGTCGATTAAACTCACACAAAAATACTTTAAACCAATGTAAATCACTGAATTGCAAAGAAACCAAGCCATTTTTCCAATGAATTACTGCTAGTTTTTCAGAAAAAACATATTATTTGGAATCACACTAACTTGGCCTAAAACAATGTTTACCAAAAAAACATTGATTTTCTCAAAAACAGTCGATTAAACTCACACAAAAATGCTTTAAACCAATGTAAAGCACTGAATTGCAATGAAACCAAGCCATTTTTCCAATGAATTACTGCTAGTTTTTCAGAAAAAACATATTATTTGCAAACACACTAACTTGCCCTAAAACAGTGTTTACTAAAAAACATTGATTTTCTCAAAAGCAGTCGATCAAACTCACACAAAAATGCTTTAAACCAATGTAAATCACTGAATTGCAATGAAACCAAGCCATTATTCCAATGAATTACTGCTAGTTTTTCAGAAAAAACATATTATTTGCAATCACACTAAGTTGGCCTAAAACAGTGTTTACCAAAAAAACATTGATTTTCTCAAAAACAGTCGATTAAACTTACACAAAAATGCTTTAAACCAATGTAAATCACTGAATTGCAATGAAACAAAGCCATTTTTTCAATGAATTACTGCTAGTTTTTCAGAAAAAACATATTATTTGCAATCACACTAACTTGGCCTAAAACAGTGTTTACCAAAAAAACATTGATTTTCTCAAGAACAGTCGATTAAACTCACACAAAAATGCTTTAAACCAATGTAAATCACTGAATTGCAATGAAACCAAGCCATTTTTCCAATAAATTACTGCTAGTTTTTCAGAAAAAACATATTATTTGCAATCACACTAACTTGGCCTAAAACAGTGTTTACTAAAAAAACATTGATTTTCTCAAAAACAGTCGATTAAACTCACACAAAAATGCTTTAAACCAATGTAAATCACTGAATTGCAATGAAACCAAGCCATTTTTCCAATGAATTACTGCTAGTATTTTAGAAAAAAACATATTATTTGCAATCACACTAACTTGGCCTAAACAGTGTTTACTAAAAAAACATTGATTTTCTCAAAAAAAGTCGATTAAACTCACACAAAAATGCTTTAAACCAATGTAAATCACTGAATTGCAATGAAACCAAGCCATTTTTCCAATGAATTACTGCTAGTTTTTCAGAAAAAACATATTATTTGCAATCACACTAACTTGGCCTAAAACAGTGTTTACCAAAAAAACATTGATTTTCTCAAAAACAGTCGATTAAACTCACACAAAAATGCTTTAAACCAATGTAAATCACTGAATTGCAATGAAACCAAGCCATTTTTCCAATAAATTACTGCTAGTTTCTCAGAATAAACATATTATTTGCAATCACACTAACTTGGCCTAAAACAGTGTTTACTAAAAAAAAATTGATTTTCTCGAAAACAGTCGATTAAACTCACACAAAAATGCTTTAAACCAATGTAAAAAACTGAATTGCAATGAAACAAAGCCATTTTTCCAATGAATTACTGCTAGTTTTTCAGAAAAAACATATTATTTGCAATCACACTAACTTGGCCTAAAACAGTGTTTACCAAAAAAACATTGATTTTCTCAAAAACAGTCGATTAAACTCACACAAAAATGCTTTAAACCAATGTAAATCACTGAATTGCAATGAAACCAAGCCATTTTTCCAATTAATTACTGCTAGTTTTTCAGAAGAAACATATTATTTGCAATCACACTAACTTGGCCTAAAACAGTGTTTACTAAAAAAACATTGATTTTCTCAAAAACAGTCGATTAATCTCACACAAAAATGCTTTAAACCAATGTAAATCACTGAATTGCAATGAGACCAAGCCATTTTTCCAATGAATTACTGCTAGTTTTTCAGAAAAAACACATTATTTGCAATCACACTAACTTGGCCTAAAACAGTGTTTACCAAAAAAACATTGATTTTCTCAAAAACAGTCGATTAAACTCACACAAAAATGCTTTAAGCCAATGTAAATCACTGAATTGCAATGAAACCAAGCCATTTTTCCAATTAATTACTGCTAGTTTTTCAATAAAAACATATTATTTGCAATCACACTAACTTGGCCTAAAACAGTGTTTACTAAAAAAACATTGATTTTCTCAAAAACAGTCGATTAAACTCACACAAAAATGCTTTAAACCAATGTAAATCACTGAATTGCAATGAGACCAAGCCATTTTTCCAATGAATTACTGCTAGTTTTTCAGAAAAAACATATTATTTGCAATCACACTAACTTGGCCTAAAACAGTGTTTACCAAAAAAACATTGATTTTCTCAAAAACAGTCGATTAAACGCACACAAAAATGCTTTAAACCAATGTAAATCACTGAATTGCAATGAAACCAAGCCATTTTTCTAATGAATTACTGCTAGTTTTTCCGAAAAAACATATTATTTGCAATCACACTAACTTGGCCTAAACAGTGTTTACTAAAAAAACGTTGATTTTCTCAAAAAAAGTCAATTAAACTCACACAAAAATGCTTTAAACCAATGTAAATCACTGAATTGCAATGAAACCAAGCCATTTTTCCAATGAATTACTGCTAGTTTTTCAGAAAAAACATATTATTTGCAATCACACTAACTTGGCCTAAAACAGTGTTTACCAAAAAAACATTGATTTTATCAAAAACAGTCGATTAAACGCACACAAAAATGCTTTAAACCAATGTAAATCACTGAATTGCAATGAAACCAAGCCATTTTTCCAATGAATTACTGCTAGTTTTTTCGAAAAAACATATTATTTGCAATCACACTAACTTGGCCTAAAACAGTGTTTACCAAAAAAACATTGATTTTCTCAAAAACAGTCGATTAAACTCACACAAAAATGCTTTAAACCAATGTAAATCACTGAATTGCAATGAAACCAAGCCATTTTTCCAATGAATTACTGCTAGTTTTTCAGAAAAAACATATTATTTGCAATCACACTAACTTGGCCTAAAACAGTGTTTACCAAAAAAACATTGATTTTCTCAAAAACAGTCGATTAAACGCACACAAAAATGCTTTAAACCAATGTAAATCACTGAATTGCAATGAAACCAAGCCATTTTTCAAATGAATTACTGCTAGTTTTTCCGAAAAAACATATTATTTGCAATCACACTAACTTGGCCTAAAACAGTGTTTACCAAAAAAACATTGATTTTCTCAAAAACAGTCGATTAAACTCACACAAAAATGCTTTAAACCAATGTAAATCACTGAATTGCAATGAAACCAAGCCATTTTTCCAATAAATTACTGCTAGTTTTTCAGAATAAACATATTATTTTCAATCACACTAACTTGGCCTAAAACAGTGTTTACTAAAAAAAAATTCATTTTCTCAAAAACAGTCGATTAAACTCACACAAAAATGCTTTAAACCAATGTAAAAAACTGAATTGCAATGAAACCAAGCCATTTTTCCAATGATTAACTGCTAGTTTTTCAGAAAAAACATATTATTTGCAATCACACTAAATTGGCCTAAAACAGTGTTTACCAAAAAAACATTGATTTTCTCAAAAACAGTCGATTAAACTCACACAAAAATGCTTTAAACCAATGTAAATCACTGAATTGCAATGAAACGAAGCCATTTTTCCAATGAATTACTGCTAGTTTTTCAGAAAAAACATATTATTTGCAATCACACTAACTTGGCCTAAAACAGTGTTTACCAAAAAAACATTGATTTTCTCAAAAACAGTCGATTAAACTCACACAAAAATGCTTTAAACCAATGTAAATCACTGAATTGCAATGAAACCAAGCCATTTTTCCTATGAATTACTGCTAGTTTATCAGAAAAAACATATTATTTGCAATCACACTAACTTGGCCTAAAACAGTGTTTACCAAAAAAACATTGATTTTCTCAAAAACAGTCGATTAAACTCACACAAAAATGCTTTAAACCAATGTAAATCACTAAATTGCAATGAAACCAAGCCATTTTTCCAATGAATTACTGCTAGTTTTTCAGAAAAAACATATTATTTGCAATCACACTAACTTGGCCTAAAACAGTGTTTACCAAAAAAACATTGATTTTCTCAAAAACAGTCGATTAAACTCACACAAAAATGCTTTAAACCAATGTAAATCACTGAATTGCAATGAAACGAAGCCATTTTTCTAATGAATTACTGCTAGTTTTTCAGAAAAAACATATTATTTGCAATCACACTAACTTGGCCTAAAACAGTGTTTACCAAAAAAACATTGATTTTCTCAAAAACAGTCGATTAAACTCACACAAAAATGCTTTAAACCAATGTAAATCACTGAATTGCAATGAAACCAAGGCATTTTTCAAATGAATTACTGCTAGTTTTTCAGAAAGAACATATTATTTGCAATCACACTAACTAGGCCTAAAACAGTGTTTACCAAAAAAACATTGATTTTCTCAAAAACAGTCGATTAAACTCACACAAAAATGCTTTAAACCAATGTAAATCACTGAATTGCAATGAAACCAAGCCATATTTCTAATGAATTACTGCTAGTTTTTCAGAAAAAACATATTATTTGCAATCACACTAACTTGGCCTAAAACAGTGTTTACCAAAAAAACATTGATTTTCTCAAAAACAGTCGATTAAACTCACACAAAAATGCTTTAAACCAATGTAAATCACTGAATTGCAATGAAACCAAGCCATTTTTCCAATGAATTACTGCTAGTTTTTCAGAAAAAACATATTCTTTGCAATCACACTAACTTGGCCTAAAACAGTGTTTACTATAAAAAAACATTGATTTTCTCAAAAACAGTCGATTGAACTCACACAAAAATGCTTTAAACCAATGTAAATCACTGAATTGCAATGAAACCAAGCCATTTTTCCAATGAATTACAGCTAGTTTTTCAGAAAAAACATATTATTTGCAATCACACTAACTTGGCCTAAAACAGTGTTTACCAAAAAAACATTGATTTTCTCAAAAACAGTCGATTAAACTCACACAAAAATGCTTTAAACCAATGTAAATCACTGAATTGCAATGAAACCAAGCCATTTTTCCAATGAATTACTGCTAGTTTTTCAGAAAAAACATATTCTTTGCAATCACACTAACTTGGCCTAAAACAGTGTTTACCAAAAAAACATTGATTTTCTCAAAAACAGTCGATTAAACTCACACAAAAATGCTTTAAACCAATGTAAATCACTGAATTGCGATGAAACCAAGCCATTTTTCCAATGAATTACTGCTAGTTTTTCAGAAAAAACATATTATTTGCAATCACACTAACTTGGCCTAAAACAGTATTTACTAAAAAAACATTGATTTTCTCAAAAACAGTCGATTAAACTCACACAAAAATGCTTTAAACCAATGTAAATCACTGAATTGCAATGAAACCAAACCATTTTTCCAATGAATTACTGCTAGTTTTTCAGAAAAAACATATTATTTGCAATCACACTAACTTGGCCTAAAACAGTGTTTACTAAAAAAACATTGATTTTCTCAAAAACAGTCGATTAAACTCACACAAAAATGCTTTAATCCAATGTAAATCACTGAATTGCAATGAAACCAAGCCATTTTTTCAATGAATTACTGCTAGTTTTTCAGAAAAAACATATTATTTGCAATCACACTAACTTGGCCTAAAACAGTGTTTACTAAAAAAACATTGATTTCCTCAAAAACAGTCGATTAAACTCACACAAAAATTCTTTAAACCAATGTAAATCACTGAATTGCAATGAAACCAAGCCATTTTTCCAATGAATTACTGCTAGTTTTTCAGAAAAAACATATTATTTGCAATCACACTAACTTGGCCTAAAACAGTGTTTACTAAAAAAACATTGATTTTCTCAAAAACAGTCGATTGAACTCACACAAAAATGCTTTAAACCAATGTAAATCACTGAATTGCAATGAAACCAAGCCATTTTTCCAATGAATTACTGCTAGTTTTTCAGAAAAAACATATTATTTGCAATCACACTAACTTGGCCTAAAACAGTGTTTACCAAAAAAAACATTGATTTTCTCAAAAACAGTCGATTAAACTCACACAAAAATGCTTTAAACCAATGTAAATCACTGAATTGCAATGAAACCAAGCCATTTTTGCAATGAATTACTGCTAGTTTTTCAGAAAAAACATATTATTTGCAATCACACTAACTTGGCCTAAAACAGTGTTTACTAAAAAAACATTGATTTTCTCAAAAACAGTCGATTAAACTCACACAAAAATGCTTTAAACCAATGTAAATCACTGAATTGCAATGAAACCAAGCCATTTTTGCAATGAATTACAGCTAGTTTTTCAGAAAAAACATATTATTTGCAATCACACTAACTTGGCCTAAAACAGTGTTTACCAAAAAAACATTGATTTTCTCAAAAACAGTCGATTAAACTCACACAAAAATGCTTTAAACCAATGTAAATCACTGAATTGCAATGAAACCAAGCCATTTTTCTAATGAATTACTGCTAGTCTTTCAGAAAAAACATATTATTTGCAATCACACTAACTTGGCCTAAAACAGTGTTTACTAAAAAAACATTGATTTTCTCAAAACCAGTCGATTAAACTCACACAAAAATGCTTTAAACCAATGTAAATCACTGAATTGCAATGAAACCAAGCCATTTTTCCAATGAATTACTGCTAGTTTTTCAGAAAAAACATATTATTTGCAATCACATTAACTTGGCCTAAAACAGAGTTTACTAAAAAAACATTGATTTTCTCAAAAAAAGTCGATTAAACTCACACAAAAATGCTTTAAACCAATGTAAATCACTGAATTGCAATGAAACCAAGCCATTTTTTCAATGAATTACTGCTAGTTTTTCAGAAAAAACATATTATTTGCAATCACACTAACTTGGCCTAAAACAGTGTTTACCAAAAAAACATTGATTTTCTCAAAAACAGTCGATTAAACTCACACAAAAATGCTTTAAACCAATGTAAATCACTGATTTGCAATGAAACCAAGCCATTTTTCCAATGAATTACTCCTAGTTTTTCAGAAAAAAACATATTATTTGCAATCACACTAACTTGGCCTAAAACAGTGTTTACCAAAAAAACATTGATTTTCTCAAAAACAGTCGATTAAACTCACACAAAAATGCCTTGAACCAATGTAAATCATTGAATTGCAATGAAACCAAGCCATTTTTCTTATGAATTACTGCTAGTTTTTCAGAAAAAACATATTATTTGCAATCACACTAACTTGGCCTAAAACAGTGTTTACCAAAAAAACATTGATTTTCTCAAAAACAGTCGATTAAACTCACACAAAAATGCTTTAAACCAATGTAAATCACTGAATTGCAATGAAACCAAGCCATTTTTCCAATGAATTACTCCTAGTTTTTCAGAAAAAACATATTATTTGCAATCACACTAACTTGGCCTAAAACAGTATTTACCAAAAAAACATTGATTTTCTCAAAAAAAGTCGATTAAACTCACACAAAACTACTTTAAACCAATGTAAATCACTAAATTGCAATGAAACCAAGCCATTTTTCCAATGAATTACTGCTAGTTTTTCAGAAAAAACATATTATTTGCAATCACACTAACTTGGCCTAAAACAGTGTTTACCAAAAAAACATTGATTTTCTCAAAAACAGTCGATTAAACTCACACAAAAATGCTTTAAACCAATGTAAATCACTGAATTGCAATGAAACCAAGCCATTTTTCCAATGAATTACTGCTAGTTTTTCAGAAAAAACATATTATTTGCAATCACACTAACTTGGCCTAAGACAGTGTTTACTGAAAAACATTGATTTTCTCAAAAAAAGTCGATTAAACTCACACAAAAATGCTTTAATCTAATGTAAATCACTGAATTGCATTGAAACCAAGCCATTTTTCCAATGAATTACAGCTAGTTTTTCAGAAAAAACATATTATTTGCAATCACACTAACTTGGCCTAAAACAGTGTTTACCAGAAAAACATTGATTTTCTCAAAAACAGTCGATTAAACTCACACAAAAATGCTTTAAACCAATGTAAATCACAGAATTGCAATGAAACGAAGCCATTTTTCCAATGAATTACTGCTAGTTTTTCAGAAAAAACATATTATTTGCAATCACACTAACTTGGCCTAAAACAGTGTTTACTAAAAAAACATTGATTTTCTCAAAAACAGTCGATTAAACTCACACAAAAATGCTTTAAACCAATGTAAATCACTGAATTGCAATGAAACCAAGCCATTTTTCCAATGAATTACTGCTAGTTTTTCAGAAAAAACATATTATTTGCAATCACACTAACTTGGCCTAAAACAGTGTTTACCAAAAAAACATTGATTTTCTCAAAAAAAGGTCGATTAAACTCACAAAAATTCTTTAAACCAATGTAAATCACTGAATTGCAATGAAACGAAGCCATTTTTCCAATGAATTACTGCTAGTTTTTCAGAAAAAACATATTATTTGCAATCACACTAACTTGGACTAAAACAGTGTTTACCAAAAAAACATTGATTTTCTCAAGAACAGTCGATTAAACTCACACAAAAATGCTTTAAACCAATGTAAATCACTGAATTGCAATGAAACCAAGCCATTTTTCCCATGAATTACTGCTAGTTTTTCAGAAAAAACATATTATTTGCAATCACACTAACTTGGCCTAAAACAGTGTTTACCAAGAAAACATTGATTTTCTCAAAAACAGTCGATTAAACTCACACAAAAATGCTTTAAACCAATGTAAATCACTGAATTGCAATGAAACGAAGCCATTTTTCCAATGAATTACTGCTAGTTTTTCAGAAAAAACATATTATTTGCAATCACACTAACTTGGCCTAAAACAGTGTTTACCAAAAAAACATTGATTTTCTCAAGAATAGTCGATTAAACTCACACAAAAATGCTTTAAACCAATGTAAATCACTGAATTGCAATGAAAACAAGCCATTTTTCCAATGAATTACTGCTAGTTTTTCAGAAAAAACATATTATTTGCAATCACACTAACTTGGCCTAAAACAGTGTTTACCAAAAAAACATTGATTTTCCCAAAAACAGTCGATTAAACTCACACAAAAATGCTTTAAACCAATGTAAATCACTGAATTGCAATGAAACCAAGCCATTTTTCCAATGAATTACTGCTAGTTTTTCAGAAAAAACATATTATTTGCAATCACACTAACTTGGACTAAAACAGTGTTTACCAAAAAAACATTGATTTTCTCAAGAACAGTCGATTAAACTCACACAAAAATGCTTTAAACCAATGTAAATCACTGAATTGCAATGAAACCAAGCCATTTTTCCCATGAATTACTGCTAGTTTTTCAGAAAAAACATATTATTTGCAATCACACTAACTTGGCCTAAAACAGTGTTTACCAAAAAAACATTGATTTTCTCAAAAAAAGGTCGATTAAACTCACACAAAAATGCTTTAAACCAATGTAAATCACTGAATTGCAATGAAACGAAGCCATTTTTCCAATGAATTACTGCTAGTTTTTCAGAAAAAACATATTATTTGCAATCACACTAACTTGGCCTAAAACAGTGTTTACCAAAAAAACATTGATTTTCCCAAAAACAGTCGATTAAACTCACACAAAAATGCTTTAAACCAATGTAAATCACTGAATTGCAATGAAACCAAGCCATTTTTCCAATGAATTACTGCTAGTTTTTCAGAAAAAACATATTATTTGCAATCACACTAACTAGGCCTAAAACAGTGTTTACCAAAAAAACATTGATTTTCTCAAGAACAGTCGATTAAACTCACACAAAAATGCTTTAAACCAATGTAAATCACTGAATTGCAATGAAACCAAGCCATTTTTCCCATGAATTACTGCTAGTTTTTCAGAAAAAACATATTATTTGCAATCACACTAACTTGGCCTAAAACAGTGTTTACCCAAAAAACATTGATTTTCTCAAAAACAGTCGATTAAACTCACACAAAAATGCTTTAAACCAATGTAAATCACTGAATTGCAATGAAACGAAGCCATTTTTCCAATGAATTACTGCTAGTTTTTCAGAAAAAACATATTATTTGCAATCACACTAACTTGGCCTAAAACAGTGTTTACCAAAAAAACATTGATTTTCTCAAAAACAGTCGATTAAACTCACACAAAAATGCTTTAAACCAATGTAAATCACTGAATTCCAATGAAACGAAGCCATTTTTCCAATGAATTACTGCTAGTTTTTCAGAAAAAACATATTATTTGCAATCACACTAACTTGGCCTAAAACAGTGTTTACCAAAAAAACATTGATTTTCTCAAAAACAGTCGATTAAACTCACACAAAAATGCTTTAAACCAATGTAAATCACTGAATTGCAATGAAACGAAGCCATTTTTTCCAATGAATTACTGCTAGTTTTTCAGAAAAATCATATTATTTGCAATCACACTAACTTGGCCTAAAACAGTGTTTACCAAAAAAACATTGATTTTCTCAAAAACAGTCGATTAAACTCACACAAAAATGCTTTAAACCAATGTAACTCACTGAATTGCAATGAAACCAAGCCATTTTTCTAATGAATTACTGCTAGTTTTTCAGAAAAAACATATTATTTGCAATCACACTAACTTGGCCTAAAACAGTGTTTACTAAAAAAACATTGATTTTCTCAAAACCAGTCGATTAAACTCACACAAAAATGCTTTAAACCAATGTAAATCACTGAATTGCAATGAAACCAAGCCATTTTTCCAATGAATTACTGCTAGTTTTTCAGAAAAAACATATTATTTGCAATCACACTAACTTGGCCTAAAACAGTGTTTACTAAAAAAACATTGATTTTCTCAAAAAAAGTCGATTAAACTCACACAAAAATGCTTTAAACCAATGTAAATCACTGAATTGCAATGAAAACAAGCCATTTTTCCAATGAATTACTGCTAGTTTTTCAGAAAAAACATATTATTTGCAATCACACTAACTTGGCCTAAAACAGTGTTTACTAAAAAAACATTGATTTTCTCAAAAACAGTCGATTAAACTCACACAAAAATGCTTTAAACCAATGTAAATCACTGAATTGCAATGAAACCACGCCATTTTTCTAATGAATTACTGCTAGTTTTTCAGAAAAAACATATTATTTGCAATCACACTAACTTGGCCTAAAACAGTGTTTACTAAAAAAACATTTATTTTCTCAAAAACAGTCGATTAAACTCGCACAAAAATGCTTTAAACCAATGTAAATCACTAAATTGCAATGAAACCAAGCCATTTTTCCAATGAATTACTGCTAGTTTTTCAGAAAAAACATATTATTTGCAATCACACTAACTTGGCCTAAAACAGTGTTTACCAAAAAAACATTGATTTTCTCAAGAACAGTCGATTAAACTCACACAAAAATGCTTTAAACCAATGTAAATCACTGAATTGCAATGGAACGAAGCCATTTTTCCAATGAATTACTGCTAGTTTTTCAGAAATAACATATTATTTGCAATCACACTAACTTGGCCTAAAACAGTGTTTACTAAAAAACATTGATTTTCTCAAAAACAGTCGATTAAACTCACACAAAAATGCTTTAAACCAATGTAAATCACTGAATTGCAATGAAACGAAGCCATTTTTCCAATGAATTACAGCTAGTTTTTCAGAAAAAACATATTATTCGCAATCACACTAATTTGGCCTAAAACAGTGTTTACTAAAAAAACATTGATTTTCTCAAAAACAGTCGATTAAACTCACACAAAAATGCTTTAAACCAATGTAAATCACTGAATTGCAATGAAACGAAGCCATTTTTCTAATGAATTACTGCTAGTTTTTCAGAAAAAACATATTATTTGCAATCACACTAACTTGGCCTAAAACAGTGTTTACTAAAAAAGCATTGATTTTCTCAAAAACAGTCGATTAAACTCGCACAAAAATGCTTTAAACCAATGTAAATCACTGAATTGCAATGAAACCAAGCCATTTTTCCAATGAATTACTGCTAGTTTTTCAGAAAAAACATATTTTTTGCAATTACACTAACTTGGCCTAAAACAGTGTTTAACAAAAAAAAAAAAAATTTTCTCAAGAACAGTCGATTAAACTCACACAAAAATGCTTTAAACCAATGTAAATCACTGAATTGCAATGGAACGAAGCCATTTTTCCAATGAATTACTGCTAGTTTTTCAGAAATAACATATCATTTGCAATCACACTAACTTGGCCTAAAACAGTGTTTACTAAAAAACATTGATTTTCTCAAAAACAGTCGATTAAACTCACACAAAAATGCTTTAAACCAATGTAAATCACTGAATTGCAATGAAACGAAGCCATTTTTCCAATGAATTACAGCTAGTTTTTCAGAAAAAACATATTATTCGCAATCACACTAATTTGGCCTAAAACAGTGTTTACTAAAAAAACATTGATTTTCTCAAAAACAGTCGATTAAACTCACACAAAAATGCTTTAAACCAATGTAAATCACTGAATTGCAATGAAACGAAGCCATTTTTCTAATGAATTACTGCTAGTTTTTCAGAAAAAACATATTATTTGCAATCACACTAACTTGGCCTAAAACAGTGTTTACTAAAAAAGCATTGATTTTCTCAAAAACAGTCGATTAAACTCGCACAAAAATGCTTTAAACCAATGTAAATCACTGAATTGCAATGAAACCAAGCCATTTTTCCAATGAATTACTGCTAGTTTTTCAGAAAAAACATATTTTTTGCAATTACACTAACTTGGCCTAAAACAGTGTTTAACAAAAAAAAAAAAAATTTTCTCAAGAACAGTCGATTAAACTCACACAAAAATGCTTTAAACCAATGTAAATCACTGAATTGCAATGGAACGAAGCCATTTTTCCAATGAATTACTGCTAGTTTTTCAGAAATAACATATCATTTGCAATCACACTAACTTGGCCTAAAACAGTGTTTACTAAAAAACATTGATTTTCTCAAAAACAGTCGATTAAACTCACACAAAAATGCTTTAAACCAATGTAAATCACTGAATTGCAATGAAACCAAGCCATTTTTCCAATGAATTACTGCTAGTTTTTCAGAAAAAACATATTATTTGCAATCACACTAACTTGGCCTAAAACAGTGTTTACTAAAAAAACATTGATTTTCTCAAAAAAAGTCGATTAAACTCACACAAAAATGCTTTAAACCAATGTAAATCACTGAATTGCAATGAAAACAAGCCATTTTTCCAATGAATTACTGCTAGTTTTTCAGAAAAAACATATTATTTGCAATCACACTAACTTGGCCTAAAACAGTGTTTACTAAAAAAACATTGATTTTCTCAAAAACAGTCGATTAAACTCACACAAAAATGCTTTAAACCAATGTAAATCACTGAATTGCAATGAAACCACGCCATTTTTCTAATGAATTACTGCTAGTTTTTCAGAAAAAACATATTATTTGCAATCACACTAACTTGGCCTAAAACAGTGTTTACTAAAAAAACATTTATTTTCTCAAAAACAGTCGATTAAACTCGCACAAAAATGCTTTAAACCAATGTAAATCACTAAATTGCAATGAAACCAAGCCATTTTTCCAATGAATTACTGCTAGTTTTTCAGAAAAAACATATTATTTGCAATCACACTAACTTGGCCTAAAACAGTGTTTACCAAAAAAACATTGATTTTCTCAAGAACAGTCGATTAAACTCACACAAAAATGCTTTAAACCAATGTAAATCACTGAATTGCAATGGAACGAAGCCATTTTTCCAATGAATTACTGCTAGTTTTTCAGAAATAACATATTATTTGCAATCACACTAACTTGGCCTAAAACAGTGTTTACTAAAAAACATTGATTTTCTCAAAAACAGTCGATTAAACTCACACAAAAATGCTTTAAACCAATGTAAATCACTGAATTGCAATGAAACGAAGCCATTTTTCCAATGAATTACAGCTAGTTTTTCAGAAAAAACATATTATTTGCAATCACACTAACTTGGCCTAAAACAGTGTTTACTAAAAAAACATTGATTTTCTCAAAAACAGTCGATTAAACTCACACAAAAATGCTTTAAACCAATGTAAATCACTGAATTGCAATGAAACGAAGCCATTTTTCTAATGAATTACTGCTAGTTTTTCAGAAAAAACATATTATTTGCAATCACACTAACTTGGCCTAAAACAGTGTTTACTAAAAAAGCATTGATTTTCTCAAAAACAGTCGATTAAACTCGCACAAAAATGCTTTAAACCAATGTAAATCACTGAATTGCAATGAAACCAAGCCATTTTTCCAATGAATTACTGCTAGTTTTTCAGAAAAAACATATTTTTTGCAATCACACTAACTTGGCCTAAAACAGTGTTTACCAAAAAAACATTGATTTTCTCAAGAACAGTCGATTAAACTCACACAAAAATGCTTTAAACCAATGTAAATCACTGAATTGCAATGGAACGAAGCCATTTTTCCAATGAATTACTGCTAGTTTTTCAGAAATAACATATTATTTGCAATCACACTAACTTGGCCTAAAACAGTGTTTACTAAAAAACATTGATTTTCTCAAAAACAGTCGATTAAACTCACACAAAAATGCTTTAAACCAATGTAAATCACTGAATTGCAATGAAACCAAGCCATTTCTTCAATGAATTACTGCTAGTTTTTCAGAAAAAACATATTATTTGCAATCACACTAACTTGGCCTAAAACAGTGTTTACCAAAAAAACATTGATTTTCTCAAAAACAGTCGATTAAACTCACACAAAAATGCTTTAAACCAATGTAAATCACTGAATTGTAATTAAAACAAGCCATTTTTCCAATGAATTACTGCTAGTTTTTCTGTAAAAACATATTATTTGCAATCACACTAACTTGGCCTAAAACAGTGTTTACTAAAAAAACATTGATTTTCTCAAAAACAGTCGATTAAACTCACACAAAAATGCTTTAAACCATTGTAAATCACTGAATTTCAATGATACCAAGCCATTTTTCTAATGAATTACTGCTAGTTTTTCAGAAAAAGCATATTATTTGCAATCACACTAACTTGGCCTAAAACAGTGTTTACCAAAAAAACATTGATTTTCTCAAGAACAGTCGATTAAACTCACACAAAAATGCTTTAAACCAATGTAAATCACTGAATTGCAATGAAACCAAGCCATTTTTCCAATGAATTACTGCAAGTTTTTCAGAAAAAACATATTATTTGCAATCACACTAACTTGGCCTAAAACAGTGTTTACTAAAAAACATTGATTTTCTCAAAAACAGTCGATTAAACTCACACAAAAATGCTTTAAGCCAATGTAAATCACTGAATTGCAATGAAACCAAGCCATTTTTCCAATGAATTACTGCTAGTTTTTCAGAAAAAACATATTATTTGCAATCACACTAACTTGGCCTAAAACAGTGTTTACCAAAAAAACATTGATTTTCTCAAAACCAGTCGATTAAACTCACACAAAAATGCTTTAAACCAATGTAAATCACTGAATTGCAATGAAACGAAGCCATTTTTCCAATGAATTACTGCTAGTTTTTCTGTAAAAACATATTATTTGCAATCACACTAACTTGGCCTAAAACAGTGTTTACTAAAAAAACATTGATTTTCTCAAAAACAGTCGATTAAACTCACACAAAAATGCTTTAAACCAATGTAAATCACTGAATTGCAATGAAACCAAGCCATTTTTCTAATGAATTACTGCTAGTTTTTCAGAAAAAACATATTATTTGCAATCACACTAACTTGGCCTAAAACAGTGTTTACCAAAAAAACATTGATTTTCTCAAAAACAATTAATTAAACTCACACAAAAATGCTTTAAACCAATGTAAATCATTGAATTGCAATGAAACGAAGCCATTTTTCCAATGAATTACTGCTAGTTTTTCAGAAAAAACATATTATTTGCAATCACACTAACTTGGCCTAAAACAGTGTTTACTAAAAAAACATTGATTTTCTCAAAAACAGTCGATTAAACTCACACAAAAATGCTTTAAACCAATGTAAATCACTGAATTGCAATGAAACCAAGCCATTTTGCCAATGAATTACTGCTAGTTTTTCAGAAAAAACATATTATTTGCAATCACACTAACTTGGCCTAAAACAGTGTTTACCAAAAAAACATTGATTTTCTCAAAAACAGTTGATTAAACTCACACAAAAATGCTTTAAACCAATGTAAATCACTGAATTGCAATGAAACCAAGCCATTTTTCCAATGAATTACTGCTAGTTTTTCAGAAAAAACATATTATTTGCAATCACACTAACTTGGCCTAAAACAGTGTTTACTAAAAAAACATTGATTTTCTCAAAAACAGTCGATTAAACTCACACAAAAATGCTTTAAACCAATGTAAATCACTGAATTGCAATGAAACGAAGCCATTTTTCCAATGAATTACTGCTAGTTTTTCAGAAAAAATATTTTATTTGCAATCACACTAACTTGGCATAAAACAGTGTTTACCAAAAAAACATTGATTTTCTCAAAAACAATTAATTAAACTCACACAAAAATGCTTTAAACCAATGTAAATCATTGAATTGCAATGAAACGAAGCCATTTTTCCAATGAATTACTGCTAGTTTTTCAGAAAAAACATATTATTTGCAATCACACTAACTTGGCCTAAAACAGTGTTTACTAAAAAAACATTGATTTTCTCAAAAACAGTCGATTAAACTCACACAAAAATGCTTCAAACCAATGTAAATCACTGAATTGCAATGAAACCAAGCCATTTTTCCAATGAATTACTGCTAGTTTTTCAGAAAAAACATATTATTTGCAATCACACTAACTTGGTTTAAAACAGTGTTTACTAAAAAAACATTGATTTTCTCAAAAACAGTCGATTAAACTCACACAAAAATGCTTTAAACCAATGTAAATCACTAAAATGCAATGAAACCAAGCCATTTTTCCAATGAATTACTGCTAGTTTTTCAGAAAAAACATTTTATTTGCAATCACACTAACTTGGCCTAAAACAGTGTTTACCAAAATAACATTGATCTTCTCAAAAACAGTCGATTAAACTCACACAAAAATGCTTTAAACCAATGTAAATCACTGAATTGCAATGAAACCAAGCCATTTTTCCAATGAATTACTGCTAGTTTTTCAGAAAAAGCATATTATTTGCAATCACACTAACTTGGCCTAAAACAGTGTTTACTAAAAAAACATTGATTTTCTCAAAAACAGTCGATTAAACTCACACAAAAATGCTTTAATCCAATGTAAATCACTGAATTGCATTGAAACCAAGCCATTTTTCAAATGAATTATTGCTAGTTTTTCAGAAAAAACATTTTATTTGCAATCACACTAACTTGGCCTAAAACAGTGTTTACCAAAATAACATTGATCTTCTCAAAAACAGTCGATTAAACTCACACAAAAATGCTTTAAACCAATGTAAATCACTGAATTGCAATGAAACGAAGCCATTTTTCCAATGAATTACTGCTAGTTTTTCAGAAAAAGCATATTATTTGCAATCACACTAACTTGGCCTAAAACAGTGTTTACTAAAAAAACATTGATTTTCTCAAAAACAGTCGATTAAACTCACACAAAAATGCTTTAATCCAATGTAAATCACTGAATTGCATTGAAACCAAGCCATTTTTCCAATGAATTACTGCTAGTTTTTCAGAAAAAACATATTATTTGCAATCACACTAACTTGGCCTAAAACAGTGTTTACCAGAAAAACATTGATTTTCTCAAAAACAGTTGATTAAACTCACACAAAAATGCTTTAAACCAATGTAAATCATTGAATTGCAATGAAACGAAGCCATTTTTCCAATGAATTACTGCTAGTTTTTCAGAAAAAACATATTATTTGCAATCACACTAACTTGGCCTAAAACAGTGTTTACTAAAAAAACATTGATTTTCTCAAAAACAGTTGATTAAACTCACACAAAAATGCTTTAAACCAATGTAAATCACTGAATTGCAATGAAACGAAGCCATTTTTCCAATGAATTACTGCTAGTTTTTCAGAAAAAACATTTTATTTGCAATCACACTAACTTGGCCTAAAACAGTGTTTACCAGAAAAACATTGATTTTCTCAAAAACAGTTGATTAAACTCACACAAAAATGCTTTAAACCAATGTAAATCACTGAATTGCAATGAAACGAAGCCATTTTTCCAATGAATTACTGCTAGTTTTTCAGAAAAAACATATTATTTGCAATCACACTAACTTGGCCTAAAACAGTGTTTGCCAAAAAAAATTGATTTTCTCAAAAAAAGGTCGATTAAACTCACACAAAAATGCTTTAAACCAATGTAAATCACTGAATTGCAATGAAACGAAGCCATTTTTCCAATGAATTACTGCTAGTTTTTCATAAAAAACATATTATTTGCAATCACACTAACTTGGCCTAAAACAGTGTTTACCAAAAAAACATTGATTTTCTCAAAAACAGTCGATTAAACTCAAACAAAAATGCTTTAAACCAATGTAAATCACTGAATTGGAATGAAACGAAGCCATTTTTCCAATGAATTACTGCTAGTTTTTCAGAAAAAACATATTATTTGCAATCACACTAACTTCGCCCAAAACAGTGTTTACCAAAAAAACATTGATTTTCTCAAAAACAGTCGATTAAACTCACACAAAAATGCTTTAAACCAATGTAAACCACTGAATTGCAATGAAACCAAGCCATTTTTCCAATGAATTACTGCTAGTTTTTCAGAAAAAATTTATTATTTGCAATCACACTAACTTGGCCTAAAACAGTGTTTACCAAAAAAACATTGATTTTCTCAAGAACAGTCGATTAAACTCACACAAAAATGCTTTAAACCAATGTAAATCACTGAATTGCAATGAAACCAAGCCATTTTTCCAATGAATTACTGCTAGTTTTTCAGAAAAAACATATTATTTGCAATCACACTAACTTGGCCTAAAACAGTGTTTACCAAAAAAACATTGATTTTCTCAAAAACAGTTGATTAAACTCACACAAAAATGCTTTAAACCAATGTAAATCACTGAATTGCAATGAAACGAAGCCATTTTTCCAATGAACTACTGCTAGTTTTTCAGAAAAAACATTTTATTTCCAATCACACTAACTTGGCCTAAAACAGTGTTTACCAAAAAAACATTGATTTTCTCAAAAAAAGTCGATTCAACTCACACAAAAATGCTTTAAACCAATGTAAATCACAGAATTGCAATGAAACGAAGCCATTTTTCCAATGAATTACTGCTAGTTTTTCAGAAAAAACATATTATTTGCAATCACACTAACTTGGCCTAAAACAGTGTTTACCAGAAAAACATTGATTTTCTCAAAAACAGTTGATTAAACTCACACAAAAATGCTTTAAACCAATGTAAATCATTGAATTGCAATGAAACGAAGCCATTTTTCCAATGAATTACTGCTAGTTTTTCAGAAAAAACATTTTATTTGCAATCACACTAACTTGGCCTAAAACAGTGTTTGCCAAAAAAAATTGATTTTCTCAAAAAAAGGTCGATTAAACTCACACAAAAATGCTTTAAACCAATGTAAATCACTGAATTGCAATGAAACGAAGCCATTTTTCCAATGAATTACTGCTAGTTTTTCAGAAAAAACATATTATTTGCAATCACACTAACTTGGCCTAAAACAGTGTTTACCAAAAAAACATTGATTTTCTCAAAAACAGTCGATTAAACTCAAACAAAAATGCTTTAAACCAATGTAAATCACTGAATTGGAATGAAACCAAGCCATTTTTTCAATGAATTACTGCTAGTTTTTCAGAAAAAACATATTATTTGCAATCACACTAACTTCGCCCAAAACAGTGTTTACCAAAAAAACATTGATTTTCTCAAAAACAGTCGATTAAACTCACACAAAAATGCTTTAAACCAATGTAAACCACTGAATTGCAATGAAACCAAGCCATTTTTCCAATGAATTACTGCTAGTTTTTCAGAAAAAATTTATTATTTGCAATCACACTAACTTGGCCTAAAACAGTGTTTACCAAAAAAACATTGATTTTCTTAAGAACAGTCGATTAAACTCACACAAAAATGCTTTAAACCAATGTAAATCACTGAATTGCAATGAAACCAAGCCATTTTTCCAATGAATTACTGCTAGTTTTTCAGAAAAAACATATTATTTGCAATCACACTAACTTGGCCTAAAACAGTGTTTACCAAAAAAACATTGATTTTCTCAAAAACAGTTGATTAAACTCACACAAAAATGCTTTAAACCAATGTAAATCACTGAATTGCAATGAAACGAAGCCATTTTTCCAATGAATTACTGCTAGTTTTTCAGAAAAAACATATTATTTGCAATCACACTAACTTTGCCTAAAACAGTGTTTACTAAAAAAACATTGATTTTCTCAAAAACAGTCGATTCAACTCACACAAAAATGCTTTAAACCAATGTAAATCACTGAATTGCAATGAAACCAAGCCATTTTTCCAATGAATTACTGCTAGTTTTTCAGAAAAAACATATTATTTGCAATCACACTAACTTGGCCTAAAACAGTGTTTACCAAAAAAACATTGATTTTCTCAAAAAAAGGTCGATTAAACTCACACAAAAATGCTTTAAACCAATGTAAATCACTGAATTGCAATGAAACGAAGCCATTTTTCCAATGAATTACTGCTAGTTTTTCAGAAAAAACATATTATTTGCAATCACACTAACTTGGCCTAAAACAGTGTTTACCAAAAAAACATTGATTTTCTCAAAAACAGTCGATTAAACTCAAACAAAAATGCTTTAAACCAATGTAAATCACTGAATTGGAATGAAACCAAGCCATTTTTCCAATGAATTACTGCTAGTTTTTCAGAAAAAACATATTATTTGCAATCACACTAACTTCGCCCAAAACAGTGTTTACAAAAAAAACATTGATTTTCTCAAAAACAGTCGATTAAACTCACACAAAAATGCTTTAAACCAATGTAAATCACTGAATTGCAATGAAACCAAGCCATTTTTCCAATGAATTACTGCTAGTTTTTCAGAAAAAATTTATTATTTGCAATCACACTAACTTGGCCTAAAACAGTGTTTACCAAAAAAACATTGATTTTCTCAAAAACAGTCGATTAAACTCACACAAAAATGCTTTAAACCAATGTAAATCACTAAATTGCAATGAAACCAAGCCATTTTTCCAATGAATTACTGCTAGTTTTTCAGAAAAAACATATTATTTGCAATCATACTAACTTGGCCTAAAACAGTGTTTACCAAAAAAACATTGATTTTCTCAAAAACAGTCGATTAAACTCACACAAAAATGCTTTAAACCAATGTAACTCACTGAATTGCAATGAAACAAAGCCATTTTTTCAATGAATTACTGCTAGTTTTTCAGAAAAAACATATTATTTGCAATAACACTAACTTGGCCTAAAACAGTGTTTACTAAAAAAACATTGATTTTCTAAAAAACAGTCGATTAAACTCACACAAAAATGCTTTAAACCAATGTAAATCACTGAATTGCAATGAAACCAAGCCATTTTTCGAATGAATTACTGCTAGTTCTTCAGAAAAAACATTTTATTTCCAATCACACTAACTTGGCCTAAAACAGTGTTTACCAAAAAAACATTGATTTTCTCAAAAACAGTCGATTAAACTCACACAAAAATGCTTTAAACCAATGTAAATCACTGAATTGCAATGAAACCAAGCCATTTTTCCAATGAATTACTGCTAGTTTTTCAGAAAAAACATATTATTTGCAATCACACTAACTTGGCCTAAAACAGTGTTTACCAAAAAAACATTGATTTTCTCAAAAAAAGGTCGATTAAACTCACACAAAAATGCTTTAAACCAATGTAAATCACTGAATTGCAATGAAACGAAGCCATTTTTCCAATGAATTACTGCTAGTTTTTCAGAAAAAACATATTATTTGCAATCACACTAACTTGGCCTAAAACAGTGTTTACCAAAAAAACATTGATTTTCTCAAAAACAGTCGATTAAACTCAAACAAAAATGCTTTAAACCAATGTAAATCACTGAATTGGAATGAAACCAAGCCATTTTTCCAATGAATTACTGCTAGTTTTTCAGAAAAAACATATTATTTGCAATCACACTAACTTCGCCCAAAACAGTGTTTACAAAAAAAACATTGATTTTCTCAAAAACAGTCGATTAAACTCACACAAAAATGCTTTAAACCAATGTAAATCACTGAATTGCAATGAAACCAAGCCATTTTTCCAATGAATTACTGCTAGTTTTTCAGAAAAAATTTATTATTTGCAATCACACTAACTTGGCCTAAAACAGTGTTTACCAAAAAAACATTGATTTTCTCAAGAACAGTCGATTAAACTCACACAAAAATGCTTTAAACCAATGTAAATCACTAAATTGCAATGAAACCAAGCCATTTTTCCAATGAATTACTGCTAGTTTTTCAGAAAAAACATATTATTTGCAATCATACTAACTTGGCCTAAAACAGTGTTTACCAGAAAAACATTGATTTTCTCAAAAACAGTCGATTAAACTCACACAAAAATGCTTTAAACAAATGTAGATCACTGAATTGCAATGAAACGAAGCCATTTTTCCAATGAATTACTGCTAGTTTTTCAGAAAAAACATATTATTTGCAATCACACTAACTTGGCCTAAAACAGTGTTTACCAAAAAAACATTGATTTTCTAAAAAACAGTCGATTAAACTCACACAAAAATGCTTTAAACCAATGTAAATCACTGAATTGCAATGAAACCAAGCCATTTTTCGAATGAATTACTGCTAGTTTTTCAGAAAAAACATATTTTTTGCAATCACACTATTTTGGCCTAAAACAGTGTTTACTAGAAAAACATTGATTTTCTCAAAACCAGTCGATTAAACTCACACAAAAATGCTTTAAACCAATGTAAATCACTGAATTGCAATGAAACCAAGCCATTTTTTCAATGAATTACTCCTAGTTTTTCAGAAAAAACATATTATTTGCAATCACACTAACTTGGCCTAAAACAGTGTTTACTAAAAAAACATTGATTTTCTCAAAAAAAGTCGATTAAACTCACACAAAAATGCTTTAAACCAATGTAAATCACTGAATTGCAATGAAACAAAGCCATTTTTCCAATGAATTACTGCTAGTTTTTCAGAAAAAACATATTATTTGCAATCACACTAACTTGGCCTAAAACAGTGTTTACCAAAAAAACATTGATTTTCTTAAAAACAGTCGATTAAACTCACACAAAAATGCTTTAAACCAATGTAAATCACTGAATTGCAATGAAACCAAGCCATTTTTCCCATGAATTACTGCTAGTTTTTCAGAAAAAACATATTATTTGCAATCACACTAACTTGGCCTAAAACAGTGTTTACCAAAAAAACATTGATTTTCTCAAAAACAGTCGATTAAACTCACACAAAAATGCTTTAAACCAATGTAAATCACTGAATTGCAATGAAACGAAGCCATTTTTCCAATGAATTACTGCTAGTTTTTCAGAAAAAACATATTATTTGCAATCACACTAACTTGGCCTAAAACAGTGTTTACCAAAAAAACATTGATTTTCTCAAAAACAGTCGATTAAACTCACACAAAAATGCTTTAAACCAATGTAAATCACTGAATTGCAATGAAACGAAGCCATTTTTCTAATGAATTACTGCTAGTTTTTCAGAAAAAACATATTATTTGCAATCACACTAACTTGGCCTAAAACAGTGTTTACCAAAAAAACATTGATTTTCTCAAGAACAGTCGATTAAACTCACACAAAAATGCTTTAAACCAATGTAAATCACTGAATTGCAATGAAACCAAGCCATTTTTCGAATGAATTACTGCTAGTTTTTCAGAAAAAACATATTTTTTGCAATCACACTATTTTGGCCTAAAACAGTGTTTACTAGAAAAACATTGATTTTCTCAAAACCAGTCGATTAAACTCACACAAAAATGCTTTAAACCAATGTAAATCACTGAATTGCAATGAAACCAAGCCATTTTTTCAATGAATTACTCCTAGTTTTTCAGAAAAAACATATTATTTGCAATCACACTAACTTGGCCTAAAACAGTGTTTACTAAAAAAACATTGATTTTCTCAAAAAAAGTCGATTAAACTCACACAAAAATGCTTTAAACCAATGTAAATCACTGAATTGCAATGAAACAAAGCCATTTTTCCAATGAATTACTGCTAGTTTTTCAGAAAAAACATATTATTTGCAATCACACTAACTTGGCCTAAAACAGTGTTTACCAAAAAAACATTGATTTTCTTAAAAACAGTCGATTAAACTCACACAAAAATGCTTTAAACCAATGTAAATCACTGAATTGCAATGAAACCAAGCCATTTTTCCCATGAATTACTGCTAGTTTTTCAGAAAAAACATATTATTTGCAATCACACTAACTTGGCCTAAAACAGTGTTTACCAAAAAAACATTGATTTTCTCAAAAACAGTCGATTAAACTCACACAAAAATGCTTTAAACCAATGTAAATCACTGAATTGCAATGAAACGAAGCCATTTTTCCAATGAATTACTGCTAGTTTTTCAGAAAAAACATATTATTTGCAATCACACTAACTTGGCCTAAAACAGTGTTTACCAAAAAAACATTGATTTTCTCAAAAACAGTCGATTAAACTCACACAAAAATGCTTTAAACCAATGTAAATCACTGAATTGCAATGAAACGAAGCCATTTTTCTAATGAATTACTGCTAGTTTTTCAGAAAAAACATATTATTTGCAATCACACTAACTTGGCCTAAAACAGTGTTTACCAAAAAAACATTGATTTTCTCAAGAACAGTCGATTAAACTCACACAAAAATGCTTTAAACCAATGTAAATCACTAAATTGCAATGAAACCAAGCCATTTTTCTAATGAATTACTGCTAGTTTTTCATGAAAAACATATTATTTGCAATCACACTAACTTGGCCTAAAACAGTGTTTACTAAAAAAACATTGATTTTCTCAAAACCAGTCGATTAAACTCACACAAAAATGCTTTAAACCAATGTAAATCACTGAATTGCAATGAAACCAAGCCATTTTTCCAATGAATTACTGCTAGTTTTTCAGAAAAAACATATTATTTGCAATCACACTAACTTGGCCTAAAACAGTGTTTACTAAAAAAACATTGATTTTCTCAAAAAAAGTCGATTAAACTCACACAAAAATGCTTTAAACCAATGTAAATCACTGAATTGCAATGAAACGAAGCCATTTTTCCAATGAATTACTGCTAGTTTTTCAGAAAAAACATATTATTTGCAATCACACTAACTTGGCCTAAAACAGTGTTTACTAAAAAAACATTGATTTTCTCAAAAACAGTCGATTAAACTCACACAAAAATGCTTGAAACCAATGTAAATCACTGAATTGCAATGAAACGAAGCCATTTTTCTAATGAATTACTGCTAGTTTTTTAGAAAAAACATATTATTTGCAATCACACTAACTTGGCCTAAAACAGTGTTTACTAAAAAAACATTGATTTTCTCAAAAACAGTCGATTAAACTCACACAAAAATGCTTTAAACCAATGTAAATCACTGAATTGCAAGGAAACCAAGCCATTTTTCCAATGAATTACTGCTAATTTTTCAGAAAAAACATATTATTTGCAATTACACTAACTTGGCCTAAAACAGTGTTTACCAAAAAAACATTGATTTTCTCAAGAACAGTCGATTAAACTCACACAAAAATGCTTTAAACCAATGTAAATCACTGAATTGCAATGAAACGAAGCCATTTTTCCAATGAATTACTGCTAGTTTTTCAGAAATAACATATTATTTGCAATCACACTAACTTGGCCTAAAACAGTGTTTACTAAAAAACATTGATTTTCTCAAAAACAGTCGATTAAACTCACACAAAAATGTTTTAAACCAATGTAAATCACTGAAATGCAATGAAACCACGCCATTTTTCTAATGAATTACTGCTAGTTTTTCAGAAAAAACATATTATTTGCAATCACACTAACTTTGCCTAAAACAGTGTTTACTAAAAAAACAT
This sequence comes from Catostylus mosaicus, assembly GCA_964019065.1. Taxonomy (NCBI): domain Eukaryota; kingdom Metazoa; phylum Cnidaria; class Scyphozoa; order Rhizostomeae; family Catostylidae; genus Catostylus; species Catostylus mosaicus. The sequence continues at coordinate 7,591,066 of OZ025187.1, forward strand.
TGATTTTCTCAAAACCAGTCGATTAAACTCACACAAAAATGCTTTAAACCAATGTAAATCACTGAATTGCAATGAAACCAAGCCATTTTTCTAATGAATAACTGCTAGTTTTTCAGAAAAAACATATTATTTGCAATCACACTAACTTGGCCTAAAACAGTGTTTACCAAAAAAACATTGATTTTCTCAAAAACAGTCGATTAAACTCACACAAAAATGCTTTAAACCAATGTAAATCACTGAATTGCAATGAAACGAAGCCATTTTTCCAATGAATTACTGCTAGTTCTTCAGAAAAAACATATTATTTGCAATCACACTAACTTGGCCTAAAACAGTGTTTACTAAAAAAACATTGACTTTCTCAAAAACAGTCGATTAAACTCACACATAGATGCTTTAAACCAATGTAAATCACTGAATTGCAATGAAACGAAGCCATTTTTCCAATGAATTACTGCTAGTTTTTCAGAAAAAACATATTATTTGCAATCACACTAACTTGGCCTAAAACAGTGTTTACCAAAAAAACATTGATTTTCTCAAAAACAGTCGATTAAACTCACACAAAAATGCTTTAAACCAATGTAAATCACTGAATTGCAATGAAACGAAGCCATTTTTCCAATGAATAACTGCTAGTTTTTCAGAAAAAACATATTATTTGCAATCACACTAACTTGGCCTAAAACAGTGTTTACCAAAAAAAACATTGATTTTCTCAAAAACTGTCGATTAAACTCACACAAAAATGCTTTAAACCAATGTAAATCACTGAATTGCAATGAAACCAAGCCATTTTTCTAATGAATTACTGCTAGTTTTTCAGAAAAAACATATTATTTGCAATCACACTAACTTGGCCTAAAACAGTGTTTACTAAAAAAACATTAATTTTCTCAAAACCAGTCGATTAAACTTACACAAAAATGCTTTAAACCAATGTAAATCACTGAATTGCAATGAAACCAAGCCATTTTTCCAATGAATTACTGCTAGTTTTTCAGAAAAAACATATTATTTGCAAACACACTAACTTGGCCTAAAACAGTGTTTTCTAAAAAAACATTGATTTTCTCAAAAACAGTCAATTAAACTCACACAAAAATGCTTTAAACCAATGTAAATCACTGAATTGCAATGAAACGAAGCCATTTTTCCAATGAATTACTGCTAGTTTTTCAGAAAAAACATATTATTTGCAATCACACTAACTTGGCCTAAAACAGTGTTTACCAAAAAAACATTGATTTTCTCAAAAACAGTCGATTAAACTCACACAAAAATGCTTTAAACCAATGTAAATCACTGAATTGCAATGAAACGAAGCCATTTTTCTAATGAATTACTGCTAGTTTTTTAGAAAAAACATATTATTTGCAATCACACTAACTTGGCCTAAAACAGTGTTTACTAAAAAAACATTGATTTTCTCACAAACAGTCGATTAAACTCACACAAAAATGCTTTAAACCAATGTAAATCACTGAATTGCAAGGAAACCAAGCCATTTTTCCAATGAATTACTGCTAATTTTTCAGAAAAAACATATTATTTGCACTTTTACTAACTTGGCCTAAAACAGTTTTTACCAAAAAAACATTGATTTTCTCAAGAACAGTCGATCAAACTCACACAAAAATGCTTTAAACCAATGTAAATCACTGAATTGCAATGAAACGAAGCCATTTTTCCAATGAATTACTGCTAGTTTTTCAGAAATAACATATTATTTGCAATCACACTAACTTGGCCTAAAACAGTGTTTACTTAAAAACATTGATTTTCTCAAAAACAGTCGATTAAACTCACACAAAAATGCTTTAAACCAATGTAAATCACTGAATTGCAATGAAACCAAGCCATTTTTCTAATGAATTACTGCTAGTTTTTCAGAAAAAACATATTATTTGCAATCACACTAACTTGGCCTAAAACAGTGTTTACTAAAAAAACATTAATTTTCTCAAAACCAGTCGATTAAACTTACACAAAAATGCTTTAAACCAATGTAAATCACTGAATTGCAATGAAACCAAGCCATTTTTCCAATGAATTACTGCTAGTTTTTCAGAAAAAACATATTATTTGCAAACACACTAACTTGGCCTAAAACAGTGTTTTCTAAAAAAACATTGATTTTCTCAAAAACAGTCAATTAAACTCACCAAAAATGCTTTAAACCAATGTAAATCACTGAATTGCAATGAAACGAAGCCATTTTTCCAATGAATTACTGCTAGTTTTTCAGAAAAAACATATTATTTGCAATCACACTAACTTGGCCTAAAACAGTGTTTACCAAAAAAACATTGATTTTCTCAAAAACAGTCGATTAAACTCACACAAAAATGCTTTAAACCAATGTCAATCACTGAATTGCAATGAAACGAAGCCATTTTTCTAATGAATTACTGCTAGTTTTTTAGAAAAAACATATTATTTGCAATCACACTAACTTGGCCTAAAACAGTGTTTACTAAAAAAACATTGATTTTCTCAAAAACAGTCGATTAAACTCACACAAAAATGCTTTAAACCAATGTAAATCACTGAATTGCAAGGAAACCAAGCCATTTTTCCAATGAATTACTGCTAATTTTTCAGAAAAAACATATTATTTGCAATTACACTAACTTGGCCTAAAACAGTGTTTACCAAAAAAACATTGATTTTCTCAAGAACAGTCGATCAAACTCACACAAAAATGCTTTAAACCAATGTAAATCACTGAATTGCAATGAAACGAAGCCATTTTTCCAATGAATTACTGCTAGTTTTTCAGAAATAACATATTATTTGCAATCACACTAACTTGGCCTAAAACAGTGTTTACTTAAAAACATTGATTTTCTCAAAAACAGTCGATTAAACTCACACAAAAATGTTTTAAACCAATGTAAATCACTGAAATGCAATGAAACCACGCCATTTTTCTAATGAATTACTGCTAGTTTTTCAGAAAAAACATATTATTTGCAATCACACTAACTTTGCCTAAAACAGTGTTTACTAAAAAAACATTGATTTTCTCAAAACCAGTCGATTAAACTCACACAAAAATGCTTTAAACTAATGTAAATCACTGAATTGCAATGAAACCAAGCCATTTTTCTAATGAATTACTGCTAGTTTTTCAGAAAAAACATATTATTTGCAATCACACTAACTTGGCCTAAAACAGTGTTTACCAAAAAAACATTGATTTTCTCAAAAACAGTCGATTAAACTCACACAAAAATGCTTTAAACCAATGTAAATCACTGAATTGCAATGAAACGAAGGCATTTTTCCAATGAATTACTGCTAGTTCTTCAGAAAAAACATATTATTTGCAATCACACTAACTTGGCCTAAAACAGTGTTTACTAAAAAAACATTGACTTTCTCAAAAACAGTCGATTAAACTCACACATAGATGCTTTAAACCAATGTAAATCACTGAATTGCAATGAAACGAAGCCATTTTTCCAATGAATTACTGCTAGTTTTTCAGAAAAAACATATTATTTGCAATCACACTAACTTGGCCTAAAACAGTGTTTACCAAAAAAACATTGATTTTCTCAAGAACAGTCGATCAAACTCACACAAAAATGCTTTAAACCAATGTAAATCACTGAATTGCAATGAAACGAAGCCATTTTTCCAATGAATTACTGCTAGTTTTTCAGAAATAACATATTATTTGCAATCACACTAACTTGGCCTAAAACAGTGTTTACTTAAAAACATTGATTTTCTCAAAAACAGTCGATTAAACTCACACAAAAATGTTTTAAACCAATGTAAATCACTGAAATGCAATGAAACCACGCCATTTTTCTAATGAATTACTGCTAGTTTTTCAGAAAAAACATATTATTTGCAATCACACTAACTTTGCCTAAAACAGTGTTTACTAAAAAAACATTGATTTTCTCAAAACCAGTCGATTAAACTCACACAAAAATGCTTTAAACTAATGTAAATCACTGAATTGCAATGAAACCAAGCCATTTTTCTAATGAATTACTGCTAGTTTTTCAGAAAAAACATATTATTTGCAATCACACTAACTTGGCCTAAAACAGTGTTTACCAAAAAAACATTGATTTTCTCAAAAACAGTCGATTAAACTCACACAAAAATGCTTTAAACCAATGTAAATCACTGAATTGCAATGAAACGAAGGCATTTTTCCAATGAATTACTGCTAGTTCTTCAGAAAAAACATATTATTTGCAATCACACTAACTTGGCCTAAAACAGTGTTTACTAAAAAAACATTGACTTTCTCAAAAACAGTCGATTAAACTCACACATAGATGCTTTAAACCAATGTAAATCACTGAATTGCAATGAAACGAAGCCATTTTTCCAATGAATTACTGCTAGTTTTTCAGAAAAAACATATTATTTGCAATCACACTAACTTGGCCTAAAACAGTGTTTACCAAAAAAACATTGATTTTCTCAAAAACAGTCGATTAAACTCACACAAAAATGCTTTAAACCAATGTAAATCACTGAATTGCAATGAAACGAAGCCATTTTTCCAATGAATTACTGCTAGTTTTTCAGAAAAAACATATTATTTGCAATCACACTAACTTGGCCTAAAACAGTGTTTACCAAAAAAAACATTGATTTTCTCAAAAACAGTCGATTAAACTCACACAAAAATGCTTTAAACCAATGTAAATCACTGAATTGCAATGAAACCAAGCCATTTTTCTAATGAATTACTGCTAGTTTTTCAGAAAAAACATATTATTTGCAATCACACTAACTTGGCCTAAAACAGTGTTTACTAAAAAAACATTAATTTTCTCAAAACCAGTCGATTAAACTTACACAAAAATGCTTTAAACCAATGTAAATCACTGAATTGCAATGAAACCAAGCCATTTTTCCAATGAATTACTGCTAGTTTTTCAGAAAAAACATATTATTTGCAAACACACTAACTTGGCCTAAAACAGTGTTTACTAAAAAAACATTGATTTTCTCAAAAACAGTCAATTAAACTCACACAAAAATGCTTTAAACCAATGTAAATCACTGAATTGCAATGAAACGAAGCCATTTTTCCAATGAATTACTGCTAGTTTTTCAGAAAAAACATATTATTTGCAATCACACTAACTTGGCCTAAAACAGTGTTTACCAAAAAAACATTGATTTTCTCAAAAACAGTTGATTAAACTCACACAAAAATGCTTTAAACCAATGTAAATCATTGAATTGCAATGAAACGAAGCCATTTTTCCAATGAATTACTGCTAGTTTTTCAGAAAAAACATATTATTTGCAATCACAGTAACTTGGCCTAAAACAGTGTTTACTAAAAAAACATTGATTTTCTCAAAAACAGTCGATTAAACTCACACAAAAATTCTTTAAACCAATGTAAATCACTGAATTGCAATGAAACGAAGCCATTTTTCCAATGAATTACTGCTAGTTTTTCAGAAAAAACATATTATTTGCAATCACACTAACTTGGCCTAAAACAGTGTTTACTAAAAAACATTGATTTTCTCAAAAACCGTCGATTAAACTCACACAAAAATGCTTTAAACCAATGTAAATCACTGAATTGCAATGAAACCAAGCCATTTTTCCAATGAATTACTGCTAGTTTTTCAGAAAAAACATATTATTTGCAATCACACTAACTTGGCCTAAAACAGTGTTTACCAAAAAAACATTGATTTTCTCAAAAACAGTTGATTAAACTCACACAAAAATGCTTTAAACCAATGTAAATCACTGAATTGCAATGAAACCAAGCCATTTTTCCAATGAATTACTGCTAGTTTTTCAGAAAAAACATATTATTTGCAATCACACTAACTTGGCCTAAAACAGTGTTTACTAAAAAAACATTGATTTTCTCAAAAACAGTCGATTAAACTCACACAAAAGTGCTTGAAACCAATGTAAATCACTGAATTGCAATGAAACGAAGCCATTTTTCCAATGAATTACTGCTAGTTTTTCAGAAAAAACATTTTATTTGCAATCACACTAACTTGGCCTAAAACATTGTTTACCAAAAAAACATTGATTTTCTCAAAAACAGTCGATTAAACTCACACAAAAATGCTTTAAACCAATGTAAATCACTGAATTGCAATGAAACGAAGCCATTTTTCCAATGAATTACTGCTAGTTTTTCAGAAAAAACATATTATTTGCAATCACACTAACTTGGCCTAAAACAGTGTTTACTAAAAAAACATTGATTTTCTCAAAAACAGTCGATTAAACTCATACAAAAATGCTTTAAACCAATGTAAATCACTGAATTGCAATGAAACCAAGCCATTTTTCTAATGAATTACTGCTAGTTTTTCAGAAAAAACATATTATTTGCAATCACACTAACTTGGCCTAAAACAGCGCTTACCAAAAAAACATTGATTTTCTCAAAAACAGTTGATTAAACTCACACAAAAATGCTTCAAAACAATGTAAATCACTGAATTGCAATGAAACCATGCCATTTTTCCAATGAATTACTGCTAGTTTTTCAGAAAAAACATATTATTTGCAATCACACTAACTTGGCCTAAAACAGTGTTTACTAAAAAAACATTGATTTTCTCAAAAACAGTCGATTAAACTCACACAAAAATGCTTTAAACCAATGTAAATCACTGAAATGCAATGAAACCAAGCCATTTTTCTAATGAATTACTGCTAGTTTTTCAGAAAAAACATATTATTTGCAATCACACTAACTTTGCCTAAAACAGTGTTTACTAAAAAAACATTGATTTTCTCAAAACCAGTCGATTAAACTCACACAAAAATGCTTTAAACTAATGTAAATCACTGAATTGCAATGAAACCAAGCCATTTTTCTAATGAATTACTGCTAGTTTTTCAGAAAAAACATATTATTTGCAATCACACTAACTTGGCCTAAAACAGTGTTTACCAAAAAAACATTGATTTTCTCAAAAACAGTCGATTAAACTCACACAAAAATGCTTTAAACCAATGTAAATCACTGAATTGCAATGAAACGAAGCCATTTTTCCAATGAATTACTGCTAGTTCTTCAGAAAAAACATATTATTTGCAATCACACTAACTTGGCCTAAAACAGTGTTTACTAAAAAAACATTGACTTTCTCAAAAACAGTCGATTAAACTCACACATAGATGCTTTAAACCAATGTAAATCACTGAATTGCAATGAAACGAAGCCATTTTTCCAATGAATTACTGCTAGTTTTTCAGAAAAAACATATTATTTGCAATCACACTAACTTGGCCTAAAACAGTGTATACCAAAAAAACATTGATTTTCTCAAAAACAGTCGATTAAACTCACACAAAAATGCTTTAAACCAATGTAAATCACTGAATTGCAATGAAACGAAGCCATTTTTCCAATGAATTACTGCTAGTTTTTCAGAAAAAACATATTATTTGCAATCACACTAACTTGGCCTAAAACAGTGTTTACCAAAAAAAACATTGATTTTCTCAAAAACAGTCGATTAAACTCACACAAAAATGCTTTAAACCAATGTAAATCACTGAATTGCAATGAAACCAAGCCATTTTTCTAATGAATTACTGCTAGTTTTTCAGAAAAAACATATTATTTGCAATCACACTAACTTGGCCTAAAACAGTGTTTACTAAAAAAACATTAATTTTCTCAAAACCAGTCGATTAAACTTACACAAAAATGCTTTAAACCAATGTAAATCACTGAATTGCAATGAAACCAAGCCATTTTTCCAATGAATTACTGCTAGTTTTTCAGAAAAAACATATTATTTGCAAACACACTAACTTGGCCTAAAACAGTGTTTACTAAAAAAACATTGATTTTCTCAAAAACAGTCAATTAAACTCACACAAAAATGCTTTAAACCAATGTAAATCACTGAATTGCAATGAAACGAAGCCATTTTTCCAATGAATTACTGCTAGTTTTTCAGAAAAAACATATTATTTGCAATCACACTAACTTGGCCTAAAACAGTGTTTACCAAAAAAACATTGATTTTCTCAAAAACAGTTGATTAAACTCACACAAAAATGCTTTAAACCAATGTAAATCATTGAATTGCAATGAAACGAAGCCATTTTTCCAATGAATTACTGCTAGTTTTTCAGAAAAAACATATTATTTGCAATCACACTAACTTGGCCTAAAACAGTGTTTACTAAAAAAACATTGATTTTCTCAAAAACAGTCGATTAAACTCACACAAAAATGCTTTAAACCAATGTAAATCACTGAATTGCAATGAAACGAAGCCATTTTTCCAATGAATTACTGCTAGTTTTTCAGAAAAAACATATTATTTGCAATCACACTAACTTGGCCTAAAACAGTGTTTACTAAAAAACATTGATTTTCTCAAAAACCGTCGATTAAACTCACACAAAAATGCTTTAAACCAATGTAAATCACTGAATTGCAATGAAACCAAGCCATTTTTCCAATGAATTACTGCTAGTTTTTCAGAAAAAACATATTATTTGCAATCACACTAACTTGGCCTAAAACAGTGTTTACCAAAAAAACATTGATTTTCTCAAAAACAGTTGATTAAACTCACACAAAAATGCTTTAAACCAATGTAAATCACTGAATTGCAATGAAACCAAGCCATTTTTCCAATGAATTACTGCTAGTTTTTCAGAAAAAACATATTATTTGCAATCACACTAACTTGGCCTAAAACAGTGTTTACTAAAAAAACATTGATTTTCTCAAAAACAGTCGATTAAACTCACACAAAAGTGCTTGAAACCAATGTAAATCACTGAATTGCAATGAAACGAAGCCATTTTTCCAATGAATTACTGCTAGTTTTTCAGAAAAAACATTTTATTTGCAATCACACTAACTTGGCCTAAAACATTGTTTACCAAAAAAACATTGATTTTCTCAAAAACAGTCGATTAAACTCACACAAAAATGCTTTAAACCAATGTAAATCACTGAAGTGCAATGAAACGAAGCCATTTTTCCAATGAATTACTGCTATTTTTTCAGAAAAAACATATTATTTGCAATCACACTAACTTGGCCTAAAACAGTGTTTACTAAAAAAACATTGATTTTCTCAAAAACAGTCGATTAAACTCATACAAAAATGCTTTAAACCAATGTAAATCACTGAATTGCAATGAAACCAAGCCATTTTTCCAATGAATTACTGCTAGTTTTTCAGAAAAAACATATTATTTGCAATCACACTAACTTGGCCTAAAACAGCGTTTACCAAAAAAACATTGATTTTCTCAAAAACAGTTGATTAAACTCACACAAAAATGCTTCAAAACAATGTAAATCACTGAATTGCAATGAAACCATGCCATTTTTCCAATGAATTACTGCTAGTTTTTCAGAAAAAACATATTATTTGCAATCACACTAACTTGGCCTAAAACAGTGTTTACTAAAAAAACATTGATTTTCTCAAAAACAGTCGATTAAACTCACACAAAAATGCTTTAAACCAATGTAAATCACTGAAATGCAATGAAACCAAGCCATTTTTCCAATGAATTACTGCTAGTTTTTCAGAAAAAACATTTTATTTGCAATCATACTAACTTGGCCTAAAACAGTGTTTACCAAAATAACATTGATTTTCTCAAAAACAGTCGATTAAACTCACCGAAAAATGCTCTAAACCAATGTAAATCACTGAATTGCAATGAAACGAAGCCATTTTTCCAATGAATTACTGCTAGTTTTTCAGAAAAAACATATTATTTGCAATCACACTAACTTGGCCTAAAACAGTGTTTACTAAAAAAACATTGATTTTCTCAAAAACAGTCGATTAAACTCACACAAAAATGCTTTAAACCAATGTAAATCACTGAATTGCAATGAAACCAAGCCATTTTTCCAATGAATTACTGCTAGTTTTTCAGAAAAAACATATTATTTGCAATCACACTAACTTGGCCTAAAACAGTGTTTACCAAAAAAACATTGATTTTCTCAAAAACAGTCGATTAAACTCACACAAAAATGCTTTAAACCAAAGTAACTCACTGAATTGCAATGAAACCAAGCCATTTTTCCAATGAATTACTGCTAGTTTTTCAGAAAAAACATATTATTCGAATCACACTAACTTGGCGTAAAACAGTGTTTACCAAAAAAACATTGATTTTCTCAAAAACAGTCGATTAAACTCACACAAAAATGCTTTAAACCAATGTAAATCACTGAATTGCAATGAAACCAAGCCATTTTTCTAATGAATTACTGCTAGTTTTTCACAAAAAACATATTATTTGCAATCACACTAACTTGGCCTAAAACAGTGTTTACCAAAAAAACATTGATTTTCTCAAAAACAGTCGATTAAACTCACACAAAAATGCTTTAAACCAATGTAAATCACTGAATTGCAATGAAACCAAGCTATTTTTCTAATGAATTACTGCTAGTTTTTCAGAAAAAACATATTATTTGAAATCACACTAGCTTGGCCTAAAACAGTTTTTACTAAAAAAACATTGATTTTCTCAAAACCAGTCGATTAAACTCACACAAAAATGCTTTAAACCAATGTAAATCACTGAATTGCAATGAAACCAAGCCATTTTTCCAATGAATTACTGCTAGTTTTTCAGAAAAAACATATTATTTGCAATCACACTAACTTGGCCTAAAACAGTGTTTACCAAAAAAACATTGATTTTCTCAAAAACAGTCGATTAAACTCACACAAAAATGCTTTAAACCAATGTAAATCACTGAATTGCAATGAAACGAAGCCATTTTTCCAATGAATTACTGCTAGTTTTTCAGAAAAAACATATTATTTGCAATCACACTAACTTGGCCTAAAACAGTGTTTACCAAAAAAACATTGATTTTCTCAAAAACAGTCGATTAAACTCACACAAAAATGCTTTAAACCAATGTAAATCACTGAATTGCAATGAAACCAAGCCATTTTTTCAATGAATTACTGCTAGTTTTTCAGAAAAAACATATTATTTGCAATCACACTAACTAGGCCCAAAACAGTGTTTACCAAAAAAACATTGATTTTCTCAAAAACTGTCGATTAAACTCACACAAAAATGCTTTAAACCAATGTAAATCACTGAATTGCAATGAAACGAAGCCATTTTTCCAATGAATTACTGCTAGTTTTTCAGAAAACACATTTTATTTCCAATCACACTAACTTGGCCTAAAACAGTGTTTACCAGAAAAACATTGATTTTCTCAAAAACAGTCGATTAAACTCACACAAAAATGCTTTAAACCAATGTAAATCACTGAATTGCAATGAAACCAAGCCATTTTTCCAATGAATTACTGCTAGTTTTTCAGAAAAAACATATTATTCGAATCACACTAACTTGCCGTAAAACAGTGTTTACCAAAAAAACATTGATTTTCTCAAAAACAGTCGATTAAACTCACACAAAAATGCTTTAAACCAATGTAAATCACTGAATTGCAATGAAACCAAGCCATTTTTCTAATGAATTACTGCTAGTTTTTCAGAAAAAACATATTATTTGCAATCACACTAACTTGGCCTAAAACAGTGTTTACCAAAAAAACATTGATTTTCTCAAAAACAGTCGATTAAACTCACACAAAAATGCTTTAAACCAATGTAAATCACTGAATTGCAATGAAACCAAGCCATTTTTCTAATGAATTACTGCTAGTTTTTCAGAAAAAACATATTATTTGAAATCACACTAGCTTGGCCTAAAACAGTTTTTACTAAAAAAACATTGATTTTCTCAAAACCAGTCGATTAAACTCACACAAAAATGCTTTAAACCAATGTAAATCACTGAATTGCAATGAAACCAAGCCATTTTTCCAATGAATTACTGCTAGTTTTTCAGAAAAAACATATTATTTGCAATCACACTAACTTGGCCTAAAACAGTGTTTACCAAAAAAACATTGATTTTCTCAAAAACAGTCGATTAAACTCACACAAAAATGCTTTAAACCAATGTAAATCACTGAATTGCAATGAAACGAAGCCATTTTTCCAATGAATTACTGCTAGTTTTTCAGAAAAAAACATATTATTTGCAATCACACTAACTTGGCCTAAAACAGTGTTTACCAAAAAAACATTGATTTTCTCAAAAACAGTCGATTAAACTCACACAAAAATGCTTTAAACCAATGTAAATCACTGAATTGCAATGAAACCAAGCCATTTTTTCAATGAATTACTGCTAGTTTTTCAGAAAAAACATATTATTTGCAATCACACTAACTAGGCCCAAAACAGTGTTTACCAAAAAAACATTGATTTTCTCAAAAACTGTCGATTAAACTCACACAAAAATGCTTTAAACCAATGTAAATCACTGAATTGCAATGAAACGAAGCCATTTTTCCAATGAATTACTGCTAGTTTTTCAGAAAAAACATTTTATTTCCAATCACACTAACTTGGCCTAAAACAGTGTTTACCAGGAAAACATTGATTTTCTCAAAAACAGTTGATTAAACTCACACAAAAATGCTTTAAACCAATGTAAATCACTGAATTGCAATGAAACGAAGCCATTTTTTCAATGAATTACTGCTAGTTTTTCAGAAAAAACATTTTATTTCCAATCACACTAACTTGGCCTAAAACAGTGTTTACTAAAAAAACATTGATTTTCTCAAAAACAGTCGATTAAACTCACACAAAAATGCTTTAAACCAATGTAAATCACTGAATTGCAATGAAACCAAGCCATTTTTCCAATGAATTACTGCTAGTTTTTCAGAAAAAACATATTATTTGCAATCACACTAACTTGGCCTAAAACAATGTTTACTAAAAAAACATTGATTTTCTCAAAAAAAGTCGATTAAACTCACACAAAAATGCTTTAAACCAATGTAAATCACTGAATTGCAATAAAATCAAGCCATTTTTCCAATGAATTACTGCTAGTTTTTCAGAAAAAACATATTATTTGCAATCACACTAACTTGGCCTAAAACAGTGTTTACCAAAAAAACATTGATTTTCTCAAAAACAGTCGATTAAACTCACACAAAAATGCTTTAAATCAATGTAAATCACTGAATTGCAATGAAACCAAACCATTTTTCTAATGAATTACTGCTAGTTTTTCAGAAAAAACATATTATTTGCAATCACACTAACTTGGCCTAAAACAGTGTTTACTAAAAAAACATTGATTTTCTCAAAAACAGTCGAATAAACTCACACATAGATGCTTTAAACCAATGTAAATCACTGAATTGCAATGAAACGAAGCCATTTTTCCAATGAATTACTGCTAGTTTTTCAGAAAAAACATATTATTTGCAATCACACTAACTTGGCCTAAAACAGTGTTTACCAAAAAAACATTGATTTTCTCAAAAACAGTCGATTAAACTCAAACAAAAATGCTTTAAACCAATGTAAATCACTGAATTGCAATGAAACGAAGCCATTTTTCCAATGAATAACTGCTAGTTTTTCAGAAAAAACATATTATTTGCAATCACACTAACTTGGCCTAAAACAGTGTTTACCAAAAAAAACATTGATTTTCTCAAAAACAGTCGATTAAACTCACACAAAAATGCTTTAAACCAATGTAAATCACTGAATTGCAATGAAACCAAGCCATTTTTCTAATGAATTACTGCTAGTTTTTCAGAAAAAACATATTATTTGCAATCACACTAACTTCGCCTAAAACAGTGTTTACTAAAAAAACATTAATTTTCTCAAAACCAGTCGATTAAACTTACACAAAAATGCTTTAAACCAATGTAAATCACTGAATTGCAATGAAACCAAGCCATTTTTTCAATGAATTACTGCTAGTTTTTCAGAAAAAACATTTTATTTCCAATCACACTAACTTGGCCTAAAACAGTGAAACAGTGTTTACTAAAAAAACATTGATTTTCTCAAAAACAGTCGATTAAACTCACACAAAAATGCTTTAAACCAATGTAAATCACTGAATTGCAATGAAAAAAAGTCATTTTTCCAATGAATTACTGCTCGTTTTTCAGAAAAAACATATTATTTGCAATCACACTAACTTGGCCTAAAACAGTGTTTACCAAAAAAACATTGATTTTCTCAAAAACAGTCGATTAAACTCACACAAAAATGCTTTAAACCAATGTAAATCACTGAATTGCAATGAAACCAAGCCATTTTTCTAATGAATTACTGCTAGTTTTTCAGAAAAAACATATTATTTGCAATCACACTAACTTGGCCTAAAACAGTGTTTACCAGAAAAACATTGATTTTCTCAAAACCAGTCGATTAAACTCACACAAAAATGCTTTAAACCAATGTAAATCACTGAATTGCAATGAAACCAAGCCATTTTTCCAATGAATTACTGCTAGTTTTTCAGAAAAAACATATTATTTGCAATCACACTAACTTGGCCTAAAACAATGTTTACTAAAAAAACATTGATTTTCTCAAAAAAAGTCGATTAAACTCACACAAAAATGCTTTAAACCAATGTAAATCACTGAATTGCAATAAAATCAAGCCATTTTTCCAATGAATTACTGCTATTTTTTCAGAAAAAACATATTATTTGCAATCACACTAACTTGGCCTAAAACAGTGTTTACCAAAAAAACATTGATTTTCTCAAAAACAGTCGATTAAACTCACACAAAAATGCTTTAAATCAATGTAAATCACTGAATTGCAATGAAACCAAACCATTTTTCTAATGAATTACTGATAGTTTTTCAGAAAAAACATATTATTTGCAATCACACTAACTTGGCCTAAAACAGTGTTTACTAAAAAAACATTGATTTTCTCAAAAACAGTCGATTAAACTCACACATAGATGCTTTAAACCAATGTAAATCACTGAATTGCAATGAAACGAAGCCATTTTTCCAATGAATTACTGCTAGTTTTTCAGAAAAAACATATTATTTGCAATCACACTAACTTGGCCTAAAACAGTGTTTACCAAAAGAACATTGATTTTCTCAAAAACAGTCGATTAAACTCACACAAAAATTCTTTAAACCAATGTAAATCACTGAATTGCAATGAAACGAAGCCATTTTTCCAATGAATAACTGCTAGTTTTTCAGAAAAAACATATTATTTGCAATCACACTAACTTGGCCTAAAACAGTGTTTACCAAAAAAAACATTGATTTTCTCAAAAACAGTCGATTAAACTCACACAAAAATGCTTTAAACCAATGTAAATCACTGAATTGCAATGAAACCAAGCCATTTTTCCAATGAATTACTGCTAGTTTTTCAGAAAAAACATATTATTTGCAATCACACTAACTTCGCCTAAAACAGTGTTTACTAAAAAAACATTAATTTTCTCAAAACCAGTCGATTAAACTTACACAAAAATGCTTTAAACCAATGTAAATCACTGAATTGCAATGAAACCAAGCCATTTTTCCAATGAATTACTGCTAGTTTTTCAGAAAAAACATATTATTTGCAAACACACTAACTTGGCCTAAAACAGTGTTTACTAAAAAAACATTGATTTTCTCAAAAACAGTCAATTAAACTCACACAAAAATGCTTTAAACCAATGTAAATCACTGAATTGCAATGAAACGAAGCCATTTTTCCAATGAATTACTGCTAGTTTTTCAGAAAAAACA
The DNA here is from genome assembly GCA_964019065.1 of Catostylus mosaicus. Lineage (NCBI taxonomy): Eukaryota > Metazoa > Cnidaria > Scyphozoa > Rhizostomeae > Catostylidae > Catostylus > Catostylus mosaicus. The sequence continues at coordinate 7,606,682 of OZ025187.1, forward strand.
TATTATTTGCAATCACACTAACTTGGCCTAAAACAGTGTTTATCAAAAAAACATTGATTTTCTCAAAAACAGTCGATTAAACTCACACAAAAATGCTTTAAACCAATGTAAATCACTGAATTGCAATGAAACGAAGCCATTTTTCTAATGAATTACTGCTAGTTTTTTAGAAAAAACATATTATTTGCAATCACACTAACTTGGCCTAAAACAGTGTTTACTAAAAAAACATTGATTTTCTCAAAAACAGTCGATTAAACTCACACAAAAATGCTTTAAACCAATGTAAATCACTGAATTGCAAGGAAACCAAGCCATTTTTCCAATGAATTACTGCTAATTTTTCAGAAAAAACATATTATTTGCAATTACACTAACTTGGCCTAAAACAGTGTTTACCAAAAAAACATTGATTTTCTCAAGAACAGTCGATCAAACTCACACAAAAATGCTTTAAACCAATGTAAATCACTGAATTGCAATGAAACGAAGCCATTTTTCCAATGAATTACTGCTAGTTTTTCAGAAATAACATATTATTTGCAATCACACTAACTTGGCCTAAAACAGTGTTTACTTAAGAACATTGATTTTCTCAAAAACAGTCGATTAAACTCACACAAAAATGTTTTAAACCAATGTAAATCACTGAAATGCAATGAAACCACGCCATTTTTCTAATGAATTACTGCTAGTTTTTCAGAAAAAACATATTATTTGCAATCACACTAACTTTGCCTAAAACAGTGTTTACTAAAAAAACATTGATTTTCTCAAAACCAGTCGATTAAACTCACACAAAAATGCTTTAAACTAATGTAAATCACTGAATTGCAATGAAACCAAGCCATTTTTCTAATGAATTACTGCTAGTTTTTCAGAAAAAACATATTATTTGCAATCACACTAACTTGGCCTAAAACAGTGTTTACCAAAAAAACATTGATTTTCTCAAGAACAGTCGATTAAACTCACACAAAAATGCTTTAAACCAATGTAAATCACTGAATTGCAATGAAACGAAGCCATTTTTCCAATGAATTACTGCTAGTTCTTCAGAAAAAACATATTATTTGCAATCACACTAACTTGGCCTAAAACAGTGTTTACTAAAAAAACATTGACTTTCTCAAAAACAGTCGATTAAACTCACACATAGATGCTTTAAACCAATGTAAATCACTGAATTGCAATGAAACGAAGCCATTTTTCCAATGAATTACTGCTAGTTTTTCAGAAAAAACATATTATTTGCAATCACACTAACTTGGCCTAAAACAGTGTTTACCAAAAAAACATTGATTTTCTCAAAAACAGTCGATTAAACTCACACAAAAATGCTTTAAACCAATGTAAATCACTGAATTGCAATGAAACGAAGCCATTTTTCCAATGAATTACTGCTAGTTTTTCAGAAAAAACATATTATTTGCAATCACACTAACTTGGCCTAAAACAGTGTTTACCAAAAAAAACATTGATTTTCTCAAAAACAGTCGATTAAACTCACACAAAAATGCTTTAAACCAATGTAAATCACTGAATTGCAATGAAACCAAGCCATTTTTCTAATGAATTACTGCTAGTTTTTCAGAAAAAACATATTATTTGCAATCACACTAACTTGGCCTAAAACAGTGTTTACTAAAAAAACATTAATTTTCTCAAAACCAGTCGATTAAACTTACACAAAAATGCTCTAAACCAATGTAAATCACTGAATTGCAATGAAACCAAGCCATTTTTCCAATGAATTACTGCTAGTTTTTCAGAAAAAACATATTATTTGCAAACACACTAACTTGGCCTAAAACAGTGTTTACTAAAAAAACATTGATTTTCTCAAAAACAGTCAATTAAACTCACACAAAAATGCTTTAAACCAATGTAAATCACTGAATTGCAAGGAAACCAAGCCATTTTTCCAATGAATTACTGCTAATTTTTCAGAAAAAACATATTATTTGCAATTACACTAACTTGGCCTAAAACAGTGTTTACCAAAAAAACATTGATTTTCTCAAGAACAGTCGATCAAACTCACACAAAAATGCTTTAAACCAATGTAAATCACTGAATTGCAATGAAACGAAGCCATTTTTCCAATGAATTACTGCTAGTTTTTCAGAAATAACATATTATTTGCAATCACACTAACTTGGCCTAAAACAGTGTTTACTTAAAAACATTGATTTTCTCAAAAACAGTCGATTAAACTCACACAAAAATGTTTTAAACCAATGTAAATCACTGAAATGCAATGAAACCACGCCATTTTTCTAATGAATTACTGCTAGTTTTTCAGAAAAAACATATTATTTGCAATCACACTAACTTTGCCTAAAACAGTGTTTACTAAAAAAACATTGATTTTCTCAAAACCAGTCGATTAAACTCACACAAAAATGCTTTAAACTAATGTAAATCACTGAATTGCAATGAAACCAAGCCATTTTTCTAATGAATTACTGCTAGTTTTTCAGAAAAAACATATTATTTGCAATCACACTAACTTGGCCTAAAACAGTGTTTACCAAAAAAACATTGATTTTCTCAAAAACAGTCGATTAAACTCACACAAAAATGCTTTAAACCAATGTAAATCACTGAATTGCAATGAAACGAAGCCATTTTTCCAATGAATTACTGCTAGTTCTTCAGAAAAAACATATTATTTGCAATCACACTAACTTGGCCTAAAACAGTGTTTACTAAAAAAACATTGACTTTCTCAAAAACAGTCGATTAAACTCACACATAGATGCTTTAAACCAATGTAAATCACTGAATTGCAATGAAACGAAGCCATTTTTCCAATGAATTACTGCTAGTTTTTCAGAAAAAACATATTATTTGCAATCACACTAACTTGGCCTAAAACAGTGTTTACCAAAAAAACATTGATTTTCTCAAAAACAGTCGATTAAACTCACACAAAAATGCTTTAAACCAATGTAAATCACTGAATTGCAATGAAACGAAGCCATTTTTCCAATGAATTACTGCTAGTTTTTCAGAAAAAACATATTATTTGCAATCACACTAACTTGGCCTAAAACAGTGTTTACCAAAAAAAACATTGATTTTCTCAAAAACAGTCGATTAAACTCACACAAAAATGCTTTAAACCAATGTAAATCACTGAATTGCAATGAAACCAAGCCATTTTTCTAATGAATTACTGCTAGTTTTTCAGAAAAAACATATTATTTGCAATCACACTAACTTGGCCTAAAACAGTGTTTACTTAAAAACATTGATTTTCTCAAAAACAGTCGATTAAACTCACACAAAAATGTTTTAAACCAATGTAAATCACTGAAATGCAATGAAACCACGCCATTTTTCTAATGAATTACTGCTAGTTTTTCAGAAAAAACATATTATTTGCAATCACACTAACTTTGCCTAAAACAGTGTTTACTAAAAAAACATTGATTTTCTCAAAACCAGTCGATTAAACTCACACAAAAATGCTTTAAACTAATGTAAATCACTGAATTGCAATGAAACCAAGCCATTTTTCTAATGAATTACTGCTAGTTTTTCAGAAAAAACATATTATTTGCAATCACACTAACTTGGCCTAAAACAGTGTTTACCAAAAAAACATTGATTTTCTCAAGAACAGTCGATTAAACTCACACAAAAATGCTTTAAACCAATGTAAATCACTGAATTGCAATGAAACGAAGCCATTTTTCCAATGAATTACTGCTAGTTCTTCAGAAAAAACATATTATTTGCAATCACACTAACTTGGCCTAAAACAGTGTTTACTAAAAAAACATTGACTTTCTCAAAAACAGTCGATTAAACTCACACATAGATGCTTTAAACCAATGTAAATCACTGAATTGCAATGAAACGAAGCCATTTTTCCAATGAATTACTGCTAGTTTTTCAGAAAAAACATATTATTTGCAATCACACTAACTTGGCCTAAAACAGTGTTTACCAAAAAAACATTGATTTTCTCAAAAACAGTCGATTAAACTCACACAAAAATGCTTTAAACCAATGTAAATCACTGAATTGCAATGAAACGAAGCCATTTTTCCAATGAATTACTGCTAGTTTTTCAGAAAAAACATATTATTTGCAATCACACTAACTTGGCCTAAAACAGTGTTTACCAAAAAAAACATTGATTTTCTCAAAAACAGTCGATTAAACTCACACAAAAATGCTTTAAACCAATGTAAATCACTGAATTGCAATGAAACCAAGCCATTTTTCTAATGAATTACTGCTAGTTTTTCAGAAAAAACATATTATTTGCAATCACACTAACTTGGCCTAAAACAGTGTTTACTAAAAAAACATTAATTTTCTCAAAACCAGTCGATTAAACTTACACAAAAATGCTTTAAACCAATGTAAATCACTGAATTGCAATGAAACCAAGCCATTTTTCCAATGAATTACTGCTAGTTTTTCAGAAAAAACATATTATTTGCAAACACACTAACTTGGCCTAAAACAGTGTTTACTAAAAAAACATTGATTTTCTCAAAAACAGTCAATTAAACTCACACAAAAATGCTTTAAACCAATGTAAATCACTGAATTGCAATGAAACGAAGCCATTTTTCCAATGAATTACTGCTAGTTTTTCAGAAAAAACATATTATTTGCAATCACACTAACTTGGCCTAAAACAGTGTTTACCAAAAAAACATTGATTTTCTCAAAAACAGTTGATTAAACTCACACAAAAATGCTTTAAACCAATGTAAATCATTGAATTGCAATGAAACGAAGCCATTTTTCCAATGAATTACTGCTAGTTTTTCAGAAAAAACATATTATTTGCAATCACACTAACTTGGCCTAAAACAGTGTTTACTAAAAAAACATTGATTTTCTCAAAAACAGTCGATTAAACTCACACAAAAATGCTTTAAACCAATGTAAATCACTGAATTGCAATGAAACGAAGCCATTTTTCCAATGAATTACTGCTAGTTTTTCAGAAAAAACATATTATTTGCAATCACACTAACTTGGCCTAAAACAGTGTTTACTAAAAAACATTGATTTTCTCAAAAACCGTCGATTAAACTCACACAAAAATGCTTTAAACCAATGTAAATCACTGAATTGCAATGAAACCAAGCCATTTTTCCAATGAATTACTGCTAGTTTTTCAGAAAAAACATATTATTTGCAATCACACTAACTTGGCCTAAAACAGTGTTTACCAAAAAAACATTGATTTTCTCAAAAACAGTTGATTAAACTCACACAAAAATGCTTTAAACCAATGTAAATCACTGAATTGCAATGAAACCAAGCCATTTTTCCAATGAATTACTGCTAGTTTTTCAGAAAAAACATATTATTTGCAATCACACTAACTTGGCCTAAAACAGTGTTTACTAAAAAAACATTGATTTTCTCAAAAACAGTCGATTAAACTCACACAAAAGTGCTTGAAACCAATGTAAATCACTGAATTGCAATGAAACGAAGCCATTTTTCCAATGAATTACTGCTAGTTTTTCAGAAAAAACATTTTATTTGCAATCACACTAACTTGGCCTAAAACATTGTTTACCAAAAAAACATTGATTTTCTCAAAAACAGTCGATTAAACTCACACAAAAATGCGTTAAACCCATGTAAATCACTGAATTGCAATGAAACGAAGCCATTTTTCCAATGAATTACTGCTAGTTTTTCAGAAAAAACATATTATTTGCAATCACACTAACTTGGCCTAAAACAGTGTTTACTAAAAAAACATTGATTTTCTCAAAAACAGTCGATTAAACTCATACAAAAATGCTTTAAACCAATGTAAATCACTGAATTGCAATGAAACCAAGCCATTTTTCCAATGAATTACTGCTAGTTTTTCAGAAAAAACATATTATTTGCAATCACACTAACTTGGCCTAAAACAGCGTTTACCAAAAAAACATTGTTTTTCTCAAAAACAGTTGATTAAACTCACACAAAAATGCTTCAAAACAATGTAAATCACTGAATTGCAATGAAACCATGCCATTTTTCCAATGAATTACTGCTAGTTTTTCAGAAAAAACATATTATTTGCAATCACACTAACTTGGCCTAAAACAGTGTTTACTAAAAAAACATTGATTTTCTCAAAAACAGTCGATTAAACTCACACAAAAATGCTTTAAACCAATGTAAATCACTGAAATGCAATGAAACCACGCCATTTTTCTAATGAATTACTGCTAGTTTTTCAGAAAAAACATATTATTTGCAATCACACTAACTTGGCCTAAAACAGTGTTTACCAAAAAAACATTGATTTTCTCAAAAACAGTCGATTAAACTCACACAAAAATGCTTTAAACCAATGTAAATCACTGAAATGCAATGAAACCACGCCATTTTTCTAATGAATTACTGCTAGTTTTTCAGAAAAAACATATTATTTGCAATCACACTAACTTTGCCTAAAACAGTGTTTACTAAAAAAACATTGATTTTCTCAAAACCAGTCGATTAAACTCACACAAAAATGCTTTAAACTAATGTAAATCACTGAATTGCAATGAAACCAAGCCATTTTTCTAATGAATTACTGCTAGTTTTTCAGAAAAAACATATTATTTGCAATCACACTAACTTGGCCTAAAACAGTGTTTACCAAAAAAACATTGATTTTCTCAAAAACAGTCGATTAAACTCACACAAAAATGCTTTAAACCAATGTAAATCACTGAATTGCAATGAAACGAAGCCATTTTTCCAATGAATTACTGCTAGTTCTTCAGAAAAAACATATTATTTGCAATCACACTAACTTGGCCTAAAACAGTGTTTACTAAAAAAACATTGACTTTCTCAAAAACAGTCGATTAAACTCACACATAGATGCTTTAAACCAATGTAAATCACTGAATTGCAATGAAACGAAGCCATTTTTCCAATGAATTACTGCTAGTTTTTCAGAAAAAACATATTTTTTGCAATCACACTAACTTGGCCTAAAACAGTGTTTACCAAAAAAACATTGATTTTCTCAAAAACAGTCGATTAAACTCACACAAAAATGCTTTAAACCAATGTAAATCATTGAATTGCAATGAAACGAAGCCATTTTTCCAATGAATTACTGCTAGTTTTTCAGAAAAAACATATTATTTGCAATCACACTAACTTGGCCTAAAACAGTGTTTACCAAAAAAAACATTGATTTTCTCAAAAACAGTCGATTAAACTCACACAAAAATGCTTTAAACCAATGTAAATCACTGAATTGCAATGAAACCAAGCCATTTTTCTAATGAATTACTGCTAGTTTTTCAGAAAAAACATATTATTTGCAATCACACTAACTTGGCCTAAAACAGTGTTTACTAAAAAAACATTAATTTTCTCAAAACCAGTCGATTAAACTTACACAAAAATGCTTTAAACCAATGTAAATCACTGAATTGCAATGAAACCAAGCCATTTTTCCAATGAATTACTGCTAGTTTTTCAGAAAAAACATATTATTTGCAAACACACTAACTTGGCCTAAAACAGTGTTTACTAAAAAAACATTGATTTTCTCAAAAACAGTCAATTAAACTCACACAAAAATGCTTTAAACCAATGTAAATCACTGAATTGCAATGAAACGAAGCCATTTTTCCAATGAATTACTGCTAGTTTTTCAGAAAAAACATATTATTTGCAATCACACTAACTTGGCCTAAAACAGTGTTTACCAAAAAAACATTGATTTTCTCAAAAACAGTTGATTAAACTCACACAAAAATGCTTTAAACCAATGTAAATCATTGAATTGCAATGAAACGAAGCCATTTTTCCAATGAATTACTGCTAGTTTTTCAGAAAAAACATATTATTTGCAATCACACTAACTTGGCCTAAAACAGTGTTTACTAAAAAAACATTGATTTTCTCAAAAACAGTCGATTAAACTCACACAAAAATGCTTTAAACCAATGTAAATCACTGAATTGCAATGAAACGAAGCCATTTTTCCAATGAATTACTGCTAGTTTTTCAGAAAAAACATATTATTTGCAATCACACTAACTTGGCCTAAAACAGTGTTTACTAAAAAACATTGATTTTCTCAAAAACCGTCGATTAAACTCACACAAAAATGCTTTAAACCAATGTAAATCACTGAATTGCAATGAAACCAAGCCATTTTTCCAATGAATTACTGCTAGTTTTTCAGAAAAAACATATTGTTTGCAATCACACTAACTTGGCCTAAAACAGTGTTTACTAAAAAAACATTGATTTTCTCAAAAACAGTTGATTAAACTCACACAAAAATGCTTTAAACCAATGTAAATCACTGAATTGCAATGAAACCAAGCCATTTTTCCAATGAATTACTGCTAGTTTTTCAGAAAAAACATATTATTTGCAATCACACTAACTTGTCCTAAAACAGTGTTTACTAAAAAAACATTGATTTTCTCAAAAACAGTCGATTAAACTCACACAAAAGTGCTTGAAACCAATGTAAATCACTGAATTGCAATGAAACGAAGCCATTTTTCCAATGAATTACTGCTTGTTTTTCAGAAAAAACATTTTATTTGCAATCACACTAACTTGGCCTAAAACATTGTTTACCAAAAAAACATTGATTTTCTCAAAAACAGTCGATTAAACTCACACAAAAATGCTTTAAACCAATGTAAATCACTGAATTGCAATGAAACCAAGCCATTTTTCTAATGAATTACTGCTAGTTTTTCAGAAAAAACATATTATTTGAAATCACACTAGCTTGGCCTAAAACAGTTTTTACTAAAAAAACATTGATTTTCTCAAAACCAGTCGATTAAACTCACACAAAAATGCTTTAAACCAATGTAAATCACTGAATTGCAATGAAACCAAGCCATTTTTCCAATGAATTACTGCTAGTTTTTCAGAAAAAACATATTATTTGCAATCACACTAACTTGGCCTAAAACAGTGTTTACCAAAAAAACATTGATTTTCTCAAAAACAGTCGATTAAACTCACACAAAAATGCTTTAAACCAATGTAAATCACTGAATTGCAATGAAACGAAGCCATTTTTCCAATGAAATACTGCTAGTTTTTCAGAAAAAACATATTATTTGCAATCACACTAACTTGGCCTAAAACAGTGTTTACCAAAAAAACATTGATTTTCTCAAAAACAGTCGATTAAACTCACACAAAAATGCTTTAAACCAATGTAAATCACTGAATTGCAATGAAACCAAGCCATTTTTCCAATGAATTACTGCTAGTTTTTCAGAAAAAACATATTATTTGCAATCACACTAACTAGGCCCAAAACAGTGTTTACCAAAAAAACATTGATTTTCTCAAAAACTGTCGATTAAACTCACACAAAAATGCTTTAAACCAATGTAAATCACTGAATTGCAATGAAACGAAGCCATTTTTCCAATGAATTACTGCTAGTTTTTCAGAAAAAACATTTTATTTCCAATCACACTAACTTGGCCTAAAACAGTGTTTACCAGAAAAACATTGATTTTCTCAAAACCAGTCGATTAAACTCACACAAAAATGCTTTAAACCAATGTAAATCACTGAATTGCAATGAAACCAAGCCATTTTTCCAATGAATTACTGCTAGTTTTTCAGAAAAAACATATTATTTGCAATCACACTAACTTGGCCCAAAATAGTGTTTACCAAAAAAACATTGATTTTCTCAAAAAGAGTCGATTAAACTCACACAAAAATGCTTTAAACCAATGTAAATCACTGAATTGCAATGAAACCAAACCATTTTTCCAATGAATTACTGCTAGTTTTTCAGAAAAAACATATTATTTGCAATCACACTAACTTGGCCTAAAACAGTGTTTACCAAAAAAACATTGATTTTCTCAAAAAAAGTCGATTAAACTCACACAAAAATGCTTTAAACCAATGTAAATCACTGAATTGCAATGAAACCAAGCCATTTTTCCAATGAATTACTGCTAGTTTTTCAGAAAAAACATATTATTTGCAATCACACTAACTTGGCCTAAAACAGTGTTTACCAAAAAAACATTGATTTTCTCAAAAACAGTCAATTAAACTCACACAAAAATGCTTTAAACCAATGTAAATCACTGAATTGCAATGAAACCAAGCCATTTTTCCAATGAATTACTGCTAGTTTTTCAGAAAAAAAATATTATTTCCAATCACACTTACTTGGCCTAAGACAGTGTTTACTAAAAAAACATTGATTTTCTCAAAAACAGTCGATTAAACTCACACAAAAATGCTTTAAACCAATGTAAATCACTGAATTGCAATGAAACGAAGCCATGTTTCCAATGAATTACTGCTCGTTTTTCAGAAAAAACATATTATTTGCAATCAGACTAACTTGGCCTAAAACAGTGTTTACTAAAAAAACATTGATTTTCTCAAAAACAGTCGATTAAACTCACACAAAAATGCTTTAAACCAATGTAAATCACTGAATTGCAATGAAACGAAGCCATTTTTCCAATGAATTACTTCTCGTTCTTCAGAAAAAACATATTATTTGCAATCACACTAACTTGGCCTAAAACAGTGTTTACTAAAAAAACATTGATTTTCTCAAAAACAGTCGATTAAACTCACACAAAAATGCTTTAAACCAATGTAAATCACTGAATTGCAATGAAACCAAGCCATTTTTTCAATGAATTACTGCTAGTTTTTCAGAAAAAACATATTATTTGCAATCACACTAACTTGGCCCAGAACAGTGTTTACCAAAAAAACATTGATTTTCTCAAAAAGAGTCGATTAAACTCACACAAAAATGCTTTAAACCAATGTAAATCACTGAATTGCAATGAAACCAAGCCATTTTTCCAATGAATTACTGCTAGTTTTTCAGAAAAAACATATTATTTGCAATCACACTAACTTGGCCTAAAACAGTGTTTACTAAAAAAACATTGATTTTCTCAAAAACAGTCGATTAAACTCACACAAAAATGCTTTAAACCAATGTAAATCACTGAATTGCAATGAAACCAAGCCATTTTTCCAATGAATTACTGCTAGTTTTTCAGAAAAAATTTATTATTTGCAATCACACTAACTTGGCCTAAAACAGTGTTTACCAAAAAAACATTGATTTTCTAAAAAACAGTCGATTAAACTCACACAAAAATGCTTTAAACCAATGTAAATCACTGAATTGCAATGAAACCAAGCCATTTTCCAATGAATTACTGCTAGTTTTTCAGAAAAAACATATTATTTGCAATCACACTAACTTGGCCTAAAACAGTGTTTACTAAAAAAACATTGATTTTCTCAAAAACAGTCGATTAAACTCACACAAAAATGCTTTAAACCAATGTAAATCACTGAATTGCAATGAAACGAAGCCATTTTTCCAATGAATTACTGCTAGTTTTTCAGAAAAAATATATTATTTGCAATCACACTAACTTGGCCTAAAACAGTGTTTACTAAAAAACATTGATTTTCTCAAAAACAGTCGATTAAACTCACACAAAAATGCTTTAAACCAATGTAAATCACTGATTTGCAATGAAACCAAGCCATTTTTCCAATGAATTACTGCTAGTTTTTCAGAAAAAACATATTATTTGCAATCACACTAACTTGGCCTAAAACAGTGTTTACCAAAAAAACATTGATTTTCTCAAAAACAGTTGATTAAACTCACACAAAAATGCTTTAGACCAATGTAAATCACTGAATTGCAATGAAACCAAGCCATTTTTCTAATGAATTACTGCTAGTTTTTCAGAAAAAACATATTATTTGCAATCACACTAACTTGGCCTAAAACAGTGTTTACCAGAAAAGCATTGATTTTCTCAAAACAAGTCGATTAAACTCACACAAAAATGCTTTAAACCAATGTAAATCACTGAATTGCAATGAAACCAAGCCATTTTTTCAATGAATTACTGCTAGTTTTTCAGAAAAAACATATTATTTGCAATCACACTAACTTGGCCTAAAACAGTGTTTACTAAAAAAACATTGATTTTCTCAAAAAAAGTCGATTAAACTCACACAAAAATGCTTTAAATCAATGTAAATCACTGAATTGCAATGAAACCAAACCATTTTTCCAATGAATTACTGCTAGTTTTTCAGAAAAAACATATTATTTGCAATCACACTAACTTGGCCTAAAACAGTGTTTACTAAAAAAACATTGATTTTCTCAAAAACAGTCGATTAAACTCACACAAAAATGCTTTAAACCAATGTAAATCACTGAATTGCAATGAAACGAAGCCATTTTTCTAATGAATTACTGCTAGTTTTTCAGAAAAAACATATTATTTGCAATCACACTAACTTGGCCTAAAACAGTGTTTACTAAAAAACATTGATTTTCTCAAATACAGTCGATTAAACTCACACAAAAATGCTTTAAACCAATGTAAATCACTGATTTGCAATGAAACCAAGCCATTTTTCCAATGAATTACTGCTAGTTTTTCAGAAAAAACATATTATTTGCAATCACACTAACTTGGCCTAAAACAGTGTTTACCAAAAAATCATTGATTTTCTCAAAAACAGTCGATTAAACTCACACAAAAATGCTTTAAACCAATGTAAATCACTGAATTGCAATGAAACGAAGCCATTTTTCCAATGAATTACTGCTAGTTTTTCAGAATAAACATTTTATTTGCAATCACACTAACTTGGCCTTAAACAGTGTTTACCAAAAAAACATTGATTTTCTCAAAAACAGTCGATTAAACTCACACAAAAATGCTTTAAACCAATGTAAATCACTGAATTGCAATGAAACGAAGCCATTTTTCCAATGAATCACTGCTAGTTTTTCAGAAAAAACATATTATTTGCAATCACACTAACTTGGCCTAAAACAGTGTTTACTAAAAAAACATTGATTTTCTGAAAAACAGTCGATTAAACTCACACAAAAATGCTTTAAATCAATGTAAATCACTGAATTGCAATGAAACCAAGCCATTTTTCCAATGAATTACTGCTAGTTTTTCAGAAAAAACATATTATTTGCAATCACACTAACTTGGCCTAAAACAGTGTTTACTAAAAAAACATTGATTTTCTCAAAAACAGTCGATTAAACTCACACAAAAATGCTTTAAACCAATGTAAATCACTGAATTGCAATGAAACGAAGCCATTTTTCCAATGAATTACTGCTAGTTTTTCAGAAAAAACATATTATTTGCAATCACACTAACTTGGCCTAAAACAGTGTTTACTAAAAAACATTGATTTTCTCAAAAACAGTCGATTAAACTCACACAAAAATGCTTTAAACCAATGTAAATCACTGATTTGCAATGAAACCAAGCCATTTTTCCAATGAATTACTGCTAGTTTTTCAGAAAAAACATATTATTTGCAATCACACTAACTTGGCCTAAAACAGTGTTTACCAAAAAATCATTGATTTTCTCAAAAACAGTCGATTAAACTCACACAAAAATGCTTTAAACCAATGTAAATCACTGAATTGCAATGAAACGAAGCCATTTTTCCAATGAATTACTGCTAGTTTTTCAGAATAAACATTTTATTTGCAATCACACTAACTTGGCCTTAAACAGTGTTTACCAAAAAAACATTGATTTTCTCAAAAACAGTCGATTAAACTCACACAAAAATGCTTTAAACCAATGTAAATCACTGAATTGCAATGAAACGAAGCCATTTTTCCAATGAATTACTGCTAGTTTTTCAGAAAAAACATATTATTTGCAATCACACTAACTTGGCCTAAAACAGTGTTTACTAAAAAACATTGATTTTCTCAAAAACAGTCGATTAAACTCACACAAAAATGCTTTAAACCAATGTAAATCACTGATTTGCAATGAAACCAAGCCATTTTTCCAATGAATTACTGCTAGTTTTTCAGAAAAAACATGTTATTTGCAATCACACTAACTTGGCCTAAAACAGTGTTTACCAAAAAATCATTGATTTTCTCAAAAACAGTCGATTAAACTCACACAAAAATGCTTTAAACCAATGTAAATCACTGAATTGCAATGAAACGAAGCCATTTTTCCAATGAATTACTGCTAGTTTTTCAGAATAAACATTTTATTTGCAATCACACTAACTTGGCCTTAAACAGTGTTTACCAAAAAAACATTGATTTTCTCAAAAACAGTCGATTAAACTCACACAAAAATGCTTTAAACCAATGTAAATCACTGAATTGCAATGAAACGAAGCCATTTTTCTAATGAATTACTGCTAGTTTTTCAGAAAAAACATATTATTTGCAATCACACTAACTTAGCCTAAAACAGTGTTTACTAAAAAAACATTGATTTTCTCAAAAACAGTCGATTAAACTCACACAAAAATGCTTTAAACCAATGTAAATCACTGAATTGCAATGAAACCAAGCCATTTTTCTAATGAATTACTGCTAGTTTTTCAGAAAAAACATATTATTTGCAATCACACTAACTTAGCCTAAAACAGTGTTTACTAAAAAAACATTGATTCTCTCAAAAACAGTCGATTAAACTCACACAAAAATGCTTTAAACCAATGTAAATCACTGAATTGCAATGAAACCAAGCCATTTTTCTAATGAATTACTGCTAGTTTTTCAGAAAAAACATATTATTTGCAATCACACTAACTTGGCCTAAAACAGTGTTTACCAAAAAAACATTGATTTTCTCAAAAAAAGTCGATTAAACTCACACAAAAATGCTTTGAACCAATGTAAATCACTGAATTGCAATGAAACGAAGCCATTTTTCCAATGAATTACTGCTAGTTTTTCAGAAAAAACATATTATTTGCAATCACACTAACTTGGCCTAAAACAGTGTTTTCCAAAAAAAACATTGATTTTCTCAAAAACAGTCGATTAAACTCACACAAAAATGCTTTAAACCAATGTAAATCACTGAATTGCAATGAAACCAAGCCATTTTTTCAATGAATTACTGCTAGTTTTTCAGAAAAAACATATTATTTGCAATCACACTAACTTGGCCCAAAATAGTGTTTACAAAAAAACATTGATTTTCTCAAAAAGAGTCGATTAAACTCACACAAAAATGCTTTAAACCAATGTAAATCACTGAATTGCAATGAAACCAAGCCATTTTTCCAATGAATTACTGCTAGTTTTTCAGAAAAAACATATTATTTGCAATCACACTAACTTGGCCTAAAACAGTGTTTACCAAAAAAACATTGATTTTCTCAAAAACAGTCGATTAAACTCACACAAAAATGCTTTAAATCAATGTAAATCACTGAATTGCAATGAAACCAAACCATTTTTCCAATGAATTACTGCTAGTTTTCAGAAAAAACATATTATTTGCAATCACACTAACTTGGCCTAAAACAGTGTTTACCAAAAAAACATTGATTTTCTCAAAAACAGTCGATTAAACTCACACAAAAATGCTTTAAACCAACGTAAATCACTGAATTGCAATGAAACCAAGGCATTTTTCCAATGAATTACTGCTAGTTTTTCAGAAAAAACATATTATTTGCAATCACACTTACTTGGCCTAAAACAGTGTTTACTAAAAAAATATTGATTTTCTCAAAAACAGTCGATTAAACTCACACAAAAATGCTTTAAACCAATGTAAATCACTGAATTGCAATGAAACCAAGCCATTTTTCCAATGAATTACTGCTAGTTTTTCAGAAAAAACATATTATTTGCAATCACACTAACTTGGCCTAAAACAGTGTTTACCAAAAAAACATTGATTTTCTCAAAAACAGTCGGTTAAACTCACACAAAAATGCTTTAAACCAATGTAAATCACTGAATTGCAATGAAACGAAGCCATTTTTCCATTGAATAACTGCTAGTTTTTCAGAAAAACATATTATTTGCAATCACACTATTTTGGCCTAAAACAGTGTTTACCAAAAAAACATTGATTTTCTCAAAAACAGTCGATTAAACTCACACAAAAATGCTTTAAACCAATGTAAATCACTGAATTGCAATGAAACCAAGCCATTTTTCCAATGAATTACTGCTAGTTTTTCAGAAAAAACATATTATTTGCAATCACACTAACTTGGCCTAAAACAGTGTTTACCAAAAAAACATTGATTTTCTCAAAAACAGTCGATTAAACTCACACAAAAATGCTTTAAACCAACGTAAATCACTGAATTGCAATGAAACCAAGCCATTTTTCCAATGAATTACTGCTAGTTTTTCAGAAAAAACATATTATTTGCAATCACACTTACTTGGCCTAAAACAGTGTTTACTAAAAAAATATTGATTTTCTCAAAAACAGTCGATTAAACTCACACAAAAATGCTTTAAACCAATGTAAATCACTGAATTGCAATGAAACCAAGCCATTTTTCCAATGAATTACTGCTAGTTTTTCAGAAAAAACATATTATTTGCAATCACACTAACTTGGCCTAAAACAGTGTTTACCAAAAAAACATTGATTTTCTCAAAAACAGTCGGTTAAACTCACACAAAAATGCTTTAAACCAATGTAAATCACTGAATTGCAATGAAACGAAGCCATTTTTCCATTGAATAACTGCTAGTTTTTCAGAAAAACATATTATTTGCAATCACACTATTTTGGCCTAAAACAGTGTTTACTAAAAAAACATTGATTTTCTCAAAAACAGTCGATTAAACTCACGCAAAAATGCTTTAATCCAATGTAAGTCACTGAATTGCAATGAAACGAAGCCATTTTTCCAATGAATTACTGCTAGTTTTTCAGAAAAAACATATTATTTGCAATCACACTAACTTGGCCTAAAACAGTGTTTACCAAAAAAACATTGATTTTCTCAAAAACAGTCGATTAAACTCACACAAAAATGCTTTAAACCAATGTAAATCACTGAATTGCAATGAAACCAAGCCATTTTTCCAATGAATTACTGCTAGTTTTTCAGAAAAAACATATTATTTGCAATCACACTAACTTGGCCTAAAACAGTGTTTACCAAAAAAACATTGATTTTCTCAAAAACAGTCGATTAAACTCACACAAAAATGCTTTAAACCAATGTAAATCACTGAATTGCAATGAAACCAAGCCATTTTTCCAATGAATTACTGCTAGTTTTTCAGAAAAAACATATTATTTGCAATCACACTAACTTGGCCTAAAACAGTGTTTACCAAAAAAACATTGATTTTCTCAAAAACAGTCGATTAAACTCACACAAAAATGCTTTAAATCAATGTAAATCACTGAATTGCAATGAAACCAAACCATTTTTCCAATGAATTACTGCTAGTTTTTCAGAAAAAACATATTATTTGCAATCACTCTAACTTGGCCTAAAACAGTGTTTACCAAAAAAACATTGATTTTCTCAAAAACAGTCGATTAAACTCACACAAAAATGCTTTAAACCAACGTAAATCACTGAATTGCAATGAAACCAAGGCATTTTTCCAATGAATTACTGCTAGTTTTTCAGAAAAAACATATTATTTGCAATCACACTAACTTGGCCTAAAACAGTGTTTACTAAAAAAATATTGATTTTCTCAAAAACAGTCGATTAAACTCACACAAAAATGCTTTAAACCAATGTAAATCACTGAATTGCAATGAAACCAAGCCATTTTTCCAATGAATTACTGCTAGTTTTTCAGAAAAAACATATTATTTGCAATCACACTAACTTGGCCTAAAACAGTGTTTACTAAAAAAACATTGATTTTCTCAAAAACAGTCGATTAAACTCACGCAAAAATGCTTTAATCCAATGTAAGTCACTGAATTGCAATGAAACGAAGCCATTTTTCCAATGAATTACTGCTAGTTTTTCAGAAAAAACATATTATTTGCAATCACACTAACTTGGCCTAAAACAGTGTTTACCAAAAAAACATTGATTTTCTCAAAAACAGTCGATTAAACTCACACAGAAATGCTTTAAACCAATGTAAATCACTGAATTGCAATGAAACCAAGCCATTTTTCCAATGAATTACTGCTAGTTTTTCAGAAAAAACATATTATTTGCAATCACACTAACTTAGCCTAAAACAGTGTTTACCAAAAAAACATTGATTTTCTCAAAAACAGTCGATTAAACTCACACAAAAATGCTTTAAACCAATGTAAATCACTGAATTGCAATGAAACGAAGCCATTTTTCCATTGAATAACTGCTAGTTTTTCACAAAAACATATTATTTGCAATGACACTATTTTGGCCTAAAACAGTGTTTACTAAAAAAACATTGATTTTCTCAAAAACAGTCGATTAAACTCACGCAAAAATGCTTTAATCAAATGTAAATCACTGAATTGCAATGAAACCAAGCCATTTTTCCAATGAATTACTGCTACTTTTTCAGAAAAAACATATTATTTGCAATCACACTAACTTGGCCTAAAACAGTATTTACTAAAAAAACATTGATTTTCTCAAAAACAGTCGATTAAACTCAAACAAAAATGCTTTAAACCAATGTAAGTAACTGAATTGCAATGAAACCAAGCCATTTTTCCAATGAATTACTGCTAGTTTTTAGAAAAAACATATTATTTGCAATCACACTAACTTGGCCCAAAACAGTGTTTACCAAAAAAACATTGATTCTCTCAAAAAGAGTCGATTAAACTCACACAAAAATGCTTTAAACCAATGTATATCACTGAATTGCAATGAAACGAAGCCATTTTTCCAATGAATTACTCCTAGTTTTTCAGAAAAAACATATTATTTGCAATCACACTAACTTGGCCTAAAACAGTGTTTACTAAAAAAACATTGATTTTCTCAAAAACAGTCGATTAAACTCATACAAAAATGCTTTAAACCAATGTAAGTCACTGAATTGCAATGAAACCAAGCCATTTTTCCAATGAATTACTGCTAGTTTTTCAGAAAAAACATATTATTTGCAATCACACTAACTTGGCCCAAAACAGTGTTTACCAAAAAAACATTGATTTTCTCAAAAAGAGTCGATTAAACTCACACAAAAATGCTTTAAACCAATGTATATCACTGAATTGCAATGAAACGAAGCCATTTTTCCAATGAATTACTCCTAGTTTTTCAGAAAAAACATATTATTTGCAATCACACTAACTTGGCCTAAAACAGTGTTTACTAAAAAAACATTGATTTTCTCAAAAACAGTCGATTAAACTCACGCAGAAATACTTTAATCAAATGTAAATCACTGAATTGCAATGAAACCAAGCCATTTTTCCAATGAATTACTGCTACTTTTTCAGAAAAAACATATTATTTGCAATCACACTAACTTGGCCTAAAACAGTATTTACTAAAAAAACATTGATTTTCTCAAAAACAGTCGATTAAACTCAAACAAAAATGCTTTAAACCAATGTAAGTCACTGAATTGCAATGAAACCAAGCCATTTTTCCAATGAATTACTGCTAGTTTTTCAGAAAAAACATATTATTTGCAATCACACTAACTTGGCCCAAAACAGTGTTTACAAAAAAAACATTGATTTTCTCAAAAAGAGTCGATTAAACTCACACAAAAATGCTTTAAACCAATGTATATCACTGAATTGCAATGAAACGAAGCCATTTTTCCAATGAATTACTGCTAGTTTTTCAGAAAAAACATATTATTTGCAATCACACTAACTTGGCCTAAAACAGTGTTTACTAAAAAAACATTGATTTTCTCAAAAACAGTCGATTAAACTCACACAAAAATGCTTTAAACCAATGTAAATCACTGAATTGCAATGAAACCAAGCCATTTTTCCAATGAATTACTGCTAGTTTTTCAGAAAAAACATATTATTTGCAATCACACTAACTTGGCCTAAAACAGTGTTTACCAAAAAAAACATTGATTTTCTCAAAAACAGTCGATTAAACTCACACAAAAATGCTTTAAACCAATGTAAATCACTGAATTGCAATGAAACCAAGCCATTTTTCTAATGAATTACTGCTAGTTTTTCAGAAAAAACATATTATTTGCAATCACACTAACTTGGCCTAAAACAGTGTTTACTTAAAAACATTGATTTTCTCAAAAACAGTCGATTAAACTCACACAAAAATGTTTTAAACCAATGTAAATCACTGAAATGCAATGAAACCACGCCATTTTTCTAATGAATTACTGCTAGTTTTTCAGAAAAAACATATTATTTGCAATCACACTAACTTTGCCTAAAACAGTGTTTACTAAAAAAACATTGATTTTCTCAAAACCAGTCGATTAAACTCACACAAAAATGCTTTAAACTAATGTAAATCACTGAATTGCAATGAAACCAAGCCATTTTTCTAATGAATTACTGCTAGTTTTTCAGAAAAAACATATTATTTGCAATCACACTAACTTGGCCTAAAACAGTGTTTACCAAAAAAACATTGATTTTCTCAAGAACAGTCGATTAAACTCACACAAAAATGCTTTAAACCAATGTAAATCACTGAATTGCAATGAAACGAAGCCATTTTTCCAATGAATTACTGCTAGTTCTTCAGAAAAAACATATTATTTGCAATCACACTAACTTGGCCTAAAACAGTGTTTACTAAAAAAACATTGACTTTCTCAAAAACAGTCGATTAAACTCACACATAGATGCTTTAAACCAATGTAAATCACTGAATTGCAATGAAACGAAGCCATTTTTCCAATGAATTACTGCTAGTTTTTCAGAAAAAACATATTATTTGCAATCACACTAACTTGGCCTAAAACAGTGTTTACCAAAAAAACATTGATTTTCTCAAAAACAGTCGATTAAACTCACACAAAAATGCTTTAAACCAATGTAAATCACTGAATTGCAATGAAACGAAGCCATTTTTCCAATGAATTACTGCTAGTTTTTCAGAAAAAACATATTATTTGCAATCACACTAACTTGGCCTAAAACAGTGTTTACCAAAAAAAACATTGATTTTCTCAAAAACAGTCGATTAAACTCACACAAAAATGCTTTAAACCAATGTAAATCACTGAATTGCAATGAAACCAAGCCATTTTTCTAATGAATTACTGCTAGTTTTTCAGAAAAAACATATTATTTGCAATCACACTAACTTGGCCTAAAACAGTGTTTACTAAAAAAACATTAATTTTCTCAAAACCAGTCGATTAAACTTACACAAAAATGCTTTAAACCAATGTAAATCACTGAATTGCAATGAAACCAAGCCATTTTTCCAATGAATTACTGCTAGTTTTTCAGAAAAAACATATTATTTGCAAACACACTAACTTGGCCTAAAACAGTGTTTACTAAAAAAACATTGATTTTCTCAAAAACAGTCGATTAAACTCACACAAAAATGCTTTAAACCAATGTAAATCACTGAATTGCAATGAAACGAAGCCATTTTTCCAATGAATTACTGCTAGTTTTTCAGAAAAAACATATTATTTGCAATCACACTAACTTGGCCTAAAACAGTGTTTACCAAAAAAACATTGATTTTCTCAAAAACAGTTGATTAAACTCACACAAAAATGCTTTAAACCAATGTAAATCATTGAATTGCAATGAAACGAAGCCATTTTTCCAATGAATTACTGCTAGTTTTTCAGAAAAAACATATTATTTGCAATCACACTAACTTGGCCTAAAACAGTGTTTACTAAAAAAACATTGATTTTCTCAAAAACAGTCGATTAAACTCACACAAAAATGCTTTAAACCAATGTAAATCACTGAATTGCAATGAAACGAAGCCATTTTTCCAATGAATTACTGCTAGTTTTTCAGAAAAAACATATTATTTGCAATCACACTAACTTGGCCTAAAACAGTGTTTACTAAAAAACATTGATTTTCTCAAAAACCGTCGATTAAACTCACACAAAAATGCTTTAAACCAATGTAAATCACTGAATTGCAATGAAACCAAGCCATTTTTCCAATGAATTACTGCTAGTTTTTCAGAAAAAACATATTATTTGCAATCACACTAACTTGGCCTAAAACAGTGTTTACCAAAAAAACATTGATTTTCTCAAAAACAGTTGATTAAACTCACACAAAAATGCTTTAAACCAATGTAAATCACTGAATTGCAATGAAACCAAGCCATTTTTCCAATGAATTACTGCTAGTTTTTCAGAAAAAACATATTATTTGCAATCACACTAACTTGGCCTAAAACAGTGTTTACTAAAAAAACATTGATTTTCTCAAAAACAGTCGATTAAACTCACACAAAAGTGCTTGAAACCAATGTAAATCACTGAATTGCAATGAAACGAAGCCATTTTTCCAATGAATTACTGCTAGTTTTTCAGAAAAAACATTTTATTTGCAATCACACTAACTTGGCCTAAAACATTGTTTACCAAAAAAACATTGATTTTCTCAAAAACAGTCGATTAAACTCACACAAAAATGCGTTAAACCCATGTAAATCACTGAATTGCAATGAAACGAAGCCATTTTTCCAATGAATTACTGCTAGTTTTTCAGAAAAAACATATTATTTGCAATCACACTAACTTGGCCTAAAACAGTGTTTACTAAAAAAACATTGATTTTCTCAAAAACAGTCGATTAAACTCATACAAAAATGCTTTAAACCAATGTAAATCACTGAATTGCAATGAAACCAAGCCATTTTTCCAATGAATTACTGCTAGTTTTACAGAAAAAACATATTATTTGCAATCACACTAACTTGGCCTAAAACAGCGTTTACCAAAAAAACATTGTTTTTCTCAAAAACAGTTGATTAAACTCACACAAAAATGCTTCAAAACAATGTAAATCACTGAATTGCAATGAAACCATGCCATTTTTCCAATGAATTACTGCTAGTTTTTCAGAAAAAACATATTATTTGCAATCACACTAACTTGGCCTAAAACAGTGTTTACTAAAAAAACATTGATTTTCTCAAAAACAGTCGATTAAACTCACACAAAAATGTTTTAAACCAATGTAAATCACTGAAATGCAATGAAACCACGCCATTTTTCTAATGAATTACTGCTAGTTTTTCAGAAAAAACATATTATTTGCAATCACACTAACTTGGCCTAAAACAGTGTTTACCAAAAAAACATTGATTTTCTCAAAAACAGTCGATTAAACTCACACAAAAATGCTTTAAACCAATGTAAATCACTGAAATGCAATGAAACCACGCCATTTTTCTAATGAATTACTGCTAGTTTTTCAGAAAAAACATATTATTTGCAATCACACTAACTTTGCCTAAAACAGTGTTTACTAAAAAAACATTGATTTTCTCAAAACCAGTCGATTAAACTCACACAAAAATGCTTTAAACTAATGTAAATCACTGAATTGCAATGAAACCAAGCCATTTTTCTAATGAATTACTGCTAGTTTTTCAGAAAAAACATATTATTTGCAATCACACTAACTTGGCCTAAAACAGTGTTTACCAAAAAAACATTGATTTTCTCAAAAACAGTCGATTAAACTCACACAAAAATGCTTTAAACCAATGTAAATCACTGAATTGCAATGAAACGAAGCCATTTTTCCAATGAATTACTGCTAGTTCTTCAGAAAAAACATATTATTTGCAATCACACTAACTTGGCCTAAAACAGTGTTTACTAAAAAAACATTGACTTTCTCAAAAACAGTCGATTAAACTCACACATAGATGCTTTAAACCAATGTAAATCACTGAATTGCAATGAAACGAAGCCATTTTTCCAATGAATTACTGCTAGTTTTTCAGAAAAAACATATTTTTTGCAATCACACTCACTTGGCCTAAAACAGTGTTTACCAAAAAAACATTGATTTTCTCAAAAACAGTCGATTAAACTCACACAAAAATGCTTTAAACCAATGTAAATCACTGAATTGCAATGAAACGAAGCCATTTTTCCAATGAATTACTGCTAGTTTTTCAGAAAAAACATATTATTTGCAATCACACTAACTTGGCCTAAAACAGTGTTTACCAAAAAAAACATTGATTTTCTCAAAAACAGTCGATTAAACTCACACAAAAATGCTTTAAACCAATGTAAATCACTGAATTGCAATGAAACCAAGCCATTTTTCTAATGAATTACTGCTAGTTTTTCAGAAAAAACATATTATTTGCAATCACACTAACTTGGCCTAAAACAGTGTTTACTAAAAAAACATTAATTTTCTCAAAACCAGTCGATTAAACTTACACAAAAATGCTTTAAACCAATGTAAATCACTGAATTGCAATGAAACCAAGCCATTTTTCCAATGAATTACTGCTAGTTTTTCAGAAAAAACATATTATTTGCAAACACACTAACTTGGCCTAAAACAGTGTTTACTAAAAAAACATTGATTTTCTCAAAAACAGTCAATTAAACTCACACAAAAATGCTTTAAACCAATGTAAATCACTGAATTGCAATGAAACGAAGCCATTTTTCCAATGAATTACTGCTAGTTTTTCAGAAAAAACATATTATTTGCAATCACACTAACTTGGCCTAAAACAGTGTTTACCAAAAAAACATTGATTTTCTCAAAAACAGTTGATTAAACTCACACAAAAATGCTTTAAACCAATGTAAATCATTGAATTGCAATGAAACGAAGCCATTTTTCCAATGAATTACTGCTAGTTTTTCAGAAAAAACATATTATTTGCAATCACACTAACTTGGCCTAAAACAGTGTTTACTAAAAAAACATTGATTTTCTCAAAAACAGTCGATTAAACTCACACAAAAATGCTTTAAACCAATGTAAATCACTGAATTGCAATGAAACGAAGCCATTTTTCCAATGAATTACTGCTAGTTTTTCAGAAAAAACATATTATTTGCAATCACACTAACTTGGCCTAAAACAGTGTTTACTAAAAAACATTGATTTTCTCAAAAACCGTCGATTAAACTCACACAAAAATGCTTTAAACCAATGTAAATCACTGAATTGCAATGAAACCAAGCCATTTTTCCAATGAATTACTGCTAGTTTTTCAGAAAAAACATATTGTTTGCAATCACACTAACTTGGCCTAAAACAGTGTTTACTAAAAAAACATTGATTTTCTCAAAAACAGTTGATTAAACTCACACAAAAATGCTTTAAACCAATGTAAATCACTGAATTGCAATGAAACCAAGCCATTTTTCCAATGAATTACTGCTAGTTTTTCAGAAAAAACATATTATTTGCAATCACACTAACTTGTCCTAAAACAGTGTTTACTAAAAAAACATTGATTTTCTCAAAAACAGTCGATTAAACTCACACAAAAGTGCTTGAAACCAATGTAAATCACTGAATTGCAATGAAACGAAGCCATTTTTCCAATGAATTACTGCTTGTTTTTCAGAAAAAACATTTTATTTGCAATCACACTAACTTGGCCTAAAACATTGTTTACCAAAAAAACATTGATTTTCTCAAAAACAGTCGATTAAACTCACACAAAAATGCTTTAAACCAATGTAAATCACTGAATTGCAATGAAACCAAGCCATTTTTCTAATGAATTACTGCTAGTTTTTCAGAAAAAACATATTATTTGAAATCACACTAGCTTGGCCTAAAACAGTTTTTACTAAAAAAACATTGATTTTCTCAAAACCAGTCGATTAAACTCACACAAAAATGCTTTAAACCAATGTAAATCACTGAATTGCAATGAAACCAAGCCATTTTTCCAATGAATTACTGCTAGTTTTTCAGAAAAAACATATTATTTGCAATCACACTAACTTGGCCTAAAACAGTGTTTACCAAAAAAACATTGATTTTCTCAAAAACAGTCGATTAAACTCACACAAAAATGCTTTAAACCAATGTAAATCACTGAATTGCAATGAAACGAAGCCATTTTTCCAATGAATTACTGCTAGTTTTTCAGAAAAAACATATTATTTGCAATCACACTAACTTGGCCTAAAACAGTGTTTACCAAAAAAACATTGATTTTCTCAAAAACAGTCGATTAAACTCACACAAAAATGCTTTAAACCAATGTAAATCACTGAATTGCAATGAAACCAAGCCATTTTTCCAATGAATTACTGCTAGTTTTTCAGAAAAAACATATTATTTGCAATCACACTAACTAGGCCCAAAACAGTGTTTACCAAAAAAACATTGATTTTCTCAAAAACTGTCGATTAAACTCACACAAAAATGCTTTAAACCAATGTAAATCACTGAATTGCAATGAAACGAAGCCATTTTTCCAATGAATTACTGCTAGTTTTTCAGAAAAAACATTTTATTTCCAATCACACTAACTTGGCCTAAAACAGTGTTTACCAGAAAAACATTGATTTTCTCAAAACCAGTCGATTAAACTCACACAAAAATGCTTTAAACCAATGTAAATCACTGAATTGCAATGAAACCAAGCCATTTTTCCAATGAATTACTGCTAGTTTTTCAGAAAAAACATATTATTTGCAATCACACTAACTTGGCCCAAAATAGTGTTTACCAAAAAAACATTGATTTTCTCAAAAAGAGTCGATTAAACTCACACAAAAATGCTTTAAACCAATGTAAATCACTGAATTGCAATGAAACCAAACCATTTTTCCAATGAATTACTGCTAGTTTTTCAGAAAAAACATATTATTTGCAATCACACTAACTTGGCCTAAAACAGTGTTTACCAAAAAAACATTGATTTTCTCAAAAAAAGTCGATTAAACTCACACAAAAATGCTTTAAACCAATGTAAATCACTGAATTGCAATGAAACCAAGCCATTTTTCCAATGAATTACTGCTAGTTTTTCAGAAAAAACATATTATTTGCAATCACACTAACTTGGCCTAAAACAGTGTTTACCAAAAAAACATTGATTTTCTCAAAAACAGTCAATTAAACTCACACAAAAATGCTTTAAACCAATGTAAATCACTGAATTGCAATGAAACCAAGCCATTTTTCCAATGAATTACTGCTAGTTTTTCAGAAAAAAAATATTATTTCCAATCACACTTACTTGGCCTAAGACAGTGTTTACTAAAAAAACATTGATTTTCTCAAAAACAGTCGATTAAACTCACACAAAAATGCTTTAAACCAATGTAAATCACTGAATTGCAATGAAACGAAGCCATGTTTCCAATGAATTACTGCTCGTTTTTCAGAAAAAACATATTATTTGCAATCAGACTAACTTGGCCTAAAACAGTGTTTACTAAAAAAACATTGATTTTCTCAAAAACAGTCGATTAAACTCACACAAAAATGCTTTAAACCAATGTAAATCACTGAATTGCAATGAAACGAAGCCATTTTTCCAATGAATTACTTCTCGTTCTTCAGAAAAAACATATTATTTGCAATCACACTAACTTGGCCTAAAACAGTGTTTACTAAAAAAACATTGATTTTCTCAAAAACAGTCGATTAAACTCACACAAAAATGCTTTAAACCAATGTAAATCACTGAATTGCAATGAAACCAAGCCATTTTTTCAATGAATTACTGCTAGTTTTTCAGAAAAAACATATTATTTGCAATCACACTAACTTGGCCCAGAACAGTGTTTACCAAAAAAACATTGATTTTCTCAAAAAGAGTCGATTAAACTCACACAAAAATGCTTTAAACCAATGTAAATCACTGAATTGCAATGAAACCAAGCCATTTTTCCAATGAATTACTGCTAGTTTTTCAGAAAAAACATATTATTTGCAATCACACTAACTTGGCCTAAAACAGTGTTTACTAAAAAAACATTGATTTTCTCAAAAACAGTCGATTAAACTCACACAAAAATGCTTTAAACCAATGTAAATCACTGAATTGCAATGAAACCAAGCCATTTTTCCAATGAATTACTGCTAGTTTTTCAGAAAAAACATATTATTTGCAATCACACTAACTTGGCCTAAAACAGTGTTTACCAGAAAAGCATTGATTTTCTCAAAACAAGTCGATTAAACTCACACAAAAATGCTTTAAACCAATGTAAATCACTGAATTGCAATGAAACCAAGCCATTTTTTCAATGAATTACTGCTAGTTTTTCAGAAAAAACATATTATTTGCAATCACACTAACTTGGCCTAAAACAGTGTTTACTAAAAAAACATTGATTTTCTCAAAAAAAGTCGATTAAACTCACACAAAAATGCTTTAAATCAATGTAAATCACTGAATTGCAATGAAACCAAACCATTTTTCCAATGAATTACTGCTAGTTTTTCAGAAAAAACATATTATTTGCAATCACACTAACTTGGCCTAAAACAGTGTTTACTAAAAAAACATTGATTTTCTCAAAAACAGTCGATTAAACTCACACAAAAATGCTTTAAACCAATGTAAATCACTGAATTGCAATGAAACGAAGCCATTTTTCTAATGAATTACTGCTAGTTTTTCAGAAAAAACATATTATTTGCAATCACACTAACTTGGCCTAAAACAGTGTTTACTAAAAAACATTGATTTTCTCAAAAACAGTCGATTAAACTCACACAAAAATGCTTTAAACCAATGTAAATCACTGATTTGCAATGAAACCAAGCCATTTTTCCAATGAATTACTGCTAGTTTTTCAGAAAAAACATATTATTTGCAATCACACTAACTTGGCCTAAAACAGTGTTTACCAAAAAATCATTGATTTTCTCAAAAACAGTCGATTAAACTCACACAAAAATGCTTTAAACCAATGTAAATCACTGAATTGCAATGAAACGAAGCCATTTTTCCAATGAATTACTGCTAGTTTTTCAGAATAAACATTTTATTTGCAATCACACTAACTTGGCCTTAAACAGTGTTTACCAAAAAAACATTGATTTTCTCAAAAACAGTCGATTAAACTCACACAAAAATGCTTTAAACCAATGTAAATCACTGAATTGCAATGAAACGAAGCCATTTTTCCAATGAATCACTGCTAGTTTTTCAGAAAAAACATATTATTTGCAATCACACTAACTTGGCCTAAAACAGTGTTTACTAAAAAAACATTGATTTTCTGAAAAACAGTCGATTAAACTCACACAAAAATGCTTTAAATCAATGTAAATCACTGAATTGCAATGAAACCAAGCCATTTTTCCAATGAATTACTGCTAGTTTTTCAGAAAAAACATATTATTTGCAATCACACTAACTTGGCCTAAAACAGTGTTTACTAAAAAAACATTGATTTTCTCAAAAACAGTCGATTAAACTCACACAAAAATGCTTTAAACCAATGTAAATCACTGAATTGCAATGAAACGAAGCCATTTTTCCAATGAATTACTGCTAGTTTTTCAGAAAAAACATATTATTTGCAATCACACTAACTTGGCCTAAAACAGTGTTTACTAAAAAACATTGATTTTCTCAAAAACAGTCGATTAAACTCACACAAAAATGCTTTAAACCAATGTAAATCACTGATTTGCAATGAAACCAAGCCATTTTTCCAATGAATTACTGCTAGTTTTTCAGAAAAAACATATTATTTGCAATCACACTAACTTGGCCTAAAACAGTGTTTACCAAAAAATCATTGATTTTCTCAAAAACAGTCGATTAAACTCACACAAAAATGCTTTAAACCAATGTAAATCACTGAATTGCAATGAAACGAAGCCATTTTTCCAATGAATTACTGCTAGTTTTTCAGAATAAACATTTTATTTGCAATCACACTAACTTGGCCTTAAACAGTGTTTACCAAAAAAACATTGATTTTCTCAAAAACAGTCGATTAAACTCACACAAAAATGCTTTAAACCAATGTAAATCACTGAATTGCAATGAAACGAAGCCATTTTTCCAATGAATTACTGCTAGTTTTTCAGAAAAAACATATTATTTGCAATCACACTAACTTGGCCTAAAACAGTGTTTACTAAAAAACATTGATTTTCTCAAAAACAGTCGATTAAACTCACACAAAAATGCTTTAAACCAATGTAAATCACTGATTTGCAATGAAACCAAGCCATTTTTCCAATGAATTACTGCTAGTTTTTCAGAAAAAACATGTTATTTGCAATCACACTAACTTGGCCTAAAACAGTGTTTACCAAAAAATCATTGATTTTCTCAAAAACAGTCGATTAAACTCACACAAAAATGCTTTAAACCAATGTAAATCACTGAATTGCAATGAAACGAAGCCATTTTTCCAATGAATTACTGCTAGTTTTTCAGAATAAACATTTTATTTGCAATCACACTAACTTGGCCTTAAACAGTGTTTACCAAAAAAACATTGATTTTCTCAAAAACAGTCGATTAAACTCACACAAAAATGCTTTAAACCAATGTAAATCACTGAATTGCAATGAAACGAAGCCATTTTTCTAATGAATTACTGCTAGTTTTTCAGAAAAAACATATTATTTGCAATCACACTAACTTAGCCTAAAACAGTGTTTACTAAAAAAACATTGATTTTCTCAAAAAAAGTCGATTAAACTCACACAAAAATGCTTTGAACCAATGTAAATCACTGAATTGCAATGAAACGAAGCCATTTTTCCAATGAATTACTGCTAGTTTTTCAGAAAAAACATATTATTTGCAATCACACTAACTTGGCCTAAAACAGTGTTTTCCAAAAAAAACATTGATTTTCTCAAAAACAGTCGATTAAACTCACACAAAAATGCTTTAAACCAATGTAAATCACTGAATTGCAATGAAACCAAGCCATTTTTTCAATGAATTACTGCTAGTTTTTCAGAAAAAACATATTATTTGCAATCACACTAACTTGGCCCAAAATAGTGTTTACAAAAAAACATTGATTTTCTCAAAAAGAGTCGATTAAACTCACACAAAAATGCTTTAAACCAATGTAAATCACTGAATTGCAATGAAACCAAGCCATTTTTCCAATGAATTACTGCTAGTTTTTCAGAAAAAACATATTATTTGCAATCACACTAACTTGGCCTAAAACAGTGTTTACCAAAAAAACATTGATTTTCTCAAAAACAGTCGATTAAACTCACACAAAAATGCTTTAAATCAATGTAAATCACTGAATTGCAATGAAACCAAACCATTTTTCCAATGAATTACTGCTAGTTTTCAGAAAAAACATATTATTTGCAATCACACTAACTTGGCCTAAAACAGTGTTTACCAAAAAAACATTGATTTTCTCAAAAACAGTCGATTAAACTCACACAAAAATGCTTTAAACCAACGTAAATCACTGAATTGCAATGAAACCAAGGCATTTTTCCAATGAATTACTGCTAGTTTTTCAGAAAAAACATATTATTTGCAATCACACTTACTTGGCCTAAAACAGTGTTTACTAAAAAAATATTGATTTTCTCAAAAACAGTCGATTAAACTCACACAAAAATGCTTTAAACCAATGTAAATCACTGAATTGCAATGAAACCAAGCCATTTTTCCAATGAATTACTGCTAGTTTTTCAGAAAAAACATATTATTTGCAATCACACTAACTTGGCCTAAAACAGTGTTTACCAAAAAAACATTGATTTTCTCAAAAACAGTCGGTTAAACTCACACAAAAATGCTTTAAACCAATGTAAATCACTGAATTGCAATGAAACGAAGCCATTTTTCCATTGAATAACTGCTAGTTTTTCAGAAAAACATATTATTTGCAATCACACTATTTTGGCCTAAAACAGTGTTTACCAAAAAAACATTGATTTTCTCAAAAACAGTCGATTAAACTCACACAAAAATGCTTTAAACCAATGTAAATCACTGAATTGCAATGAAACCAAGCCATTTTTCCAATGAATTACTGCTAGTTTTTCAGAAAAAACATATTATTTGCAATCACACTAACTTGGCCTAAAACAGTGTTTACCAAAAAAACATTGATTTTCTCAAAAACAGTCGATTAAACTCACACAAAAATGCTTTAAACCAACGTAAATCACTGAATTGCAATGAAACCAAGCCATTTTTCCAATGAATTACTGCTAGTTTTTCAGAAAAAACATATTATTTGCAATCACACTTACTTGGCCTAAAACAGTGTTTACTAAAAAAATATTGATTTTCTCAAAAACAGTCGATTAAACTCACACAAAAATGCTTTAAACCAATGTAAATCACTGAATTGCAATGAAACCAAGCCATTTTTCCAATGAATTACTGCTAGTTTTTCAGAAAAAACATATTATTTGCAATCACACTAACTTGGCCTAAAACAGTGTTTACCAAAAAAACATTGATTTTCTCAAAAACAGTCGGTTAAACTCACACAAAAATGCTTTAAACCAATGTAAATCACTGAATTGCAATGAAACGAAGCCATTTTTCCATTGAATAACTGCTAGTTTTTCAGAAAAACATATTATTTGCAATCACACTATTTTGGCCTAAAACAGTGTTCACTAAAAAAACATTGATTTTCTCAAAAACAGTCGATTAAACTCACGCAAAAATGCTTTAATCCAATGTAAGTCACTGAATTGCAATGAAACGAAGCCATTTTTCCAATGAATTACTGCTAGTTTTTCAGAAAAAACATATTATTTGCAATCACACTAACTTGGCCTAAAACAGTGTTTACCAAAAAAACATTGATTTTCTCAAAAACAGTCGATTAAACTCACACAAAAATGCTTTAAACCAATGTAAATCACTGAATTGCAATGAAACCAAGCCATTTTTCCAATGAATTACTGCTAGTTTTTCAGAAAAAACATATTAT
Source organism: Catostylus mosaicus (assembly GCA_964019065.1). NCBI lineage: Eukaryota > Metazoa > Cnidaria > Scyphozoa > Rhizostomeae > Catostylidae > Catostylus > Catostylus mosaicus. The sequence goes on from OZ025187.1 coordinate 7,639,245, forward strand.
TTGCAATCACACTAACTTGGCCTAAAACAGTGTTTACCAAAAAAACATTGATTTTCTCAAAAACAGTCGATTAAACTCACACAAAAATGCTTTAAACCAATGTAAATCACTGAATTGCAATGAAACCAAGCCATTTTTCCAATGAATTACTGCTAGTTTTTCAGAAAAAACATATTATTTGCAATCACACTAACTTGGCCTAAAACAGTGTTTACCAAAAAAACATTGATTTTCTCAAAAACAGTCGATTAAACTCACACAAAAATGCTTTAAATCAATGTAAATCACTGAATTGCAATGAAACCAAACCATTTTTCCAATGAATTACTGCTAGTTTTTCAGAAAAAACATATTATTTGCAATCACTCTAACTTGGCCTAAAACAGTGTTTACCAAAAAAACATTGATTTTCTCAAAAACAGTCGATTAAACTCACACAAAAATGCTTTAAACCAACGTAAATCACTGAATTGCAATGAAACCAAGGCATTTTTCCAATGAATTACTGCTAGTTTTTCAGAAAAAACATATTATTTGCAATCACACTAACTTGGCCTAAAACAGTGTTTACTAAAAAAATATTGATTTTCTCAAAAACAGTCGATTAAACTCACACAAAAATGCTTTAAACCAATGTAAATCACTGAATTGCAATGAAACCAAGCCATTTTTCCAATGAATTACTGCTAGTTTTTCAGAAAAAACATATTATTTGCAATCACACTAACTTGGCCTAAAACAGTGTTTACCAAAAAAACATTGATTTTCTCAAAAACAGTCGATTAAACTCACACAAAAATGCTTTAAACCAATGTAAATCACTGAATTGCAATGAAACGAAGCCATTTTTCCATTGAATAACTGCTAGTTTTTCAGAAAAACATATTATTTGCAATCACACTATTTTGGCCTAAAACAGTGTTTACTAAAAAAACATTGATTTTCTCAAAAACAGTCGATTAAACTCACGCAAAAATGCTTTAATCCAATGTAAGTCACTGAATTGCAATGAAACGAAGCCATTTTTCCAATGAATTACTGCTAGTTTTTCAGAAAAAACATATTATTTGCAATCACACTAACTTGGCCTAAAACAGTGTTTACCAAAAAAACATTGATTTTCTCAAAAACAGTCGATTAAACTCACACAGAAATGCTTTAAACCAATGTAAATCACTGAATTGCAATGAAACCAAGCCATTTTTCCAATGAATTACTGCTAGTTTTTCAGAAAAAACATATTATTTGCAATCACACTAACTTAGCCTAAAACAGTGTTTACCAAAAAAACATTGATTTTCTCAAAAACAGTCGATTAAACTCACACAAAAATGCTTTAAACCAATGTAAATCACTGAATTGCAATGAAACGAAGCCATTTTTCCATTGAATAACTGCTAGTTTTTCACAAAAACATATTATTTGCAATGACACTATTTTGGCCTAAAACAGTGTTTACTAAAAAAACATTGATTTTCTCAAAAACAGTCGATTAAACTCACGCAAAAATGCTTTAATCAAATGTAAATCACTGAATTGCAATGAAACCAAGCCATTTTTCCAATGAATTACTGCTACTTTTTCAGAAAAAACATATTATTTGCAATCACACTAACTTGGCCTAAAACAGTATTTACTAAAAAAACATTGATTTTCTCAAAAACAGTCGATTAAACTCAAACAAAAATGCTTTAAACCAATGTAAGTAACTGAATTGCAATGAAACCAAGCCATTTTTCCAATGAATTACTGCTAGTTTTTAGAAAAAACATATTATTTGCAATCACACTAACTTGGCCCAAAACAGTGTTTACCAAAAAAACATTGATTCTCTCAAAAAGAGTCGATTAAACTCACACAAAAATGCTTTAAACCAATGTATATCACTGAATTGCAATGAAACGAAGCCATTTTTCCAATGAATTACTCCTAGTTTTTCAGAAAAAACATATTATTTGCAATCACACTAACTTGGCCTAAAACAGTGTTTACTAAAAAAACATTGATTTTCTCAAAAACCGTCGATTAAACTCACACAAAAATGCTTTAAACCAATGTAAATCACTGAATTGCAATGAAACCAAGCCATTTTTCCAATGAATTACTGCTAGTTTTTCAGAAAAAACATATTATTTGCAATCACACTAACTTGGCCTAAAACAGTGTTTACCAAAAAAACATTGATTTTCTCAAAAACAGTCGATTAAACTCACACAAAAATGCTTTAAACCAATGTAAATCACTGAATTGCAATGAAAACAAGCCTTTTTTCCAATGAATTACTGCTAGTTTTTCAGAAAAAACATATTATTTGCAATCAAACTAACTTGGCCTAAAACAGTGTTTACCAAAAAAACATTGATTTTCTCAAAAACAGTCGATTAAACTCAAACAAAAATGCTTTAAACCAATGTAAATCACTGAATTGCAATGAAACCAAGCCATTTTTTCAATGAATTACTGCTAGTTTTTCAGAAAAAACATATTATTTTACAATCACACTAACTTGGCCTAAAACAGTGTTTACTAAAAATACATTGATTTTCTCAAAAACAGTCGATTAAACTCACACAAAAATGCTTTAAACCAATGTAAATCACTGAATTGCAATGAAACCAAGCCATTTTTCCAATGAATTACTGCTAGTTTTTCAGAAAAAACATATTATTTGCAATCACACTAACTTGGCCTAAAACAGTGTTTACCAAAAAAACATTGATTTTCTCAAAAACAGTCGATTAAACTCACACAAAAATGCTTTAAACCAATGTAAATCACTGAATTGCAATGAAACGAAGCCATTTTTCCATTGAATAACTGCTAGTTTTTCAGAAAAACATATTATTTGCAATCACACTATTTTGGCCTAAAACAGTGTTTACTAAAAAAACATTGATTTTCTCAAAAACAGTCGATTAAACTCACGCAAAAATGCTTTAATCCAATGTAAGTCACTGAATTGCAATGAAACGAAGCCATTTTTCCAATGAATTACTGCTAGTTTTTCAGAAAAAACATATTATTTGCAATCACACTAACTTGGCCTAAAACAGTGTTTACCAAAAAAACATTGATTTTCTCAAAAACAGTCGATTAAACTCACACAAAAATGCTTTAAACCAATGTAAATCACTGAATTGCAATGAAACGAAGCCATTTTTCCATTGAATAACTGCTAGTTTTTCAGAAAAACATATTATTTGCAATCACACTATTTTGGCCTAAAACAGTGTTTACTAAAAAAACATTGATTTTCTCAAAAACAGTCGATTAAACTCACGCAAAAATGCTTTAATCAAATGTAAATCACTGAATTGCAATGAAACCAAGCCATTTTTTCCAATGAATTACTGCTACTTTTTCAGAAAAAACATATTATTTGCAATCACACTAACTTGGCCTAAAACAGTATTTACTAAAAAAACATTGATTTTCTCAAAAACAGTCGATTAAACTCAACTAAAAATGCTTTAAACCAATGTAAGTCACTGAATTGCAATGAAACCAAGCCATTTTTCCAATGAATTACTGCTAGTTTTTCAGAAAAAACATATTATTTGCAATCACACTAACTTGGCCCAAAACAGTGTTTACCAAAAAAACATTGATTTTCTCAAAAAGAGTCGATTAAACTCACACAAAAATGCTTTAAACCAATGTATATCACTGAATTGCAATGAAACGAAGCCATTTTTCCAATGAATTACTCCTAGTTTTTCAGAAAAAACATATTATTTGCAATCACACTAACTTGGCCTAAAACAGTGTTTACTAAAAAAACATTGATTTTCTCAAAAACAGTCGATTAAACTCACGCAGAAATACTTTAATCAAATGTAAATCACTGAATTGCAATGAAACCAAGCCATTTTTCCAATGAATTACTGCTACTTTTTCAGAAAAAACATATTATTTGCAATCACACTAACTTGGCCTAAAACAGTATTTACTAAAAAAACATTGATTTTCTCAAAAACAGTCGATTAAACTCAAACAAAAATGCTTTAAACCAATGTAAGTCACTGAATTGCAATGAAACCAAGCCATTTTTCCAATGAATTACTGCTAGTTTTTCAGAAAAAACATATTATTTGCAATCACACTAACTTGGCCCAAAACAGTGTTTACAAAAAAAACATTGATTTTCTCAAAAAGAGTCGATTAAACTCACACAAAAATGCTTTAAACCAATGTATATCACTGAATTGCAATGAAACGAAGCCATTTTTCCAATGAATTACTCCTAGTTTTTCAGAAAAAACATATTATTTGCAATCACACTAACTTGGCCTAAAACAGTGTTTACTAAAAAAACATTGATTTTCTCAAAAACAGTCGATTAAACTCACACAAAAATGCTTTAAACCAATGTAAATCACTGAATTGCAATGAAACCAAGCCATTTTTCCAATGAATTACTGCTAGTTTTTCAGAAAAAACATATTATTTGCAATCACACTAACTTGGCCTAAACAGTGTTTACTAAAAAAACATTGATTTTCTCAAAACAGTCGATTAAACTCACACAAAAATGCTTTAAACCAATGTAAGTCACTGAATTGCAATGAAACCAAGCCATTTTTCCAATGAATTACTGCTAGTTTTTCAGAAAAAACATATTATTTGCAATCACACTAACTTGGCCTAAAACAGTGTTTACTAAAAAAACATTGATTTTCTCAAAAACAGTCGATTAAACTCACACAAAAATGCTTTAAACCAACGTAAATCACTGAATTGCAATGAAACCAAGGCATTTTTCCAATGAATTACTGCTAGTTTTTCAGAAAAAACATATTATTTGCAATCACACTAACTTGGCCTAAAACAGTGTTTACTAAAAAAACATTGATTTTCTCAAAAACAGTCGATTAAACTCACACAAAAATGCATTAAACCAATGTAAATCACTGAATTGCAATGAAACCAAGCCATTTTTCCAATGAATTACTGCTAGTTTTTCAGAAAAAACATATTATTTGCAATCACACTAACTTGGCCTAAAACAGTGTTTACCAAAAAAACATTGATTTTCTCAAAAACAGTCGATTAAACTCACACAAAAATGCTTTAAACCAATGTAAATCACTGAATTGCAATGAAACGAAGCCATTTTTCCATTGAATAACTGCTAGTTTTTCAGAAAAACATATTATTTGCAATCACACTAACTTGGCCTAAAACAGTGTTTACCAAAAAAACATTGATTTTCTCAAAAACAGTCGATTAAACTCACGCAGAAATACTTTAATCAAATGTAAATCACTGAATTGCAATGAAAACAAGCCATTTTTCCAATGAATTACTGCTACTTTTTCAGAAAAAACATATTATTTGCAATCACACTAACTTGGCCTAAAACAGTATTTACTAAAAAAACATTGATTTTCTCAAAAACAGTCGATTAAACTCAAACAAAAATGCTTTAAACCAATGTAAGTCACTGAATTGCAATGAAACCAAGCCATTTTTCCAATGAATTACTGCTAGTTTTTCAGAAAAAACATATTATTTGCAATCACACTAACTTGGCCCAAAACAGTGTTTACTAAAAAAACATTGATTTTCTCAAAAACAGTCGATTAAACTCACGCAGAAATACTTTAATCAAATGTAAATCACTGAATTGCAATGAAACCAAGCCATTTTTCCAATGAATTACTGCTACTTTTTCAGAAAAAACATATTATTTGCAATCACACTAACTTGGCCTAAAACAGTATTTACTAAAAAAACATTGATTTTCTCAAAAACAGTCGATTAAACTCAAACAAAAATGCTTTAAACCAATGTAAGTCACTGAATTGCAATGAAACCAAGCCATTTTTCCAATGAATTACTGCTAGTTTTTCAGAAAAAACATATTATTTGCAATCACACTAACTTGGCCCAAAACAGTGTTTACAAAAAAAACATTGATTTTCTCAAAAAGAGTCGATTAAACTCACACAAAAATGCTTTAAACCAATGTATATCACTGAATTGCAATGAAACGAAGCCATTTTTCCAATGAATTACTCCTAGTTTTTCAGAAAAAACATATTATTTGCAATCACACTAACTTGGCCTAAAACAGTGTTTACTAAAAAAACATTGATTTTCTCAAAAACAGTCGATTAAACTCACACAAAAATGCTTTAAACCAACGTAAATCACTGAATTGCAATGAAACCAAGGCATTTTTCCAATGAATTACTGCTAGTTTTTCAGAAAAAACATATTATTTGCAATCACACTAACTTGGCCTAAAACAGTGTTTACTAAAAAAACATTGATTTTCTCAAAAACAGTCGATTAAACTCACACAAAAATGCATTAAACCAATGTAAATCACTGAATTGCAATGAAACCAAGCCATTTTTCCAATGAATTACTGCTAGTTTTTCAGAAAAAACATATTATTTGCAATCACACTAACTTGGCCTAAAACAGTGTTTACCAAAAAAACATTGATTTTCTCAAAAACAGTCGATTAAACTCACACAAAAATGCTTTAAACCAATGTAAATCACTGAATTGCAATGAAACGAAGCCATTTTTCCATTGAATAACTGCTAGTTTTTCAGAAAAACATATTATTTGCAATCACACTATTTTGGCCTAAAACAGTGTTTACTAAAAAAACATTGATTTTCTCAAAAACAGTCGATTAAACTCACGCAAAAATGCTTTAATCCAATGTAAGTCACTGAATTGCAATGAAACGAAGCCATTTTTCCAATGAATTACTGCTAGTTTTTCAGAAAAAACATATTATTTGCAATCACACTAACTTGGCCTAAAACAGTGTTTACCAAAAAAACATTGATTTTCTCAAAAACAGTCGATTAAACTCACACAAAAATGCTTTAAACCAATGTAAATCACTGAATTGCAATGAAACCAAGCCATTTTTCCAATGAATTACTGCTAGTTTTTCAGAAAAAACATATTATTTGCAATCACACTAACTTGGCCTAAAACAGTGTTTACCAAAAAAACATTGATTTTCTCAAAAACAGTCGATTAAACTCACACAAAACTGCTTTAAACCAATGTAAATCACTGAATTGCAATGAAACGAAGCCATTTTTCCATTGAATAACTGCTAGTTTTTCAGAAAAACATATTATTTGCAATCACACTATTTTGGCCTAAAACAGTGTTTACTAAAAAAACATTGATTTTCTCAAAAACAGTCGATTAAACTCACGCAAAAATGCTTTAATCAAATGTAAATCACTGAATTGCAATGAAACCAAGCCATTTTTCCAATGAATTACTGCTACTTTTTCAGAAAAAACATATTATTTGCAATCACACTAACTTGGCCTAAAACAGTATTTACTAAAAAAACATTGATTTTCTCAAAAACAGTCGATTAAACTCAAACAAAAATGCTTTAAACCAATGTAAGTCACTGAATTGCAATGAAACCAAGCCATTTTTCCAATGAATTACTGCTAGTTTTTCAGAAAAAACATATTATTTGCAATCACACTAACTTGGCCCAAAACAGTGTTTACCAAAAAAACATTGATTTTCTCAAAAAGAGTCGATTAAACTCACACAAAAATGCTTTAAACCAATGTATATCACTGAATTGGAATGAAACGAAGCCATTTTTCCAATGAATTACTCCTAGTTTTTCAGAAAAAACATATTATTTGCAATCACACTAACTTGGCCTAAAACAGTGTTTACTAAAAAAACATTGATTTTCTCAAAAACAGTCGATTAAAATCACGCAGAAATACTTTAATCAAATGTAAATCACTGAATTGCAATGAAACCAAGCCATTTTTCCAATGAATTACTGCTACTTTTTCAGAAAAAACATATTATTTGCAATCACACTAACTTGGCCTAAAACAGTATTTACTAAAAAAACATTGATTTTCTCAAAAACAGTCGATTAAACTCAAACAAAAATGCTTTAAACCAATGTAAGTCACTGAATTACAATGAAACCAAGCCATTTTTCCAATGAATTACTGCTAGTTTTTCAGAAAAAACATATTATTTGCAATCACACTAACTTGGCCCAAAACAGTGTTTACAAAAAAAACATTGATTTTCTCAAAAAGAGTCGATTAAACTCCCACAAAAATGCTTTAAACCAATGTATATCACTGAATTGCAATGAAACGAAGCCATTTTTCCAATGAATAACTCCTAGTTTTTCAGAAAAAACATATTATTTGCAATCACACTAACTTGGCCTAAAACAGTGTTTACTAAAAAAACATTGATTTTCTCAAAAACAGTCGATTAAACTCACACAAAAATGCTTTAAACCAATGTAAATCACTGAATTGCAATGAAACCAAGCCATTTTTCCAATGAATTACTGCTAGTTTTTCAGAAAAAACATATTATTTGCAATCACACTAACTTGGCCTAAACAGTGTTTACTAAAAAAACATTGATTTTCTCAAAACAGTCGATTAAACTCACACAAAAATGCTTTAAACCAATGTAAATCACTGAATTGCAATGAAACCAAGCCATTCTTCCAATGAATTACTGCTAGTTTTTCAGAAAAAACATATTATTTGCAATCACACTAACTTGGCCTAAAACAGTGTTTACTAAAAAAACATTGATTTTCTCAAAAACAGTCGATTAAACTCACACAAAAATGCTTTAAACCAATGTAAATCTCTGAATTGCAATGAAACCAAGCCATTTTTCCAATGAATTAATGCTAGTTTTTCAGAAAAAACATATTATTTGCAATCACACTAACTTGGCCTAAAACAGTGTTTACTAAAAAAACATTGATTTTCTCAAAAACAGTCGATTAAACTCATACAAAAATGCTTTAAACCAATGTATATCACTGAATTGGAATGAAACGAAGCCATTTTTCCAATGAATTACTCCTAGTTTTTCAGAAAAAACATATTATTTGCAATCACACTAACTTGGCCTAAAACAGTGTTTACTAAAAAAACATTGATTTTCTCAAAAACAGTCGATTAAACTCACACAAAAATGCTTTAAACCAATGTAAATCACTGAATTGCAATGAAACCAAGCCATTTTTCCAATGAATTACTGCTAGTTTTTCAGAAAAAACATATTATTTGCAATCACACTAACTTGGCCTAAACAGTGTTTACTAAAAAAACATTGATTTTCTCAAAACAGTCGATTAAACTCACACAAAAATGCTTTAAACCAATGTAAATCTCTGAATTGCAATGAAACCAAGCCATTTTTCCAATGAATTAATGCTAGTTTTTCAGAAAAAACATATTATTTGCAATCACACTAACTTGGCCTAAAACAGTGTTTACTAAAAAAACATTGATTTTCTCAAAAACAGTCGATTAAACTCATACAAAAATGCTTTAAACCAATGTAAGTCACTGAATTGCAATGAAACGAAGCCATTTTTCCAATGAATTACTGCTAGTTTTTCAGAAAAAACATATTATTTGCAATCACACTAACTTGGCCTAAAACAGTGTTTACCAAAAAAACATTGATTTTCTCAAAAACAGTCGATTAAACTCACGCAAAAATGCTTTAATCCAATGTAAATCACTGAATTGCAATGAAACCAAGCCATTTTTCCAATGAATTACTGCTAGTTTTTCAGAAAAAACATATCATTTGCAATCACACTAACTTGGCCTAAAACAGTGTTTACCAAAAAAACATTGATTTTCTCAAAAACAGTCGATTAAACTCACACAAAAATGCTTTAAACCAATGTAAATCACTGAATTGCAATGAAACCAAGCCATTTTTCCAATGAATTACTGCTAGTTTTTCAGAAAAAACATATTATTTGCAATCACACTAACTTGGCCTAAAACAGTGTTTACCAAAAAAACATTGATTTTCTCAAAAACAGTCGATTAAACTCACACAAAAATGCTTTAAACCAATGTAAATCACTGAATTGCAATGAAACCAAGCCATTTTTCCAATGAATTACTGCTAGTTTTTCAGAAAAAACATATTATTTGCAATCACACTAACTTGGCCTAAAACAGTGTTTACCAAAAAAACATTGATTTTCTCAAAAACAGTCGATTAAACTCACACAAAAATGCTTTAAACCAATGTAAATCACTGAAGTGCAATGAAACCAAGCCATTATTCCAATGAATTACTGCTAGTTTTTCAGAAAAAACATATTATTTGCAATCACACTAACTTGGCCTAAAACAGTGTTTACTAAAAAAACATTGATTTTCTCAAAAACAGTCGATTAACCTCACACAAAAATGCTTTAAACCAATGTAAATCACTGAATTGCAATGAAACCAAGCCATTTTTCCAATGAATTACTGCTAGTTTTTCAGAAAAAACATATTATTTGCAATAACACTAACTTGGCCTAAAACAGTGTTTACCAAAAAAACATTGATTTTCTCAAAACCAGTCGATTAAACTCACACAAAAATGCTTTAAACCAATGTAAATCACTGAATTGCAATGAAACGAAGCCATTTTTCCATTGAATAACTGCTAGTTTTTCAGAAAAACATATTATTTGCAATCACACTATTTTGGCCTAAAACAGTGTTTACTAAAAAAACATTGATTTTCTCAAAAACAGTCGATTAAACTCACGCAAAAATGCTTTAATCCAATGTAAGTCACTGAATTGCAATGAAACGAAGCCATTTTTCCAATGAATTACTGCTAGTTTTTCAGAAAAAACATATTATTTGCAATCACACTAACTTGGCCTAAAACAGTGTTTACCAAAAAAACATTGATTTTCTCAAAAACAGTCGATTAAACTCACACAAAAATGCTTTAAACCAATGTAAATCACTGAATTGCAATGAAACCAAGCCATTTTTCCAATGAATTACTGCTAGTTTTTCAGAAAAAACATATTATTTGCAATCACACTAACTTGGCCTAAAACAGTGTTTACCAAAAAAACATTGATTTTCTCAAAAACAGTCGATTAAACTCACACAATAATGCTTTAAACAAATGTAAATCACTGAATTGCAATGAAACGAAGCCATTTTTCCATTGAATAACTGCTAGTTTTTCAGAAAAACATATTATTTGCAATCACACTATTTTGGCCTAAAACAGTGTTTACCAAAAAAACATTGATTTTCTCAAAAACAGTCGATTAAACTCACACAAAAATGCTTTAAACCAATGTAAATCACTGAATTGCAATGAAACCAAGCCATTTTTCCAATGAATTACTGCTAGTTTTTCAGAAAAAACATATTATTTGCAATCACACTATTTTGGCCTAAAACAGTGTTTACTAAAAAAACATTGATTTTCTCAAAAACAGTCGATTAAACTCACGCAAAAATGCTTTAATCAAATGTAAATCACTGAATTGCAATGAAACCAAGCCATTTTTCCAATAAATTACTGCTACTTTTTCAGAAAAAAACATATTATTTGCAATCACACTAACTAGGCCTAAAACAGTCTTTACTAAAAAAACATTGAATTTCTCAAAAACAGTCGATTAAACTCAAACAAAAATGCTTTAAACCAATGTAAGTCACTGAATTGCAATGAAACCAAGCCATTTTTCCAATGAATTACTGCTAGTTTTTCAGAAAAAACATATTATTTGCAATCACACTTACTTGGCCCAAAACAGTGTTTACCAAAAAAACATTGATTTTCTCAAAAAGAGTCGATTAAACTCACACAAAAATGCTTTAAACCAATGTATATCACTGAATTGCAATGAAATGAAACCATTTTTCCAATGAATTACTCCTAGTTTTTCAGAAAAAACATATTATTTGCAATCACACTTACTTGGCCTAAAACAGTGTTTACTAAAAAAACATTGATTTTCTCAAAAACAGTCGATTAAACTCACGCAAAAATGCTTTAATCAAATGTAAATCACTGAATTGCAATGAAACCAAGCCATTTTTCCAATGAATTACTGCTACTTTTTCAGAAAAAACATATTATTTGCAATCACACTAACTTGGCCTAAAACAGTATTTACTAAAAAAACATTGATTTTCTCAAAAACAGTCGATTAAACTCAAACAAAAATGCTTTAAACCAATGTAAGTCACTGAATTGCAATGAAACCAAGCCATTTTTCCAATGAATTACTGCTAGTTTTTCAGAAAAAACATATTATTTGCAATAACACTAACTTGGCCCAAAACAGTGTTTACCAAAAAAACATTGATTTTCTCAAAAACAGTCGATTAAACTCACGCAAAAATGCTTTAATCCAATGTATATCACTGAATTGCAATGAAACGAAGCCATTTTTCCAATGAATATCTCCTAGTTTTTCAGAAAAAACATATTATTTGCAATCACACTAACTTGGCCTAAAACAGTGTTTACTAAAAAAACATTGATTTTCTCAAAAACAGTCGATTAAACTCACACAAAAATGCTTTAAACCAATGTAAATCACTGAATTGCTATGAAACCAAGCCATTTTTCCAATGAATTACTGCTAGTTTTTCAGAAAAAACATATTATTTGCAATCACACTGACTTGGCCTAAACAGTGTTTACTAAAAAAACATTGATTTTCTCAAAACAGTAGATTAAACTCACACAAAAATGCTTTAAACCAATGTAAATCACTGAATTGCAATGAAACCAAGCCATTCTTCCAATGAATTACTGCTAGTTTTTCAGAAAAAACATATTATTTGCAATCACACTAACTTGGCCTAAAACAGTGTTTACTAAAAAAACATTGATTTTCTCAAAAACAGTCGATTAAACTCACACAAAAATGCTTTAAACCAATGTAAATCTCTGAATTGCAATGAAACCAAGCCATTTTTCCAATGAATTACTGCTAGTTTTTCAGAAAAAACATATTATTTGCAATCACACTAACTTGGCCTAAAACAGTGTTTACTAAAAAAACATTGATTTTCTCAAAAACAGTCGATTAAACTCATACAAAAATGCTTTAAACCAATGTAAATCACTGAATTGCAATGAAACGAAGCCATTTTTCCATTGAATAACTGCTAGTTTTTCAGAAAAACATATTATTTGCAATCACACTAACTTGGCCTAAAACAGTGTTTACCAAAAAAACATTGATTTTCTCAAAAACAGTCGATTAAACTCACGCAAAAATGCTTTAATCCAATGTAAATCACTGAATTGCAATGAAACCAAGCCATTTTTCCAATGAATTACTGCTAGTTTTTCAGAAAAAACATATTATTTGCAATCACACTAACTTGGCCTAAAACAGTGTTTACCAAAAAAACATTGATTTTCTCAAAAACAGTCGATTAAACTCACACAAAAATGCTTTAAACCAATGTAAATCACTGACGTGCAATGAAACCAAGCCATTATTCCAATGAATTACTGCTAGTTTTTCAGAAAAAACATATTATTTGCAATCACACTAACTTGGCCTAAAACAGTGTTTACTAAAAAAACATTGATTTTCTCAAAAACAGTCGATTAAACTCACACAAAAATGCTTTAAACCAATGTAAATCACTGAATTGCAATGAAACCAAGCCATTTTTCCAATGACTTACTGCTAGTTTTTCAGAAAAAACATATTATTTGCAATCAAACTAACTTGGCCTAAAACAGTGTTTACTAAAAAAACATTGATTTTCTCAAAAACAGTCGATTAAACTCACACAAAAATGCTTTAAACCAATGTAAATCACTGAATTGCAATGAAACCAAGCCATTTTTCCAATGAATTACTGCTAGTTTTTCAGAAAAAAACATATTATTTGCAATCACACTAACTTGGCCTAAAACAGTGTTTACCAAAAAAACATTGATTTTCTCAAAAACAGTCGATTAAACTCACACAAAAATGCTTTAAACCAATGTAAAGCACTGAATTGCAATGAAACGAAGCCATTTTTCCATTGAATAACTGCTAGTTTTTCAGAAAAACATATTATTTGCAATCACACTATTTTGGCCTAAAACAGTGTTTACTAAAAAAACATTGATTTTCTCAAAAACAGTCGATTAAACTCACACAAAAATGCTTTAAACCAATGTAAATCACTGAATTGCAATGAAACCAAGCCATTTTTCCAATGAATTACTGCTAGTTTTTCAGAAAAAACATATTATTTGCAATCACACTAACTTGGCCTAAAACAGTGTTTACCAAAAAAACATTGATTTTCTCAAAAACAGTCGATTAAACTCACACAAAAATGCTTTAAACCAATGTAAATCACTGAATTGCAATGAAACGAAGCCATTTTTCCATTGAATAACTGCTAGTTTTTCAGAAAAAACATATTATTTGCAATCACACTAACTTGGCCTAAAACAGTGTTTACCAAAAAAACATTGATTTTCTCAAAAACAGTCGATTAAACTCACACAAAAATGCTTTAAACCAATGTAAATCACTGACGTGCAATGAAACCAAGCCATTATTCCAATGAATTACTGCTAGTTTTTCAGAAAAAACATATTATTTGCAATCACACTAACTTGGCCTAAAACAGTGTTTACTAAAAAAACATTGATTTTCTCAAAAACAGTCGATTAAACTCACACAAAAATGCTTTAAACCAATGTAAATCACTGAATTGCAATGAAACCAAGCCATTTTTCCAATGACTTACTGCTAGTTTTTCAGAAAAAACATATTATTTGCAATCACACTAACTTGGCCTAAAACAGTGTTTACCAAAAAAACATTGATTTTCTCAAAAACAGTCGATTAAACTCACACAAAAATGCTTTAAACCAATGTAAATCACTGAAGTGCAATGAAACCAAGCCATTATTCCAATGAATTACTGCTAGTTTTTCAGAAAAAACATATTATTTGCAATCACACTAACTTGGCCTAAAACAGTGTTTACTAAAAAAACATTGATTTTCTCAAAAACAGTCGATTAAACTCACACAAAAATGCTTTAAACCAATGTAAATCACTGAATTGCAATGAAACCAAGCCATTTTTCCAATGAATTACTGCTAGTTTTTCAGAAAAAACATATTATTTGCAATCACACTAACTTGGCCTAAAACAGTGTTTACCAAAAAAACATTGATTTTCTCAAAAACAGTCGATTAAACTCACACAAAAATGCTTTAAACCAATGTAAATCACTGAATTGCAATGAAACCAAGCCATTTTTCCAATGAATTACTGCTTGTTTTTCAGAAAAACATATTATTTGCAATCACACTAACTTGGCCTAAAACAGTGTTTACTAAAAAAACATTGATTTTCTCAAAAACAGTCGATTAAACTCACACAAAAATGCTTTAAAACAATGTAAATCACTGAATTGCAATGAAACCAAGCCATTTTTCCAATGAATTACTGCTAGTTTTTCAGAAAAAACATATTATTTGCAATCACACTAACTTGGCCTAAAACAGTATTTACTAAAAAAACATTGATTTTCTCAAAAACAGTCGATTAAACTCACACAAAAATGCTTTAATCCAATGTAAATCGCTCAATTGCAATGAAACCAAGCCATTTTTCCAATGAATTACTGCTAGTTTTTCAGAAAAAACCTATTATTTGCAATCACACTAACTTGGCCTAAAACAGTGTTTACCAAAAAAACATTGATTTTCTCAAAAACAGTCGATTAAACTCACACAAAAATGCTTTAAACCAATGTAAATCACTCAATTGCAATGAAACCAAGCCATTTTTCCAATGAATTACTGCTAGTTTTTCAGAAAAAACATATTATTTGCAATCACACTAACTTGGCCTAAAACAGTGTTTACGAAAAAAACATTGATTTTCTCAAAAACAGTCGATTAAACTCACACAAAAATGCTTTAAACCAATGTAAATCACAGAATTGCAATGAAACCAAGCCATTTTTCCAATGAATTACTGCTAGTTTTTCAGAAAAAACATATTATTTGCAATCACACTAACTTGGCCTAAAACAGTGTTTACCAAAAAAACATGCATTTTCTCAAAAACAGTCAATTAAACTCACACAAAAATGCTTTAAACCAATGTAAATCACAGAATTGCAATGAAACCAAGCCATTTTTCAAATGAATTACTGCTAGTTTTTCAGAAAAAACATATTATTTGCAATCACACTAACTTGGCCTAAAACAGTGTTTACCAAAAAAACATTGATTTTCTCAAAAACAGTCGATTAAACTCACACAAAAATGCTTTAAACCAATGTAAATCACTGAATTGCAATGAAACCAAGCCATTTTTCCAATGAATTACTGCTAGTTTTTCAGAAAAAACATATTATTTGCAATCACACTAACTTGGCCTAAAACAGTGTTTACCAAAAAAGCATTGATTTTCTCAAAAACAGTCGATTAAACTCACACAAAAATGCTTTAAACCAATGTAAATCACAGAATTGCAATGAAACCAAGCCATTTTTCCAATGAATTACTGCTAGTTTTTCAGAAAAAACATATTATTTGCAATCACACTAACTTGGCCTAAAAAAGTGTTTACCAAAAAAACATTGATTTTCTCAAAAACAGTCGATTAAACTCACACAAAAATGCTTTAAACCAATGTAAATCACTGAATTGCAATGAAACCAAGCCATTTTTCCAATGAATTACTGCTAGTTTTTCAGAAAAAACATATTATTTGCAATCACACTAACTTGGCCTAAAACAGTATTTACTAAAAAAACATTGATTTTCTCAAAAACAGTCGATTAAACTCACACAAAAATGCTTTAATCCAATGTAAATCACTCAATTGCAATGAAACCAAGCCATTTTTCCAATGAATTACTGCTAGTTTTTCAGAAAAACATATTATTTGCAATCACACTAACTTGGCCTAAAACAGTGTTTACCAAAAAAACATTGATTTTCTCAAAAACAGTCGATTAAACTCACACAAAAATGCTTTAAACCAATGTAAATCACTGAATTGCAATGAAACCAAGCCATTTTTCCAATGAATTACTGCTAGTTTTTCAGAAAAAACATATTATTTGCAATCACACTAACTTGGCCTAAAACAGTGTTTACCAAAAAAACATTGATTTTCTCAAAAACAGTCGATTAAACTCACACAAAAATGCTTTAAACCAATGTAAATCACTCAATTGCAATGAAACCAAGCCATTTTTCCAATGAATTACTGCTAGTTTTTCAGAAAAAACATATTATTTGCAATCACACTAACTTGGCCGAAAACAGTGTTTACGAAAAAAACATTGATTTTCTCAAAAACAGTCAATTAAACTCACACAAAAATGCTTTAAACCAATGTAAATCACAGAATTGCAATGAAACCAAGCCATTTTTCCAATGAATTACTGCTAGTTTTTCAGAAAAAACATATTATTTGCAATCACACTAACTTGGCCTAAAACAGTGTTTACGAAAAAAACATTGATTTTCTCAAAAACAGTCGATTAAACTCACACAAAAATTCTTTAAACCAATGTAAATCACAGAATTGCAATGAAACCAAGCCATTTTTCCAATGAATTACTGCTAGTTTTTCAGAAAAAACATATTTTTTGCAATCACACTAACTTGGCCTAAAACAGTGTTTACTAAAAAAACACTGATTTTCTCAAAAACAGTTGATTAAACTCACACAAAAATGCTTTAAACCAATGTAAATCACTGAATTGCAATGAAACCAAGCCATTTTTCCAATGAATTACTGCTAGTTTTTCAGAAAAAACATATTATTTGCAATCACACTTACTTGGCCTAAAACAGTGTTTACTAAAAAAACATTGATTTTCTCAAAAACAGTCGATTAAACTCACACAAAAATGCTTTAAACCAATGTAAATCACTGAAATGCAATGAAACCAAGCCATTTTTCCAATGAATTACTGCTAGTTTTTCAGAAAAAACATATTATTTGCAATCACACTAACTTGGCCTAAAACAGTATTTACTAAAAAAACATTGATTTTCTCAAAAACAGTCGATTAAACTCACACAAAAATGCTTTAAACCAATGTAAATCACTGAATTGCAATGAAACCAAGCCATTTTTCCAATGAATTACTGCTAGTTTTTCAGAAAAAACATATTATTTGCAATCACACTAACTTGGCATAAAACAGTGTTTACCAAAAAAACATTGATTTTCTCAAAAACAGTCGATTAAACTCACACAAAAATGCTTTAAACCAATGTAAATCACTGAATTGCAATGAAACCAAGCCATTTTTCCAATGAATTAGTGCTAGTTTTTCAGAAAAAACATATTATTTGCAATCACACTAACTTGGCCTAAAACAGTATTTACTAAAAAAACATTGATTTTCTCAAAAACAGTCGATTAAACTCACACAAAAATGCTTTAAACCAATGTAAATCACTGAAATGCAATGAAACCAAGCCATTTTTCCAATGAATTACTGCTAGTTTTTCAGAAAAAACATATTATTTGCAATCACACTAACTTGGCCTAAAACAGTATTTACTAAAAAAACATTGATTTTCTCAAAAACAGTCGATTAAACTCACACAAAAATGCTTCAAACCAATGTAAATCACTGAATTGCAATGAAACCAAGCCATTTTTCCAATGAATTACTGCTAGTTTTTCAGAAAAAACATATTATTTGCAATCACACTAACTTGGCATAAAACAGTGTTTACCAAAAAAACATTGATTTTCTCAAAAACAGTCGATTAAACTCACACAAAAATGCTTTAAACCAATGTAAATCACTGAATTGCAATGAAACCAAGCCATTTTTCCAATGAATTACTGCTAGTTTTTCAGAAAAAACATATTATTTGCAATCACACTAACTTGGCCTAAAACAGTATTTACTAAAAAAACATTGATTTTCTCAAAAACAGTCGATTAAACTCACACAAAAATGCTTTAATCCAATGTAAATCACTCAATTGCAATGAAACCAAGCCATTTTTCCAATGAATTACTGCTAGTTTTTCAGAAAAACATATTATTTGCAATCACACTATTTTGGCCTAAAACAGTGTTTACCAAAAAAACATTGATTTTCTCAAAAACAGTCGATTAAACTCACACAAAAATGCTTTAAACCAATGTAAATCACTGAATTGCAATGAAACCAAGCCATTTTTCCAATGAATTACTGCTAGTTTTTCAGAAAAAACATATTATTTGCAATCACACTAACTTGGCCTAAAACAGTGTTTACCAAAAAAACATTGATTTTCTCAAAAACAGTCGATTAAACTCACACAAAAATGCTTTAAACCAATGTAAATCACTCAATTGCAATGAAACCAAGCCATTTTTCCAATGAATTACTGCTAGTTTTTCAGAAAAAACATATTATTTGCAATCACACTAACTTGGCCGAAAACAGTGTTTACGAAAAAAACATTGATTTTCTCAAAAACAGTCGATTAAACTCACACAAAAATGCTTTAAACCAATGTAAATCACAGAATTGAAATGAAACGAAGCCATTTTTCCAATGAATTACTGCTAGTTTTTCAGAAAAATTATATTATTTGCAATCACACTAACTTGGCCTAAAACATCGTTTACCAAAAAAACATTGATTTTCTCAAAAACAGTCAATTAAACTCACACAAAAATGCTTTAAACCAATGTAAATCACAGAATTGCAATGAAACCAAGCCATTTTTCCAATGAATTACTGCTAGTTTTTCAGAAAAAACATATTATTTGCAATCACACTAACTTGGCATAAAACAGTGTTTACCAAAAAAACATTGATTTTCTCAAAAACAGTCGATTAAACTCACACAAAAATGCTTTAAACCAATGTAAATCACTGAATTGCAATGAAACCAAGCCATTTTTCCAATGAATTACTGCTAGTTTTTCAGAAAAAACATATTATTTGCAATCACACTAACTTGGCCTAAAACAGTGTTTACCAAAAAAACATTGATTTTCTCAAAAACAGTCGATTAAACTCACACAAAAATGCTTTAAACCAATGTAAATCACTCAATTGCAATGAAACAAAGCCATTTTTCCAATGAATTACTGCTAGTTTTTCAGAAAAAACATATTATTTGCAATCACACTAACTTGGCCTAAAACAGTGTTTACCAAAAAAACATTGATTTTCTAAAAAACAGTCGATTAAACTCACACAAAAATGCTTTAAACCAATGTAAATCACAGAATTGCAATGAAACCAAGCCATTTTTCCAATGAATTACTGCTAGTTTTTCAGAAAAAACATATTATTTGCAATCACACTAACTTGGCCTAAAACAGTGTTTACCAAAAAAACATTGATTTTCTCAAAAACAGTCGATTAAACTCACACAAAAATGCTTTAAACCAATGTAAATCACTGAATTGCAATGAAACCAAGCCATTTTTCCAATGAATTACTGCTAGTTTTTCAGAAAAAACATATTATTTGCAATCACACTAACTTGGCATAAAACAGTGTTTACCAAAAAAACATTGATTTTCTCAAAAACAGTCGATTAAACTCACACAAAAATGCTTTAAACCAATGTAAATCACTGAATTGCAATGAAACCAAGCCATTTTTCCAATGAATTACTGCTAGTTTTTCAGAAAAAACATATTATTTGCAATCACACTAACTTGGCCTAAAACAGTATTTACTAAAAAAACATTGATTTTCTCAAAAACAGTCGATTAAACTCACACAAAAATGCTTTAAACCAATGTAAATCACTGAAATGCAATGAAACCAAGCCATTTTTCCAATGAATTACTGCTAGTTTTTCAGAAAAAACATATTATTTGCAATCACACTAACTTGGCCTAAAACAGTATTTACTAAAAAAACATTGATTTTCTCAAAAACAGTCGATTAAACTCACACAAAAATGCTTTAAACCAATGTAAATCACTGAATTGCAATGAAACCAAGCCATTTTTCCAATGAATTACTGCTAGTTTTTCAGAAAAAACATATTATTTGCAATCACACTAACTTGGCATAAAACAGTGTTTACCAAAAAAACATTGATTTTCTCAAAAACAGTCGATTAAACTCACACAAAAATGCTTTAAACCAATGTAAATCACTGAATTGCAATGAAACCAAGCCATTTTTCTAATGAATTACTGCTAGTTTTTCAGAAAAAACATATTATTTGCAATCACACTAACTTGGCCTAAAACAGTATTTACTAAAAAAACATTGATTTTCTCAAAAACAGTCGATTAAACTCACACAAAAATGCTTTAATCCAATGTAAATCACTCAATTGCAATGAAACCAAGCCATTTTTCCAATGAATTACTGCTAGTTTTTCAGAAAAACATATTATTTGCAATCACACTAACTTGGCCTAAAACAGTGTTTACCAAAAAAACATTGATTTTCTCAAAAACAGTCGATTAAACTCACACAAAAATGCTTTAAACCAATGTAAATCACTGAATTGCAATGAAACCAAGCCATTTTTCCAATGAATTACTGCTAGTTTTTCAGAAAAAACATATTATTTGCAATCACACTAACTTGGCCTAAAACAGTGTTTACCAAAAAAACATTGATTTTCTCAAAAACAGTCGATTAAACTCACACAAAAATGCTTTAAACCAATGTAAATCACAGAATTGCAATGAAACCAAGCCATTTTTCTAATGAATTACTGCTAGTTTTTCAGAAAAAACATATTATTTGCAATCACACTAACTTGGCCTAAAACAGTGTTTACCAAAAAAACATTGATTTTCTCAAAAACAGTCAATTAAACTCACACAAAAATGCTTTAAACCAATGTAAATCACAGAATTGCAATGACACCAAGCCATTTCTCCAATGAATTACTGCTAGTTTTTCAGAAAAAACATATTATTTGCAATCACACTAACTTGGCCTAAAACAGTGTTTACTAAAAAAACATTGATTTTCTCAAAAACAGTCAATTAAACTCACACAAAAATGCTTTAAACCAATGTAAATCACTGAATTGCAGTGAAACCAAGCCATTTTTCCAATGAATTACTGCTAGTTTTTCAGAAAAAACATATTATTTGCAATCACACTAACTTGGCCTAAAACAGTGTTTACCAAAAAAACATTGATTTTCTCAAAAACAGTCGATTAAACTCACACAAAAATGCTTTAAACCAAGGTAAATCACTCAATTGCAATGAAACCAAGCCATTTTTCCAATGAATTACTGCTAGTTTTTCAGAAAAAACATATTATTTGCAATCACACTAACTTGGCCTAAAACAGTGTTTACGAAAAAAACATTGATTTTCTCAAAAACAGTCGATTAAACTCACACAAAAATGCTTTAAACCAATGTAAATCACAGAATTGCAATGAAACCAAGCCATTTTTCCAATGAATTACTGCTAGTTTTTCAGAAAAATTATATTATTTGCAATCACACTAACTTGGCCTAAAACATCGTTTACCAAAAAAACATTGATTTTCTCAAAAACAGTCGATTAAACTCACACAAAAATGCTTTAAACCAATGTAAATCACTGAATTGCAATGAAACCAAGCCATTTTTCCAATGAATTACTGCTAGTTTTTCAGAAAAAACATATTATTTGCAATAACACTAACTTGGCCTAAAACAGTGTTTACCAAAAAAACATTGATTTTCTCAAAAACAGTCGATTAAACTCACACAAAAATGCTTTAAACCAATGTAAATCACTGAATTGCAATGAAACCAAGCCATTTTTCCAATGAATTACTGCTAGTTTTTCAGAAAAAACATATTATTTGCAATCACACTAACTTGGCCTAAAACAGTGTTTACCAAAAAAACATTGATTTTCTCAAAAACAGTCGATTAAACTCACACAAAAATGCTTTAAACCAATGTAAATCACAGAATTGCAATGAAACCAAGCCATTTTTCCAATGAATTACTGCTAGTTTTTCAGAAAAAACATATTATTTGCAATCATACTAACTTGGCCTAAAACAGTGTTTACCAAAAAAACATTGATTTTCTCAAAAACAGTCGATTAAACTCACACAAAAATGCTTTAAACCAATGTAAATCACTGAATTGCAATGAAACCAAGCCATTTTTCCAATGAATTACTGCTCGTTTTTCAGAAAAAACATATTATTTGCAATCACACTTACTTGGCCTAAAACAGTGTTTACTAAAAAAACATTGATTTTCTCAAAAACAGTCGATTAAACTCACACAAAAATGCTTTAAACCAATGTAAATCACTAAATTGCAATGAAACAAAGCCATTTTTCCAATGACTTACTGCTAGTTTTTCAGAAAAAACTTATTATTTGCAATCACACTAACTTGGCCTAAAACAGTGTTTACTAAAAAAACATTGATTTTCTCAAAAACAGTCGATTAAACTCACACAAAAATGCTTTAAACCAATGTAAATCACTGAATTGCAATGAAACCAAGCCATTTTTCCAATGAATTACTGCTAGTTTTTCAGAAAAAACATATTATTTGCAATCACACTAACTTGGCCTAAAACAGTGTTTACCAAAAAAACATTGATTTTCTCAAAAGCAGTCGATTAAACTCACACAAAAATGCTTTAAACCAATGTAAATCACTCAATTGCAATGAAACCAAGCCATTTTTCTAATGAATTACTGCTAGTTTTTCAGAAAAAACATATTATTTGCAATCACACTAACTTCGCCTAAAACAGTGTTTACGAAAAAAACATTGATTTTCTCAAAAACAGTCGATTAAACTCACACAAAAATGCTTTAAACCAATGTAAATCACAGAATTGCAATGAAACCAAGCCATTTTTCCAATGAATTACTGCTAGTTTTTCAGAAAAATTATATAATTTGCAATCACACTAACTTGGCCTAAAACATCGTTTACCAAAAAAACATTGATTTTCTCAAAAACAGTCAATTAAACTCACACAAAAATGCTTTAAACCAATGTAAATCACAGAATTGCAATGAAACCAAGCCATTTTTCCAATGAATTACTGCTAGTTTTTCAGAAAAAACATATTATTTGCAATCACACTAACTTGGCCTAAAACAGTGTTTACCAAAAAAACATTGATTTTCTCAAAAACAGTCGATTAAACTCACACAAAAATGCTTTAAACCAATGTAAATCACTCAATTGCAATGAAACCAAGCCATTTTTCCAATGAATTACTGCTAGTTTTTCAGAAAAAACATATTATTTGCAATCACACTAACTTGGCCTAAAACAGTGTTTACCAAAAAAACATTGATTTTCTCAAAAACAGTCGATTAAACTCACACAAAAATGCTTTAAACCAATGTAAATCACTGAATTGCAATGAAATCAAGCCATTTTTCCAATGAATTACTGCTAGTTTTTCAGAAAAAACATATTATTTGCAATCACACTAACTTGGCCTAAAACAGTGTTTACCAAAAGAACATCGATTTTCTCAAAAACAGTCGATTAAACTCACACAAAAATGCTTTAAACCAATGTAAATCGCTGAATTGCAATGAAATCAAGCCATTTTTCCAATGAATTACTGCTAGTTTTTCAGAAAAAACATATTATTTGCAATCACACTAACTTGGCCTAAAACAGTGTTTACCAAAAGAACATCGATTTTCTCAAAAACAGTCGATTAAACTCACACAAAAATGCTTTAAACCAATGTAAATCACTGAATTGCAATGAAACCAAGCCATTTTTCCAATGAATTACTGCTAGTTTTTCAGAAAAAACATATTATTTGCAATCACACTAACTTGGCCTAAAACAGTATTTACTAAAAAAACATTGATTTTCTCAAAAACAGTCGATTAAACTCACACAAAAATGCTTTAATCCAATGTAAATCACTGAATTGCAATGAAACGAAGCCATTTTTCCAATGAATTACTGCTAGTTTTTCAGAAAAAACATATTATTTGCAATCACACTAACTTGGCCTAAAACAGTGTTTACCAAAAAAACATTGATTTTCTCAAAAACAGTCGATTAAACTCACACAAAAATGCTTTAAACCAATGTAAATCACTCAATTGCAATGAAACAAAGCCATTTTTCCAATGAATTACTGCTAGTTTTTCAGAAAAAACATATTATTTGCAATCACACTAACTTGGCCTAAAACAGTGTTTACCAAAAAAACATTGATTTTCTCAAAAACAGTCGATTAAACTCACACAAAAATGCTTTAAACCAATGTAAATCACAGAATTGCAATGAAACCAAGCCATTTTTCCAATGAATTACTGCTAGTTTTTCAGAAAAAACATATTATTTGCAATCACACTAACTTGGCCTAAAACAGTGTTTACCAAAATAACATTGATTTTCTCAAAAACAGTCGATTAAACTCACACAAAAATGCTTTAAACCAATGTAAATCACTGAATTGCAATGAAACCAAGCCATTTTTCCAATGAATTACTGCTAGTTTTTCAGAAAAAACATATTATTTGCAATCACACTAACTTGGTCTAAAACAGTGTTTACTAAAAAAACATTGATTTTCTCAAAAACAGTCGATTAAATTCACACAAAAATGCTTTAAACCAATGTAAATCACTAAATTGCAATGAAACGAAGCCATTTTTCCAATGAATTACTGCTAGTTTTTCAGAAAAAACATATTATTTACAATCACACTAACTTGGCCTAAAACAGTGTTTACCAAAAAAACATTGATTTTCTCAAAAACAGTCGATTAAACTCACACAAAAATGCTTTAAACCAATGTAAATCACTCAATTGCAATGAAACAAAGCCATTTTTCCAATGAATTACTGCTAGTTTTTCAGAAAAAACATATTATTTGCAATCACACTAACTTGGCCTAAAACAGTGTTTACCAAAAAAACATTGATTTTCTCAAAAACAGTCGATTAAACTCACACAAAAATGCTTTAAACCAATGTAAATCACAGAATTGCAATGAAACCAAGCCATTTTTCCAATGAATTACTGCTAGTTTTTCAGAAAAAACATATTATTTGCAATCACACTAACTTGGCCTAAAACAGTGTTTACCAAAAAAACATTGATTTTCTCAAAAACAGTCAATTAAACTCACACAAAAATGCTTTAAACCAATGTAAATCACAGAATTGCAATGAAACCAAGCCATTTTTCCAATGAATTACTGCTAGTTTTTCAGAAAAAACATATTATTTGCAATCACACTAACTTGGCCTAAAACAGTATTTACTAAAAAAACATTGATTTTCTCAAAAACAGTCGATTAAACTCACACAAAAATGCTTTAATCCAATGTAAATCACTGAATTGCAATGAAACCAAGCCATTTTTCCAATGAATTACTGCTAGTTTTTCAGAAAAAACAAATTATTTGCAATCACACTAACTTGGCCTAAAACAGTGTTTACCAAAAAAACATTGATTTTCTCAAAAACAGTCGATTAAACTCACACAAAAATGCTTTAAACCAATGTAAATCACTGAATTGCAATGAAACCAAGCCATTTTTCCAATGAATTACTGCTAGTTTTTCAGAAAAAACATATTATTTGCAATCACACTAACTTGGCCTAAAACAGTGTTTACCAAAGAAACATTGATTTTCTCAAAAACAGTCGATTAAACTCACACAACAATGCTTTAAACCAATGTAAATCACAGAATTGCAATGAAACCAAGCCATTTTTCCAATGAATTACTGCTAGTTTTTCAGAAAAAACATATTATTTGCAATCACACTAACTTGGCCTAAAACAGTATTTACTAAAAAAACATTGATTTTCTCAAAAACAGTCGATTAAACTCACACAAAAATGCTTTAATCCAATGTAAATCACTGAATTGCAATGAAACCAAGCCATTTTTCCAATGAATTACTGCTAGTTTTTCAGAAAAAACATATTATTTGCAATCACACTAACTTGGCCTAAAACAGTGTTTACCAAAAAGACATTGATTTTCTCAAAAACAGTCGATTAAACTCACACAAAAATGCTTTAAACCAATGTAAATCACTGAATTCCAATTAAACCAAGCCATTTTTCCAATGAATTACTGCTAATTTTTCAGAAAAAACATATTATTTGCAATCACACTAACTTGGCCTAAAACAGTGTTTACCAAAAGAACATCGATTTTCTCAAAAACAGTCGATTAAACTCACACAAAAATGCTTTAAACCAATGTAAATCACTGAATTGCAATGAAACCAAGCCATTTTTCCAATGAATTACTGCTAGTTTTTCAGAAAAAACATATTATTTGCAATCACACTAACTTGGCCTAAAACAGTATTTACTAAAAAAACATTGATTTTCTCAAAAACAGTCGATTAAACTCACACAAAAATGCTTTAATCCAATGTAAATCACTCAATTGCAATGAAACCAAGCCATTTTTCCAATGAATTACTGCTAGTTTTTCAGAAAAAACATATTATTTGCAATCACACTAACTTGGCCTAAAACAGTGTTTACCAAAAAAACATTGATTTTCTCAAAAACAGTCGATTAAACTCACACAAAAATGCTTTAAACCAATGTAAATCACTCAATTGCAATGAAACAAAGCCATTTTTCCAATGAATTACTGCTAGTTTTTCAGAAAAAACATATTATTTGCAATCACACTAACTTGGCCTAAAACAGTGTTTACCAAAAAAACATTGATTTTCTCAAAAACAGTCGATTAAACTCACACAAAAATGCTTCAAACCAATGTAAATCACAGAATTGCAATGAAACCAAGCCATTTTTCCAATGAATTACTGCTAGTTTGTCAGAAAAAACATATTATTTGCAATCACACTAACTTGGCCTAAAACAGTGTTTACTAAAATAACATTGATTTTCTCAAAAACAGTCGATTAAACTCATACAAAAATGCTTTAAACCAATGTAAATCACTGAATTGCAATGAAACGAAGCCATTTTTCCAATGAATTACTGCTCGTTTTTCAGAAAAAACATATTATTTGCAATCACACTAACTTGGCCTAAAACAGTGTTTACTAAAAAAACATTGATTTTCTCAAAAACAGTCGATTAAACTCACACAAAAATGCTTTAAACCAATGTAAATCACTGAATTGCAATGAAACCAAGCCATTTTTCCAATGACTTACTGCTAGTTTTTCAGAAAAAACATATTATTTGCAATCACACTAACTTGGCCTAAAACAGTGTTTACTAAAAAAACATTGATTTTCTCAAAAACAGTCGATTAAACGCACACAAAAATGCTTTAAACCAATGTAAATCACTGAATTGCAACTAAACCAAGCCATTTTTCCAATGAATTACTGCTAATTTTTCAGAAAAAACATATTATTTGCAATCACACTAACTTGGCCTAAAACAGTGTTTACTAAAATAACATTGATTTTCTCAAAAACAGTCGATTAAACTCACACAAAAATGCTTTAAACCAATGTAAATCACTGAATTGCAATGAAACCAAGCCATTTTTCCAATGAATTACTGCTCGTTTTTCAGAAAAAACATATTATTTGCAATCACACTAACTTGGCCTAAAACAGTGTTTACTAAAAAAACATTGATTTTCTCAAAAACAGTCGATTAAACTCACACAAAAATGCTTTAAACCAATGTAAATCACTGAATTGCAATGAAACCAAGCCATTTTTCCAATGACTTACTGCTAGTTTTTCAGAAAAACATATTATTTGCAATCACACTAACTTGGCCTAAAACAGTGTTTACTAAAAAAACATTGATTTTCTCAAAAACAGTCGATTAAACTCACACAAAAATGCTTTAAACCAATGTAAATCACTGAATTGCAATGAAACCAAGCCATTTTTCCAATGACTTACTGCTAGTTTTTCAGAAAAAACATATTATTTGCAATCACACTAACTTGGCCTGAAACAGTGTTTACTAAAAAAACATTGATTTTCTCAAAAACAGTCGATTAAACTCACACAAAAATGCTTTAAACCAATGTAAATCACTGAATTGCAATGAAACGAAGCCATTTTTCCAATGAATTACTGCTAGTTTTTCAGAAAAAACATATTATTTGCAATCACACTAACTTGGCCTAAAACAGTGTTTACTAAAAAAACATTGATTTTCTCAAAAACCGTCGATTAAACTCACACAAAAATGCTTTAAACCAATGTAAATCACAGAATTGCAATGAAACCAAGCCATTTTTCCAATGAATTACTGCTAGTTTTTCAGAAAAAACATATTATTTGCAATCACACTAACTTGGCCTAAAACAGTGTTTACCAAAAAAACATTGATTTTCTCAAAAACAGTCGATTAAACTCACACAAAAATGCTTTAAACCAATGTAAATCACTGAATTGCAATGAAACCAAGCCATTTTTCCAATGAATTACTGCTAGTTTTTCAGAAAAAACATATTATTTGCAATCACACTAACTTGGCCTAAAACAGTGTTTACCAAAAAAACATTGATTTTCTTCAAAACAGTCGATTAAACTCACACAAAATTGCTTTAAACCAATGTAAATCACAGAATTGCAATGAAACCAAGCCATTTTTCCAATGAATTACTGCTAGTTTTTCAGAAAAAACATATTATTTGCAATCACACTAACTTGGCCTAAAACAGTGTTTACCAAAAAAACATTGATTTTCTCAAAAACAGTCAATTAAACTCACACAAAAATGCTTTAAACCAATGTAAATCACTGAATTGCAATGAAACGAAGCCATTTTTCCAATGAATTACTGCTAGTTTTTCAGAAAAAACATATTATTTGCAATCACACTAACTTGGCCTTAAACAGTGTTTACCAAAAAAACATTGATTTTCTCAAAAACAGTCGATTAAACTCTCACAAAAATGCTTTAAACCAATGTAAATCACTGAATTGCAATGAAACCAAGCCATTTTTCCAATGAATTACTGCTAGTTTTTCAGAAAAAACATATTATTTGCAATCACACTAACTTGGCCTAAAACAGTGTTTACCAAAAAAACATTGATTTTCTCAAAAACAGTCGATTAAACTCACACAAAAATGCTTTAAACCAATGTAAATCACTGAATTGCAATGAAACCAAGCCATTTTTCCAATGAATTACTGCTCGTTTTTCAGAAAAAACATATTATTTGCAATCACACTAACTTGGCCTGAAACAGTGTTTACTAAAAAAACACTGATTTTCTCAAAAACAGTTGATTAAACTCACACAAAAATGCTTTAAACCAATGTACATCACTGAATTGCAATGAAACCAAGCCATTTTTCCAATGAATTACTGCTAGTTTTTCAGAAAAAACATATTATTTGCAATCACACTAACTTGGCCTAAAACAATGTTTACCAAAAAAACATTGATTTTCTCAAAAACAGTCGATTAAACTCACACAAAAATGCTTTAAACCAATGTAAATCACTAAATTGCAATGAAACCAAGCCATTTTTCCAATGAATTACTGCTAGTTTTTCAGAAAAAACATATTATTTGCAATCACACTAACTTGGCCTAAAACAGTGTTTACCAAAAAAACATTGATTTTCTCAAAAACAGTCGATTAAACTCACACAAAAATGCGTTAAACCAATGTAAATCACTGAATTGCAATGAAACCAAGCCATTTTTCCAATGAATTACTGCTAGTTTTTCAGAAAAAACATATTATTTGCAATCACACTTACTTGGCCTAAAACAGTGTTTACCAAAAAAACATTGATTTTTTAAAAAACAGTCGATTAAACTCACACAAAAATGCTTTAAACCAATGTAAATCACTGAATTGCAATGAAACGAAGCCATTTTTCCAATGAATTACTGCTCGTTTGTCAGAAAAAGCATATTATTTGCAATCACACTAACTTGGCCTAGAACACTGTTTACTAAAAAAACATTGATTTTCTCAAAAACAGTTGATTAAACTCACACAAAAATGCTTTAAACCAATGTAAATCACTGAATTGCAATGAAACCAAGCCATTTTTCCAATGAATTACTGCTAGTTTTTCAGAAAAAACATATTATTTGCAATCACTCTAACTTGGCCTAAAACAATGTTTACCAAAAAAACATTGATTTTCTCAAAAACAGTCGATTAAACTCACACAAAAATGCTTTAAACCAATGTAAATCACTAAATTGCAATGAAACCAAGCCATTTTTCCAATGAATTACTGCTAGTTTTTCAGAAAAAACATATTATTTGCAATCACACTAACTTGGCCTAAAACAGTGTTTACCAAAAAAACATTGATTTTCTCAAAAACAGTCGATTAAACTCACACAAAAATGCGTTAAACCAATGTAAATCACTGAATTGCTATGAAACCAAGCCATTTTTCCAATGAATTACTGCTAGTTTTTCAGAAAAAACATATTATTTGCAATCACACTTACTTGGCCTAAAACAGTGTTTACCAAAAAAACATTGATTTTTTAAAAAACAGTCGATTAAACTCACACAAAAATGCTTTAAACCAATGTAAATCACTGAATTGCAATTAAACGAAGCCATTTTTCCAATGAATTACTGCTCGTTTGTCAGAAAAAGCATATTATTTGCAATCACACTAACTTGGCCTAGAACACTGTTTACTAAAAAAACATTGATTTTCTCAAAAACAGTCGATTAAACTCACACAAAAATGCTTTAAACCAGTGTAAATCACTGAATTGCAATGAAACCAAGCCATTTTTCCAATGAATTACTGCTCGTTTTTCAGAAAAAACATATTATTTGCAATCACACTAACGTGGCCTAAACCAGTGTTTACTAAAAAAACATTGATTTTCTCAAAAACAGTCGATTAAACTCACACAAAAATGCTTTGAACCAATGTAAACCACTGAATTGCAATGAAACCAAGCCATTTTTCCAATGACTTACTGCTAGTTTTTCAGAAAAAACATATTATTTGCAATCACACTAACTTGGCCTAAAACAGTGTTTGCTAAAAAAACATTGATTTTCTCAAAAACAGTAGATTAAACTCACACAAAAATGCCTTAAACCAATGTAAATCACTGAATTGCAATGAAACCAAGCCATTTTTCCAATGAATTACTGCTAGTTTTTCAGAAAAAACATATTATTTGCAATCACACTAACTTGGCCTAAAACTGTGTTTACCAAAAAAACATTGATTTTCTCAAAAACAGTTGATTAAACTCACACAAAAATGCGTTAAACCAATGTAAATCACTGAATTGCAATGAAACCAAGCCATTTTTCCAATGAATTACTGCTAGTTTTTCAGAAAAAACATATTATTTGCAATCACACTAAATTGGCCTAAAACACTGTTTACTAAAAAAACATTGATTTTCTCAAAAACAGTCGATTAAACTCACACAAAAATGCTTTAAACCAATGTAAATCACTGAATTGCAATGAAACCAAGCCATTTTTCCAATAAATTACTGCTAGTTTTTCAGAAAAAAAATATTATTTCCAATCACACTTACTTGGCCTAAGACAGTGTTCACTAAAAAAACATTGATTTTCTCAAAAACAGTCGATTAAACTCACACAAAAATGCTTTAAACCAATGTAAATCACTAAATTGCAATGAAACGAAGCCATTTTTCCAATGAATTACTGCTCGTTTTTCAGAAAAAACATATTATTTGCAATCACACTAACTTGGCCTAAAACAGTGTTTACTAAAAAAACATTGATTTTCTCAAAAACAGTCGATTAAACTCACACAAAAATGCTTTAAACCAATGTAAACCACTGAATTGCAATGAAACCAAGCCATTTTTCCAATGACTTACTGCTAGTTTTTCAGAAAAAACATATTATTTGCAATCACACTAACTTGGCCTAAAACAGTGTTTACTAAAAAAACATTGATTTTCTCAAAAACAGTCGATTAAACTCACACAAAAATGCTTTAAACCAATGTAAATCACTGAATTGCAATGAAACCAAGCCATTTTTCCAATGAATTACTGCTAGTTTTTCAGAAAAAACATATTATTTGCAATCACACTAACTTGGCCTAAAACAGTGTTTACCAAAAAAACATTGATTTTCTCAAAAACAGTCGATTAAACTCACACAAAAATGCTTTAAACCAATGTAAATCACTGAATTGCAATGAAAGGAAGCCATTTTTCCAATGAATTACTGCTAGTTTTTCAGAAAAAACATATTATTTGCAATCACACTAACTTGGCCTAAAACAGTGTTTACTAAAAAAACATTGATTTTCTCAAAAAAAGTCGATTAAACTCACACAAAAATGCTTTAAACCAATGTAAATCACAGAATTGCAATGAAACCAAGCCATTTTTCCAATGAATTACTGCTAGTTTTTCAGAAAAAACATATTATTTGCAATCACACTAACTTGGCCTAAAACAGTGTTTACCAAAAAAACATTGATTTTCTCAAAAACAGTCGATTAAACTCACACAAAAATGCTTTAAACCAATGTAAATCACTGAATTGCAATGAAACCAAGCCATTTTTCCAATGAATTACTGCTAGTTTTTCAGAAAAAACATATTATTTGCAATCACACTAACTTGGCCTAAAACAGTGTTTACCAAAAAAACATTGATTTTCTCAAAAACAGTCAATTAAACTCACACAAAAATGCTTTAAACCAATGTAAATCACTGAATTGCAATGAAACCAAGCCATTTTTCCAATGAATTACTGCTAGTTTTTCAGAAAAAAAATATTATTTCCAATCACACTTACTTGGCCTAAGACAGTGTTTACTAAAAAAACATTGATTTTCTCAAAAACAGTCGATTAAACTCACACAAAAATGCTTTAAACCAATGTAAATCACTGAATTGCAATGAAACGAAGCCATTTTTCCAATGAATTACTGCTCGTTTTTCAGAAAAAACATATTATTTGCAATCACACTAACTTGGCCTAAAACAGTGTTTACTAAAAAAACATTGATTTTCTCAAAAACAGTCTATTAAACTCACACAAAAATGCTTTAAACCAATGTAAACCAGTGAATTGCAATGAAACCAAGCCATTTTTCCAATGACTTACTGCTAGTTTTTCAGAAAAAACATATTATTTGCAATCACACTAACTTGGCCTAAAACAGTGTTTACTAAAAAAACATTGATTTTCTCAAAAACAGTCGATTAAACTCACACAAAAATGCTTTAAACCAATGTAAATCACTGAATTGCAATGAAACCAAGCCATTTTTCCAATGAATTACTGCTAGTTTTTCAGAAAAAACATATTATTTGCAATCACACTAACTTCGCCTAAAACAGTGTTTACCAAAAAAACATTGATTTTCTCAAAAACAGTCGATTAAACTCACACAAAAATGCGTTAAACCAATGTAAATCACTGAATTGCAATGAAAGGAAGCCATTTTTCCAATGAATTACTGCTAGTTTTTCAGAAAAAACATATTATTTGCAATCACACTAACTTGGCCTAAAACAGTGTTTACTAAAAAAACATTGATTTTCTCAAAAACAGTCGATTAAACTCACACAAAAATGCTTTAAACCAATGTAAATCACTGAATTGCAATGAAACCAAGCCATTTTTCCAATGAATTACTGCTAGTTTTTCAGAAAAAACATATTATTTGCAATCACACTAACTTCGCCTAAAACAGTGTTTACCAAAAAAACATTGATTTTCTCAAAAACAGTCGATTAAACTCACACAAAAATGCGTTAAACCAATGTAAATCACTGAATTGCAATGAAAGGAAGCCATTTTTCCAATGAATTACTGCTAGTTTTTCAGAAAAAACATATTATTTGCAATCACACTAACTTGGCCTAAAACAGTGTTTTCTAAAAAAACATTGATTTTCTCAAAAACGGTCGATTAAACTCACACAAAAATGCTTTAAACCAATGTAAATCACAGAATTGCAATGAAACCAAGCCATTTTTCCAATGAATTACTGCTAGTTTTTCAGAAAAAACATATTATTTGCAATCACACTAACTTGGCCTAAAACAGTGTTTACCAAAAAAACATTGATTTTCTCAAAAACAGTCGATTAAACTCACACAAAAATGCTTTAAACCAATGTAAATCACTGAATTGCAATGAAACCAAGCCATTTTTCCAATGAATTACTGCTAGTTTTTCAGAAAAAACATATTATTTGCAATCACACTAACTTGGCCTAAAACAGTGTTTACCAAAAAAACATTGATTTTCTCAAAAACAGTCGATTAAACTCACACAAAAATGCTTTAAACCAATGTAAATCACTGAATTGCAATGAAACCAAGCCATTTTTCCAATGAATTACTGCTAGTTTTTCAGAAAAAACATATTATTTGCAATCACACTAACTTGGCCTAAAACAGTGTTTACTAAAAAAACATTGATTTTCTCAAAAACAGTCGATTAAACTCACACAAAAATGCTTTAAACCAATGTAAATCACTGAACTGCAATGAAACCAAGCCATTTTTCCAATGAATTACTGCTAGTTTTTCAGAAAAAACATATTATTTGCAATCACACTAACTTCGCCTAAAACAGTGTTTACCAAAAAAACATTGATTTTCTCAAAAACAGTCGATTAAACTCACACAAAAATGCGTTAAACAAATGTAAATCACTGAATTGCAATGAAACGAAGCCATTTTTCCAATGAATTACTGCTAGTTTTTCAGAAAAAACATATTATTTGCAATCACACTAACTTGGCCTAAAACAGTGTTTACTAAAAAAACATTGATTTTCTCAAAAACAGTCGATTAAACTCACACAAAAATGCTTTAAACCAATGTAAATCAATGAATTGAAATGAAACCAAGCCATTTTTCCAATGAATTACTGCTAGTTTTTCAGAAAAAACATATTATTTGCAATCACACTAACTTGGCCTAAAACAGTGTTTACCAAAAAAACATTGATTTTCTCAAAAACAGTCGATTAAACTCACACAAAAATGCTTTAAACCAATGTAAATCACTGAATTGCAATGAAACCAAGCCATTTTTCCAATGAATTACTGCTAGTTTTTCAGAAAAAACATATTATTTGCAATCACACTAACTTGGCCTAAAACAGTGTTTACTAAAAAACATTGATTTTCTCAAAAACAGTCAATTAAACTCACACAAAAATGCTTTAAACCAATGTAAATCACTGAATTGCAATGAAACCAAGCCATTTTTCCAATGAATTACTGCTAGTTTTTCAGAAAAAACATATTATTTGCAATCACACTAACTTGGCCTAAAACAGTGTTTACCAAAAAAACATTGATTTTCTCAAAAACAGTCGATTAAACTCACACAAAAATGTTTTAAACCAATGTAAATCACTGAATTGCAATGAAACCAAGCCATTTTTCCAATGAATTACTGCTAGTTTTTCAGAAAAAACATATCATTTGCAATCACACTAACTTGGCCTAAAACAGTGTTTACCAAAAAAACATTGATTTTTTCAAAAACAGTCAATTAAACTCACACAAAAATGCTTTAAACCAATGTAAATCACTGAATTGCAATGAAACCAAGCCATTTTTCCAATGCATTACTGCTAGTTTTTGAGAAAAAACATATTATTTGCAATCACACTAACTTGGCCTAAAACAGTGTTTACTAAAAAAACATTGATTTTCTCAAAAACGGTCGATTAAACACACACAAAAATGCTTTAAACCAATGTAAATCACTGAATTGCAATGAAACCAAGCCATTTTTCCAATGAATTACTGCTAGTTTTTCAGAAAAAACATATTATTTGCAATCACACTAACTTGGCCTAAAACAGTGTTTACTAAAAAAACATTGATTTTCTCAAAAACAGTCGATTAAACTCACACAAAAATGCTTTAAACCAATGTAAATCAATAAATTGAAATGAAACCAAGCCATTTTTCCAATGAATTACTGCTAGTTTTTCAGAAAAAACATATTATTTGCAATCACACTAACTTGGCCTAAAACAGTGTTTACCAAAAAAACATTGATTTTCTCAAAAACAGTCGATTAAACTCACACAAAAATGCTTTAAACCAATGTAAATCACTGAATTGCAATGAAACCAAGCCATTTTTCCAATGAATTACTGCTAGTTTTTCAGAAAAAACATATTATTTGCAATCACACTAACTTGGCCTAAAACAGTGTTTACTAAAAAACATTGATTTTCTCAAAAACAGTCAATTAAACTCACACAAAAATGCTTTAAACCAATGTAAATCACTGAATTGCAATGAAACCAAGCCATTTTTCCAATGAATTACTGCTAGTTTTTCAGAAAAAACATATTATTTGCAATCACACTAACTTGGCCTAAAACAGTGTTTACCAAAAAAACATTGATTTTCTCAAAAACAGTCGATTAAACTCACACAAAAATGTTTTAAACCAATGTAAATCACTGAATTGCAATGAAACCAAGCCATTTTTCCAATGAATTACTGCTAGTTTTTCAGAAAAAACATATCATTTGCAATCACACTAACTTGGCCTAAAACAGTGTTTACCAAAAAAACATTGATTTTTTCAAAAACAGTCAATTAAACTCACACAAAAATGCTTTAAACCAATGTAAATCACTGAATTGCAATGAAACCAAGCCATTTTTCCAATGAATTACTGCTAGTTTTTCAGAAAAAACATATTATTTGCAATCACACTAACTTGGCCTAAAACAGTGTTTACCAAAAAAACATTGATTTTCTCAAAAACAGTCGATTAAACTCACACAAAAATGTTTTAAACCAATGTAAATCACTGAATTGCAATGAAACCAAGCCATTTTTCCAATGAATTACTGCTAGTTTTTCAGAAAAAACATATCATTTGCAATCACACTAACTTGGCCTAAAACAGTGTTTACCAAAAAAACATTGATTTTTTCAAAAACAGTCAATTAAACTCACACAAAAATGCTTTAAACCAATGTAAATCACTGAATTGCAATGAAACCAAGCCATTTTTCCAATGCATTACTGCTAGTTTTTGAGAAAAAACATATTATTTGCAATCACACTAACTTGGCCTAAAACAGTGTTTACTAAAAAAACATTGATTTTCTCAAAAACGGTCGATTAAACTCACACAAAAATGCTTTAAACCAATGTAAATCACTGAATTGCAATGAAACCAAGCCATTTTTCCAATGAATTACTGCTAGTTTTTCAGAAAAAACATATTATTTGCAATCACACTAACTTGGCCTAAAACAGTGTTTACCAAAAAAACATTGATTTTCTCAAAAACAGTCGATTAAACTCACACAAAAATGTTTTAAACCAATGTAAATCACTGAATTGCAATGAAAGGAAGCCATTTTTCCAATGAATTACTGCTAGTTTTTCAGAAAAAACATATTATTTGCAATCACACTAACTTGGCCTAAAACAGTGTTTTCTAAAAAAACATTGATTTTCTCAAAAACGGTCGATTAAACTCACACAAAAATGCTTTAAACCAATGTAAATCACAGAATTGCAATGAAACCAAGCCATTTTTCCAATGAATTACTGCTAGTTTTTCAGAAAAAACATATTATTTGCAATCACACTAACTTGGCCTAAAACAGTGTTTACCAAAAAAACATTGATTTTCTCAAAAACAGTCGATTAAACTCACACAAAAATGCTTTAAACCAATGTAAATCACTGAATTGCAATGAAACCAAGCCATTTTTCCAATGAATTACTGCTAGTTTTTCAGAAAAAACATATTATTTGCAATCACACTAACTTGGCCTAAAACAGTGTTTACCAAAAAAACATTGATTTTCTCAAAAACAG
The DNA here is from genome assembly GCA_964019065.1 of Catostylus mosaicus. Lineage (NCBI taxonomy): Eukaryota > Metazoa > Cnidaria > Scyphozoa > Rhizostomeae > Catostylidae > Catostylus > Catostylus mosaicus. Next base: position 7,677,736 of record OZ025187.1, read on the forward strand.
TCGATTAAACTCACACAAAAATGCTTTAAACCAATGTAAATCACTGAATTGCAATGAAACCAAGCCATTTTTCCAATGAATTACTGCTAGTTTTTCAGAAAAAACATATTATTTGCAATCACACTAACTTGGCCTAAAACAGTGTTTACTAAAAAAACATTGATTTTCTCAAAAACAGTCGATTAAACTCACACAAAAATGCTTTAAACCAATGTAAATCACTGAACTGCAATGAAACCAAGCCATTTTTCCAATGAATTACTGCTAGTTTTTCAGAAAAAACATATTATTTGCAATCACACTAACTTCGCCTAAAACAGTGTTTACCAAAAAAACATTGATTTTCTCAAAAACAGTCGATTAAACTCACACAAAAATGCGTTAAACAAATGTAAATCACTGAATTGCAATGAAACGAAGCCATTTTTCCAATGAATTACTGCTAGTTTTTCAGAAAAAACATATTATTTGCAATCACACTAACTTGGCCTAAAACAGTGTTTACTAAAAAAACATTGATTTTCTCAAAAACAGTCGATTAAACTCACACAAAAATGCTTTAAACCAATGTAAATCAATGAATTGAAATGAAACCAAGCCATTTTTCCAATGAATTACTGCTAGTTTTTCAGAAAAAACATATTATTTGCAATCACACTAACTTGGCCTAAAACAGTGTTTACCAAAAAAACATTGATTTTCTCAAAAACAGTCGATTAAACTCACACAAAAATGCTTTAAACCAATGTAAATCACTGAATTGCAATGAAACCAAGCCATTTTTCCAATGAATTACTGCTAGTTTTTCAGAAAAAACATATTATTTGCAATCACACTAACTTGGCCTAAAACAGTGTTTACTAAAAAACATTGATTTTCTCAAAAACAGTCAATTAAACTCACACAAAAATGCTTTAAACCAATGTAAATCACTGAATTGCAATGAAACCAAGCCATTTTTCCAATGAATTACTGCTAGTTTTTCAGAAAAAACATATTATTTGCAATCACACTAACTTGGCCTAAAACAGTGTTTACCAAAAAAACATTGATTTTCTCAAAAACAGTCGATTAAACTCACACAAAAATGTTTTAAACCAATGTAAATCACTGAATTGCAATGAAACCAAGCCATTTTTCCAATGAATTACTGCTAGTTTTTCAGAAAAAACATATCATTTGCAATCACACTAACTTGGCCTAAAACAGTGTTTACCAAAAAAACATTGATTTTTTCAAAAACAGTCAATTAAACTCACACAAAAATGCTTTAAACCAATGTAAATCACTGAATTGCAATGAAACCAAGCCATTTTTCCAATGCATTACTGCTAGTTTTTGAGAAAAAACATATTATTTGCAATCACACTAACTTGGCCTAAAACAGTGTTTACTAAAAAAACATTGATTTTCTCAAAAACGGTCGATTAAACTCACACAAAAATGCTTTAAACCAATGTAAATCACTGAATTGCAATGAAACCAAGCCATTTTTCCAATGAATTACTGCTAGTTTTTCAGAAAAAACATATTATTTGCAATCACACTAACTTGGCCTAAAACAGTGTTTACTAAAAAAACATTGATTTTCTCAAAAACAGTCGATTAAACTCACACAAAAATGCTTTAAACCAATGTAAATCAATAAATTGAAATGAAACCAAGCCATTTTTCCAATGAATTACTGCTAGTTTTTCAGAAAAAACATATTATTTGCAATCACACTAACTTGGCCTAAAACAGTGTTTACCAAAAAAACATTGATTTTCTCAAAAACAGTCGATTAAACTCACACAAAAATGCTTTAAACCAATGTAAATCACTGAATTGCAATGAAACCAAGCCATTTTTCCAATGAATTACTGCTAGTTTTTCAGAAAAAACATATTATTTGCAATCACACTAACTTGGCCTAAAACAGTGTTTACTAAAAAACATTGATTTTCTCAAAAACAGTCAATTAAACTCACACAAAAATGCTTTAAACCAATGTAAATCACTGAATTGCAATGAAACCAAGCCATTTTTCCAATGAATTACTGCTAGTTTTTCAGAAAAAACATATTATTTGCAATCACACTAACTTGGCCTAAAACAGTGTTTACCAAAAAAACATTGATTTTCTCAAAAACAGTCGATTAAACTCACACAAAAATGTTTTAAACCAATGTAAATCACTGAATTGCAATGAAACCAAGCCATTTTTCCAATGAATTACTGCTAGTTTTTCAGAAAAAACATATCATTTGCAATCACACTAACTTGGCCTAAAACAGTGTTTACCAAAAAAACATTGATTTTTTCAAAAACAGTCAATTAAACTCACACAAAAATGCTTTAAACCAATGTAAATCACTGAATTGCAATGAAACCAAGCCATTTTTCCAATGCATTACTGCTAGTTTTTGAGAAAAAACATATTATTTGCAATCACACTAACTTGGCCTAAAACAGTGTTTACTAAAAAAACATTGATTTTCTCAAAAACGGTCGATTAAACTCACACAAAAATGCTTTAAACCAATGTAAATCACTGAATTGCAATGAAACCAAGCCATTTTTCCAATGAATTACTGCTAGTTTTTCAGAAAAAACATATTATTTGCAATCACACTAACTTGGCCTAAAACAGTGTTTACCAAAAAAACATTGATTTTCTCAAAAACAGTCGATTAAACTCACACAAAAATGTTTTAAACCAATGTAAATCACTGAATTGCAATGAAACGAAGCCATTTTTCCAATGAATTACTGCTAGTTTTTCAGAAAAAACATATTATTTGCAATCACACTAACTTGGCCTAAAACAGTGTTTACTAAAAAAACATTGATTTTCTCAAAAACAGTCGATTAAACTCACACAAAAATGCTTTAAACCAATGTAAATCAATGAATTGAAATGAAACCAAGCCATTTTTCCAATGAATTACTGCTAGTTTTTCAGAAAAAACATATTATTTGCAATCACACTAACTTGGCCTAAAACAGTGTTTACCAAAAAAACATTGATTTTCTCAAAAACAGTCGATTAAACTCACACAAAAATGCTTTAAACCAATGTAAATCACTGAATTGCAATGAAACCAAGCCATTTTTCCAATGAATTACTGCTAGTTTTTCAGAAAAAACATATTATTTGCAATCACACTAACTTGGCCTAAAACAGTGTTTACTAAAAAACATTGATTTTCTCAAAAACAGTCAATTAAACTCACACAAAAATGCTTTAAACCAATGTAAATCACTGAATTGCAATGAAACCAAGCCATTTTTCCAATGAATTACTGCTAGTTTTTCAGAAAAAACATATTATTTGCAATCACACTAACTTGGCCTAAAACAGTGTTTACCAAAAAAACATTGATTTTCTCAAAAACAGTCGATTAAACTCACACAAAAATGTTTTAAACCAATGTAAATCACTGAATTGCAATGAAACCAAGCCATTTTTCCAATGAATTACTGCTAGTTTTTCAGAAAAAACATATCATTTGCAATCACACTAACTTGGCCTAAAACAGTGTTTACCAAAAAAACATTGATTTTTTCAAAAACAGTCAATTAAACTCACACAAAAATGCTTTAAACCAATGTAAATCACTGAATTGCAATGAAACCAAGCCATTTTTCCAATGCATTACTGCTAGTTTTTGAGAAAAAACATATTATTTGCAATCACACTAACTTGGCCTAAAACAGTGTTTACTAAAAAAACATTGATTTTCTCAAAAACGGTCGATTAAACTCACACAAAAATGCTTTAAACCAATGTAAATCACTGAATTGCAATGAAACCAAGCCATTTTTCCAATGAATTACTGCTAGTTTTTCAGAAAAAACATATTATTTGCAATCACACTAACTTGGCCTAAAACAGTGTTTACCAAAAAAACATTGATTTTCTCAAAAACAGTCGATTAAACTCACACAAAAATGTTTTAAACCAATGTAAATCACTGAATTGCAATGAAACCAAGCCATTTTTCCAATGAATTACTGCTAGTTTTTCAGAAAAAACATATTATTTGCAATCACACTAACTTCGCCTAAAACAGTGTTTACCAAAAAAACATTGATTTTCTCAAAAACAGTCGATTAAACTCACACAAAAATGCGTTAAACCAATGTAAATCACTGAATTGCAATGAAAGGAAGCCATTTTTCCAATGAATTACTGCTAGTTTTTCAGAAAAAACATATTATTTGCAATCACACTAACTTGGCCTAAAACAGTGTTTTCTAAAAAAACATTGATTTTCTCAAAAACAGTCGATTAAACTCACACAAAAATGCTTTAAACCAATGTAAATCACAGAATTGCAATGAAACCAAGCCATTTTTCCAATGAATTACTGCTAGTTTTTCAGAAAAAACATATTATTTGCAATCACACTAACTTGGCCTAAAACAGTGTTTACCAAAAAAACATTGATTTTCTCAAAAACAGTCGATTAAACTCACACAAAAATGCTTTAAACCAATGTAAATCACTGAATTGCAATGAAACCAAGCCATTTTTCCAATGAATTACTGCTAGTTTTTCAGAAAAAACATATTATTTGCAATCACACTAACTTGGCCTAAAACAGTGTTTACCAAAAAAACATTGATTTTCTCAAAAACAGTCGATTAAACTCACACAAAAATGCTTTAAACCAATGTAAATCACTGAATTGCAATGAAACCAAGCCATTTTTCCAATGAATTACTGCTAGTTTTTCAGAAAAAACATATTATTTGCAATCACACTAACTTGGCCTAAAACAGTGTTTACTAAAAAAACATTGATTTTCTCAAAAACAGTCGATTAAACTCACACAAAAATGCTTTAAACCAATGTAAATCACTGAACTGCAATGAAACCAAGCCATTTTTCCAATGAATTACTGCTAGTTTTTCAGAAAAAACATATTATTTGCAATCACACTAACTTCGCCTAAAACAGTGTTTACCAAAAAAACATTGATTTTCTCAAAAACAGTCGATTAAACTCACACAAAAATGCGTTAAACAAATGTAAATCACTGAATTGCAATGAAACGAAGCCATTTTTCCAATGAATTACTGCTAGTTTTTCAGAAAAAACATATTATTTGCAATCACACTAACTTGGCCTAAAACAGTGTTTACTAAAAAAACATTGATTTTCTCAAAAACAGTCGATTAAACTCACACAAAAATGCTTTAAACCAATGTAAATCAATGAATTGAAATGAAACCAAGCCATTTTTCCAATGAATTACTGCTAGTTTTTCAGAAAAAACATATTATTTGCAATCACACTAACTTGGCCTAAAACAGTGTTTACCAAAAAAACATTGATTTTCTCAAAAACAGTCGATTAAACTCACACAAAAATGCTTTAAACCAATGTAAATCACTGAATTGCAATGAAACCAAGCCATTTTTCCAATGAATTACTGCTAGTTTTTCAGAAAAAACATATTATTTGCAATCACACTAACTTGGCCTAAAACAGTGTTTACTAAAAAACATTGATTTTCTCAAAAACAGTCAATTAAACTCACACAAAAATGCTTTAAACCAATGTAAATCACTGAATTGCAATGAAACCAAGCCATTTTTCCAATGAATTACTGCTAGTTTTTCAGAAAAAACATATTATTTGCAATCACACTAACTTGGCCTAAAACAGTGTTTACCAAAAAAACATTGATTTTCTCAAAAACAGTCGATTAAACTCACACAAAAATGTTTTAAACCAATGTAAATCACTGAATTGCAATGAAACCAAGCCATTTTTCCAATGAATTACTGCTAGTTTTTCAGAAAAAACATATCATTTGCAATCACACTAACTTGGCCTAAAACAGTGTTTACCAAAAAAACATTGATTTTTTCAAAAACAGTCAATTAAACTCACACAAAAATGCTTTAAACCAATGTAAATCACTGAATTGCAATGAAACCAAGCCATTTTTCCAATGCATTACTGCTAGTTTTTGAGAAAAAACATATTATTTGCAATCACACTAACTTGGCCTAAAACAGTGTTTACTAAAAAAACATTGATTTTCTCAAAAACGGTCGATTAAACTCACACAAAAATGCTTTAAACCAATGTAAATCACTGAATTGCAATGAAACCAAGCCATTTTTCCAATGAATTACTGCTAGTTTTTCAGAAAAAACATATTATTTGCAATCACACTAACTTGGCCTAAAACAGTGTTTACTAAAAAAACATTGATTTTCTCAAAAACAGTCGATTAAACTCACACAAAAATGCTTTAAACCAATGTAAATCAATGAATTGAAATGAAACCAAGCCATTTTTCCAATGAATTACTGCTAGTTTTTCAGAAAAAACATATTATTTGCAATCACACTAACTTGGCCTAAAACAGTGTTTACCAAAAAAACATTGATTTTCTCAAAAACAGTCGATTAAACTCACACAAAAATGCTTTAAACCAATGTAAATCACTGAATTGCAATGAAACCAAGCCATTTTTCCAATGAATTACTGCTAGTTTTTCAGAAAAAACATATTATTTGCAATCACACTAACTTGGCCTAAAACAGTGTTTACTAAAAAACATTGATTTTCTCAAAAACAGTCAATTAAACTCACACAAAAATGCTTTAAACCAATGTAAATCACTGAATTGCAATGAAACCAAGCCATTTTTCCAATGAATTACTGCTAGTTTTTCAGAAAAAACATATTATTTGCAATCACACTAACTTGGCCTAAAACAGTGTTTACCAAAAAAACATTGATTTTCTCAAAAACAGTCGATTAAACTCACACAAAAATGTTTTAAACCAATGTAAATCACTGAATTGCAATGAAACCAAGCCATTTTTCCAATGAATTACTGCTAGTTTTTCAGAAAAAACATATCATTTGCAATCACACTAACTTGGCCTAAAACAGTGTTTACCAAAAAAACATTGATTTTTTCAAAAACAGTCAATTAAACTCACACAAAAATGCTTTAAACCAATGTAAATCACTGAATTGCAATGAAACCAAGCCATTTTTCCAATGCATTACTGCTAGTTTTTGAGAAAAAACATATTATTTGCAATCACACTAACTTGGCCTAAAACAGTGTTTACTAAAAAAACATTGATTTTCTCAAAAACGGTCGATTAAACTCACACAAAAATGCTTTAAACCAATGTAAATCACTGAATTGCAATGAAACCAAGCCATTTTTCCAATGAATTACTGCTAGTTTTTCAGAAAAAACATATTATTTGCAATCACACTAACTTGGCCTAAAACAGTGTTTACCAAAAAAACATTGATTTTCTCAAAAACAGTCGATTAAACTCACACAAAAATGTTTTAAACCAATGTAAATCACTGAATTGCAATGAAACGAAGCCATTTTTCCAATGAATTACTGCTAGTTTTTCAGAAAAAACATATTATTTGCAATCACACTAACTTGGCCTAAAACAGTGTTTACTAAAAAAACATTGATTTTCTCAAAAACAGTCGATTAAACTCACACAAAAATGCTTTAAACCAATGTAAATCAATGAATTGAAATGAAACCAAGCTATTATTCCAATGAATTACTGCTAGTTTTTCAGAAAAAACATATTATTTGCAATCACACTAACTTGGCCTAAAACACTGTTTACCAAAAAAACATTGATTTTCTCAAAAACAGTCGATTAAACTCACACAAAAATGCTTTAAACCAATGTAAATCACTGAATTGCAATGAAACCAAGCCATTTTTCCAATGAATTACTGCTAGTTTTTCAGAAAAAACATATTATTTGCAATCACACTAACTTGGCCTAAAACAGTGTTTACTAAAAAACATTGATTTTCTCAAAAACAGTCAATTAAACTCACACAAAAATGCTTTAAACCAATGTAAATCACTGAATTGCAATGAAACCAAGCCATTTTTCCAATGAATTACTGCTAGTTTTTCAGAAAAAACATATTATTTGCAATCACACTAACTTGGCCTAAAACAGTGTTTACCAAAAAAACATTGATTTTCTCAAAAACAGTCGATTAAACTCACACAAAAATGTTTTAAACCAATGTAAATCACTGAATTGCAATGAAACCAAGCCATTTTTCCAATGAATTACTGCTAGTTTTTCAGAAAAAACATATCATTTGCAATCACACTAACTTGGCCTAAAACAGTGTTTACCAAAAAAACATTGATTTTTTCAAAAACAGTCAATTAAACTCACACAAAAATGCTTTAAACCAATGTAAATCACTGAATTGCAATGAAACCAAGCCATTTTTCCAATGCATTACTGCTAGTTTTTGAGAAAAAACATATTATTTGCAATCACACTAACTTGGCCTAAAACAGTGTTTACTAAAAAAACATTGATTTTCTCAAAAACGGTCGATTAAACTCACACAAAAATGCTTTAAACCAATGTAAA